>JAWLRI010000332.1:8344138-8497849 GCA_034781795.1 Crypturellus tataupa | reverse complement strand
AGCGCGGTGAGTGGCGGGGAGGCTGCGGGGGGCGGCGGCGCGGGCGGCGGGGGGCGCCGCGGGGCTCTGACCGCCGCTGCGCTCTGTGCGCCCCTAGGGAGCCCTGCGCTGCCGGCAGGATGGTGAAGCTGGGCAACAACTTCAGCGAGAAGAGCGCCAAGCAGCCGCTGCTGGAGGATGGCTTCGACACCATCCCCCTCATCACGCCCCTGGACGTCAACCAGCTCCAGTTCCCACCTCCGGACAAGGTGGGTAGGGCGGCCGGGCCGGCACCGCATCGCACAAAGGAGCGGGGGCAGCCGCGGCGCGTCCCGGCGCGGGCGGTGCGCCTCCATCGGGGGGAAGCAGCGGCCATTCCGCTGCCGAAAACCCCCTCACGGTGATCTGCATCGAAATTACCGCAGTTATCGGGGAAAAGGCAGGGAAAATGCTAGCAATAAGCCTGTTTAGATCCTGGTGCTGCCACAGGAATGTGGGAACGTAGGTCTCCATGCTGCCTGGCATTTCCCTCCTCATTCTGTGTTTCCTCTCAGCATCTGGAAGGTGCTGGATATGCCCTGTGAACTGCATGGAATTTCTGTGTTGGAACACGGGAAGGCGCTGCCCCATCCCTCCGCACGGCGCCCGGCCCCAGCGAGCGCTCCCCTTCCTTGTGCGCCTCCATGGGACTCCCCGACGCAGCGAGGGGAGCAGCCGGCGCCGCGTCTCCTTGCAGGTTCTTCATTCCCAAACCTCCAGATCGGGGATTCAGACCGGCCTTGGCTAGATAGCGGCAGCCCGAGGCGCTGCCTACAGCGTGCGCGCTGCTTTCTTCATTGTGTGCTAGGGATTTAACGTAGGAAAATGATGCGGTAGCTGGTAAATCCGCTGCTTTCCCGCACAATACTGTTACTGTACGTAACGTGCTGGTACACCCAGTAGTAAGATACGTTTCCAGATACTGACTTTTCAGATATGCAGCTGCCAAAAGACCTGTATGATCATTGGAAAATGAACAGCGGAACCGGGGAATGGTCAATACTAGCTTTTAAATGATTTTCAGGATGATTTTTGGTTTTGGCTTCATGGCTTCCAAGAGCTTGATTTTATTTTGAGATTAAATGATGGATAAAGTTCCTTGTATTAAAATAGTCACATATCCTAATATTAAGGATAGAGAATTCAGATTTCTATGTTGCTGTGTACCGTGCTGCTTGTAGGCAGTACAACTGCGTTTGCGATCTCCATTTTAATGCCTCTCAACATCATTCTGTTCTCAACGTGATGACCAGTTGGCAGGCATAAATACAGTAAGCCATAGCAGCTGCTTTGGAGCCTTAGGGCCTGTTTTTCACCCTGAGTTACATGGATGTAAATCCTATAACTGAGGACAAAAATCCACCCGGAGGCTTTAGAACAACGTAAGTCTCATGTGTTCAGTAACCTGCCAACTGGTGACCAGACTGGTAGCTGGTTCCTGAGGACCCACAACCAGAGGTATTTGTTGTGTTACTCGGCTATCACGCAGGTCTCAGTGTGGTCCGTGTGGTCTGAGATTTAGCCTAAGTGCCATCCTATCGCAGAGCCGTGAGGATCCGTGCTGCTTTGATTGCGCCTGTGGCTCTTTGGCTGACAAAGCCGCGCTGGGCAGAACTCCTCCCACCTTCACCAGGTTTGCCTCCAACAAAAGCAAGCACACAGCTAGACTTAAAACCTCAAAAAGGGAGCACCGCCTGGTTGTCCTTCTTCCCCCACTGTCCATTTGTGCATCAGCTTTCCTTTCCTTCTGCAGACATTGAGGGGAGAATAAAAACCTCCCCTGGCTTTGTTCTGGGGCTGCCTGATAAGTCCTGTTAGCGTTTCTTTGTTGGTTGCTATGGTCGAAAAGGCGGTAGGGCAATGGATGTGAAAAACAGCAAACGTAGTAAGTCAGGATTGACACACAAATCAAATTCTGAAGTATAAAGACACTCATGTATAATAAATAGGAGCACATACTTCTCACATCTGTGCTTGTTATTCACTGACAAGGCTCCAGTATGGCAGAGAAGCCCGGCTTCAAGACTGGTAGAGATGGTAGCACAAAGATGATTTTGATGATTTTGACAGCTTCTAAATTAAGTGGATGAATTGATCTAAATTCATTTTTAGGTTTGTTAAACAAAAGAAGACATTACATAACCAAGCAGATAGAACTGTATGTTCAGTTCAGTAGCAACTGAATGTGATGCGAGTTGCCTGACATTATGCAACATAAGAGGGAGGAAGGGAAGTAAAATGTTAAAAACACTCCAAAAATCTTCAATTTGCTCCTGTGATACTGTTCAGCATACAGAAAATTATATAATAATTATTATAACTATAGCTGAAAATAGATTTAGAAACTACTTTCCCTGTGTCCTGCAGATATCTGTGTAACATTTTAAATGTTTTTAATGTTAATTTTTTTAATTAAGCTTTGTGGTACTGAGCCTAGGCACAACTACATACTCAGGATATAATTTCAGGTAAAGGAGGAGCAAGCAGGGAAACCAAAAGCTTTAATTTCAGTACCTGGCTACCGGTAAGTGTCACAATTTTAATTTCACAATAACAAAGTTGTCAGGGGCAACAGTGACACAATAATATCTGATAGCATAAGGTAACAATAGTACCCGATTCTAACAGTTTAAAAGGAATTGCACACTTATTGTTTGGAATATCAGGGGAAAAAGGAAAAAAAAAAGTAAATCTGAACAGCACAGTCAGTACAATAAACAGCTTGCTATTTTCAGAGTGGTACTTTGAAAAGGTCATAAAATCTGTATAAGACAGAAGTGAGGCAAATAGGTTACGTAGGTGAAAATTTTGTACAGCTAGAATGCCTAGGAGAGCACTAGAGATATGACTAAGGTAATGAATATTTTAGAAATACAGGTAAGATACTGAATCTTATGGCTTGGGGCAATAGCTCATAGCAGGAGGTAAACTGAACTTAACTCGTAAGGGTTTCTGTGCATCTTGCTGCTTATAGCAAATAATCCCAAAGTCGACTGAGACTTTACAGGTACAGTGCAAAGAGCTACATTCTGTCACATATGGAACAGCAACTAGGTGGGTCATTTCTTTCAAACTCAAAATGGTACCGTCGAAGAATATTGCTACTGATGGTACATTTCTAAGGGCCTTCTTAAATAACCATCTGATCCCATTAGTCTGTGTTTTGAAATCACATTATTAGAATCTCCTGAAGCAAATGGAAGTGACTATTCTCAAACTATACAAACAGCATGAAGAAGTTGATGTTTTGTGATACATTCGGATTTAAAATAAATAAATGTCTCTGTGCTATAGCAGCACAGAGGCAGATGAACTAAAAAAAAATCTGAACTTTTGAAAAATACTCTGAGAGAAAATTTGTTGGTGATTGCTTTGAAAACGATAGGAAAAATAACTAGCAACGTACAGCTTCCATAGAGCAATTACTCACGGTGGGAAAATGCCTGATATTGTGCTAGAAGCCCTTGTAGGCAGATAAGAGGAATAAACGCACTGGTATATTTTGGGTTCCTGGGTAAGTTAGTTAATTCTTGAGTAAATGAGAAGATGGCGAGTTTTAGGCTTGGCAAATTCACCTGAGGATGTTTTAAAAGGTACTGACAGCTTTCTTTGATTTTCTTTTTTCTTTCTATTTATTTTTTTTCTTTAAGGTTGTGGTCAAAACGAAAACAGAATATGAACCTGACCGCAAGAAGGGAAAGTTCCGTACTCCTAAAATAGCTGAATTCACAATCAGCATCACTGAAGGGGTCTCAGAAAGATTTAAGGTAAGCAGTATTATCTGTAGTTGATAATTACTCAGTTGTGCTCATAGAAGTGCTTAAAATCAATTGCTGATCATAGTCAAAACTGGCTTTTGCGAACACAATGGCTGTTGTAGGTATGACTAAAAAATAAACAGAAAAAAAATCAATGTTAAAATAGTTCAGTACTTAGCAATAGAAAGCAGAATCCTGCGGCATTATTGCTTTTAATTCCTCCCTGGCAGGTCAGTTCAGAAGGCCCCTCTGGCAGAGGGTGGGTTTTGGGTACTTTACTGCCAGGTGTGTGTGTGGGCTGTGCACGGCTACTTCCCCTTACATGGGTAACGCTCCTGTTTGTGTTGAAGGGCAAGAACCACATGAGTATCTGTTTTCTTTTTGGCTTCTTATTTTTTACTGTAGCCAAGCCATTCTCATTTAAGCACTGTCATATTCTATTATGTTTTTTTTTTACAGTTTAATGTATGACTTGGCAGCTCAGGGATATACACCAGAGCTCTTTGCTATCAATTTTCCTGGTCCTGTTGTCCCTTCCAGCTTGGTGACGACTGTTGCTGGAGGCTGGCAGTTCAGCTCGAATCAGTGACGCGGGTCTGTTCCTTGGTGTCCACACTCTTATTCCCTTGAGTAGTCACAGGGGAAAGCTGGGAGCTTAACTGATGCAAGAATCAAGCTACCTTTCCTGTTTCTCACTGGAGAATAGGTTTTCTTGCTCGATATGAGCAAAGCAAAGTAGGGAAGGTTGCACTTCTGATCATGTTTTTGTACCTGTTGTGACGGTAAAGTGAAGACTATCATTTTCCAGTGCTGTTAATGAGGCATTTACCCAAGGATGCCAAGGCATCTTTAAAACAGTAGGCAACCATGCTGTTCAGTGCACAGGTGCAAACAAAGGAGGAGAGCCTCACATTTAGCCTGAACAGAAATGCCAGGTTGCAATAAAAATATGTATTCTCGTTACATAGCACCTCTGTATGTAACCTCTGTTTGCGTGATGGAAATTTTAGGATGCACCCAATGATTCTAACTGTAGCATGGAGAATAAAACACAGGAATTCTACCTGGCTCATGCTTTTAAAAGCTCTCTAAACCCAAAGTTATATTCCGAAATGTATATATAGCTGTACCTGGAATTGCTGCCAGATGTTATAGTGTGAGGCACCTGGTAGAGTTCTTCATCCTTATAATGAAATCTGTAGGTTCTCTGTAAGGTGTGTGGTGAACCCACGCAAACTGGGTAATAGAAGATGTCATGGAGTATGACAGGGATTTACTGAGGAAATGAGACCTAGTTCCATTTTTTTCTTCATCTGATTTGGAGCAAGGACATCCATCCCTCAGAAGATTCTTCTGGGAATTCTGACTTTTGCTTTCTCTTTCTCGTCCTGAATCCACAGTTCTGGTCCTTGAGATTAACCCTCCTCCTCTCAGGTGAAGCTTATATGTTTTTTGGTAAGATGTAGATAGATATCTCATGGCTTTGGGCTATTTTTCCCCTCTGTGCAAGTCCTCAGCTTGAAAGGACTTTAAAAGGAACTCTGAAAATGCATGTAATACTGCAGGTGAAGGAGTGTTTAGTCCAAATATCTGCTAAGGATTTAAGTTCCAGACAACCAAGCAGGCTGTATTCTTGGATATTTTGCACTTAACAATAGCAGAAATACAGGGAGTAAGGTACTTTATCACTATAAGATTAAATTGTAGATGAGGAAAGATTTTTGATTATCTCAGCTGATCTGAACATTTTACTTACAAACATACATCTCTTTGTAGATCTGTCTTTGGGAAAGTTGAGCAAAGAATAACAAATAAATACCTTGTCATGCTGCTGCGTAGTCATTTCCAATTTGTGTGGCTGAACAGTTAGATGCCAGAGCATTTTGATGTTGCATTTTTATGTATCTTTGGATGGCATACTTAAAACGTCTTTTAGATATTACTTTGTGATGATTGCTCAGGGATTAATCTCATACTACAGGGTTGCTAGGTTCTGCTGCTAGGTAACTGCTGCATCAGAGAGAGGGTTCAGTGAGATCTGGTTGCTCTTGGGAATTGCATGATGATTCACACTGTGGCTGTAAGTCTAGGCTTTGAAAGGAGGGCGTGGGGGTTGATCAATTAGGAAAACTGTGGTTCAGTTAATTGAAAACAATAGTTTTATGCAGCACAACCGGGTCCTAAAAATGCTCCTTAATTTCTATACAACAGTTTTTTGAATTAAACTATGCTGCTTGTAACATTTTAAAAAGCAGGCATGATTGTCATATTCACCACTCCCAGTAGTAAATATTTCATGAATAATTGATACTTTTTCATAAATATGTAGATGAAAAGTACTGATTGTGTGAGGTTTTCTCCCGGGTCCTTATTAATTGTGAACTATCATGTTAATGGCTGCTGTTGATTCTGAGAGAGCAAAATGATATTTGTTTGAAAATTAAATATTTGCTATAATTATAAAATGCATTATTTAACTGGTGGAATATTGACTTTGTCTTGGAAAAAAAATCAGAAGCTGTTTTAATGGCTTTAATATGCTGCATTACCAATGCATAAGCTTCCTACAAGATGCAAAATCAAATGTGGCACTAAGAATAAAAAGTCACTTATATTTACTAATAATTCACATGTGTATTCTAAGATGTAGCCCTTAAATAAGGACAAAGCTGATAGCATTTGAGGGAGTCAGGAGCACAGATCATCTGAAGCTCAGTTTTCTTGAGAAATTAGGCTTTACAGCAAGTAAAGCCACTCCAGCATGTGCCGCCTATGCCATGCAGATCATTTGGTGTTTTAGCAACTGAGTGAGTAAGAGTATTCTCTGCGTTCAGTCCACATTATGACAGTTATAACAACAGAGCTGAAAATGTTTACAAAGGAAAATGGAGTGGTTTTGTGTGTTAAGTTCTGAATTCAAATTAGAATCTGTTTCAAGTATCCCAGAAGGTCAAAATGTGGAGACTCCCTGATTCTGTGAACTCCTTAGTTTTATAGCAGTAATCATACGAAAGATGGTGTGGATTTTTTTCACTGAAGATCATATTTTTCATTGAGAACTGGTATCCTCTTTCTTTGGACAGTGTAGGTAATGTGTGGAGCTGATCCTTCACGTCTGGTAAGCAAATGGTAAGCAATTTTCACTGAGGCAGACTTTCCTCTTGTGTAAATCATCTGCTGTAAAGAACAGTACAGCATGGCTGGAACTGTCATTTCAAAAGAGATTTATGAATCGGGTGATAGAAGGAAATTATTGCCAGAGAAAATTGATGGTATCAGTTAGCCAGGGCCAAACTTTTGGCTCCGTTGCTGGACAGCATTTTTACAAACTACAGTTGGATTTTGTGGTAGGATGTCTGCTCTGACTCCCACTGAATTGGGCTACAACAGTCTGCTGCATGCAAGCACACCAATTTCAGAAACAATCTGCTGCACCAAAGCAGGAAATTTTTATCTTTGGGAAAACCTAAATAAAGAACATTCAGTATTTTGAAAGCAAATACTTCTGTTTCCCAGGAAATTTCAGCCAAGCAGAAAGGTTTAAATGGAATGAAACTGTGGTGTGCCTTGAACCCTGTGGTTCCACACAAAGGCACGGCAGTTCTGCAGACTGTGGCCTTGTCGCATCTGCACACACGGAACTGCAGAGCCAAGGCCTGACGCTTCGTGTGCCGGGACCTTGTGGCACAAGCCGCGTTCTACCAAGTAGCAAGCGGTGACGTAAACACATGCATGAAGTTGTGCAAGGAAACTAACGAGAGACCCTCTTGTAAAATTTTACTTGATTATTTTAAAAGGTGGGAAAATGTCTGTTTTAACATATATTTAAATGTTCCATTATTGCTCAGTCTTAAGGGCCATCCTTTAAAATGTGTTTATCTGTTTTTCTTAGTTTAACTATTACTTAGTAATTACTTAGTATTACTGGCTGTCATGTAGTGCTGGGAATGGCAGGTTCTTCTGCCGTCAGTAGTTCTGTTAAAATTTGCTCACGAGTTTGGCAGGCTTTAGGTTTTGAATCTCTCCTGTGTTGCTTAAGCAAGAAAAATAAAAGTAAGTAACAATACTTTTATTATAGCTGCACTTTTTAAAAGTAAAGGCACTGTGGGACAACTGTCTTTACTTTTTTTAAATACTTTCATTCTTTAATACTTTATATTCCTTTTTACAAAAAAGTAAAATGGGTGCCTAACATCTACTCCCCTGGTCTGAGTTAAGTGACCTGTGCCTTTGTACTGCTTAGAAATCCTTTTCTTGGAGCAGGACCACAGACTGCAGTGACCCGAGAGGTGCACTGGGCCTCTCCTGGTGTAAGCAGCCTGACACAGCCCTTCCTGAGACGTAGCAACCTCATCTAGCCTCCCTCCTGCCCTTGCCGATCCTTTCTGGGGTTTGAACAGGAAGGTCGGGAGGTCCACGCTTCAGGGCTGCTTCCTCTGTAGCTGCAGCACTGTTACGTGGGGCAGCGCCATGCAGGGATGTGATGGGGACACTCTGTGTCCTGATCAGCCTTGTAAACCATGGAGCTCTCTGAAGGCCCCTGCCTCGGTACCTGCCTCCTGGCAGTACCCGCCTCCTGGCACTACCTCCTCAAGGTTCCCTTAGGCAGCTCCCTCGCAGGCAGGGGCTTCCTGGGCCTTGAACCATCGTTTCTAGGGAGAACCTGGCTCTGTTGCTTCTCCTTGTTGTCAGTTACTGGCCTTCATGAGACCTTTTTGCTCGGTCATCTCCAGGTAACTTCTCAAGTCAGTGCTATCTTCCTCTGTCATCTGTCAGAGAAGGGCAGTGCTTTTGATTTCTTTTGCCCCACTGTGGGGTTTTTTTTTATTTTTTTTTTTGTTACAGTCTACCTGAAGGTTCTTCTCCTCTTTGAGCACAAAGACTTGGTGGGGAATGTTCTGGCAGAGAAGTTGACCTTCCTAGTTAAGTGCTGGTCATACAGCCGTACGCGATATGTGATGTTAGAAATGCCTTCCTGAAAAGAGGCACCTAGTTGTCTTTCGAGCCCCCAGAGATACCATGTCTTTTCCCGTGGTGGTTTAACCAAACTGTTCTGTACACCTGGGACTGCAGCGTGAGTGCATTTGAATCACATCCTGCATGTGGACAAGTGAACAGCCCTTTTTTTCTTTTATGTTGCCAGCTTTTTCAAGCTGAATCTTTGTTATTACCTCTTACCCATATTGTCTTGGGCTCGTCTTGTGTGCAGTTTTACACACAGGCTAAGAGCAAACAGGAAAAAGATGACGGAAAAACGTAAACGTTCCGAGAGGCGGAGAGCCGATCTCCCTGCTCTGTGGCATGGTGCAGTTGGAGACACAGGATCTCAGTGCAGAGAGGTCGAATTGAGGTCGTGGCCATTTGCAGGGAAGTCAACGTGATGTTCCACAAATTCTAGTCTGTGGGATGTAGCCAGGCTCCATCTATTGTAATTACAGTCTGCATGCCTAAATTTCTGTAGTTTAAATTGGATAGCAATAATCTTAATTTCCTGTCCTAAATGGTTGTGCAGAGTTACTGTATTTCATCTGAGAGAGCTTTGCCTTTCACTGGTGAACAAAGCATAAATTGGTTGTAAATCATTGCAGATGAAAAGTGCTCTATAAATGCACGTCTTCACTCTTTTTATTTAGCACCAAGTGCTAGGAGGTTACAGGCAAATAGGAAACAAAGCTTGTGTTCCTGGCAGGCTACATTGAAATAGGTAATGCATGGGTGTAAAATAGAGGTGAGATGTGACCAAGTGAAGATGTCTTGTTAGTTCCCCTTCTTGCAGCAATGTGAGTGTTCCTGGGTGGATTTTATGCTTCCTGAGAGGTGTGTGATGGAGAGAAAGGGGGGCAGAAGCAGGAAGGGATGTGAAGAGAAGCAGGCATAGCTGATGCAATTGATGAATATCGCTGTGCATTCTCGCTTGATTAAAATGGGAGGAAGATAAATGTTAGGAAGTGAGGAAGGAGGAGCCTCCCGTAGCCGAGCAGAGAGCAGAGCCTGCAGCGTTCTGCAGCTGCAGCAGCGTACGGTGGGCTGAGCGGGAGGATCTCGTAGCAGACACCAATGGTCAGGCCTTGTCACCAGCCGTTCACATTTTAGTGTAGTTGTCAGATCCAGTGAGTTTAATTTGTTTGGCTAAATGCTTACAGAGTCTGAGGATAGTCTTTTTTTTTTTTTTTTTTTTTTTTTTTTTGCCATGGGTACACTTAGTTCATTCATTAGTCATCTCTCATTTCGATTACTGTAATGGCTTCTGGCTAGACACTGTCCTTCTTCTGCTCTTCACTTACAATCTATTCAAAAATCTGCCACTTGCATAATATCTTGTCATCTCTTCTGTTCACCGAGATCCGCTGCCAGATCTCCTTAAAACTAACTTTAAAGGATACCCTGAAGATAAAAACAAAACCATACTGTAAGTCCTTGGTTTAAGGAAAGGGTTGATAGTGCTTTCTTGTAGTTAACTTTCCCTTAGCTTGCACAGGGAACGTTTAGCTTGCAATGTTGCGTTTGCAGAGAGCAATAAAACCTGCTGACCGTCTCGGGCTGAGGAGTGAACCAGGGATCAGAGAGTTGTGTGTCGTTACTGGTGGGTATTTGTGAAAGAGAAGGAAGAAATGTTAGAACGAAGAGGAGGATTTTCAGCTTATAGAAGTGAATTGGATTACTAATGGGATCATCTGGAAATCCACTGCTGCGTTTCTTTCCATCTGTGTCATTTGTACGTGCAGCTGCTTTCCTTGCGCGCACCTTGCTGGTACCCTGAAGGATGGGCAGAGAACGGAGCTCCTGGCCTGCTAGGAAGGAGACAAGGGCTTACTTGATTAGGGATTTGCGCATGGAGTGTGATTACAAATTACTGGAGATAACAAGAGTAAAAATTTACATGCTAATACCAAAATTAATAAGATTAGGTAATTCAATAAGTGAGAGAGAATGATTGTTGGGGAATTAAGAGCCAGGAGCCCTGAGGGCTCTTATCAGTGGCTCTCTGTGTGGTGCTGGAGGGACCATGTTAGCTGTGACCTGTGGGAGCTCCGAGGACCCGCAGCTCCACAGAGGCACACGCGGGTGCCGGTGCCGGTGAAGGTGCTGGTGCAGCTCAAGGTGCTGGTGCCAGTGCCAGGTCTGAGCCAGCGGCCCCAGGGCTGCAGCGTGCACAGCTCCGGGCTCCTTCAGAGTCTAGCTGCTGTCCTGAACAGCTCCAGGCTCTTGGAGAGGGCGATCGCCCAGTGACTGCGCAGTTACTAATACCACCCGTAATACTGGTTTCAACCACAAAATAGCTTGTCAGCTTGACAGCGTTGTTTCTCGGGCCTCATCTGCGTGCCAGAGTGCTCATGCCTGGGAAATAGTTTTATAGTTTTACTATTCCCTGCCAGTAGGTTGGGCCCAGAATATGTTTAAAATCCTTTGAAATTTTGGAATGTTCTTCAAAGCATTCTGAAGCATTTACCCCTTTTTGTGGGACCTGACCGCGGCTCCGCTTGGCGGCAGCGTCCCCCGTTAAGGCTGGTTCTCCGTGGGAAGGCGCTTTCTCCATGGCTCTGCGGAAAAGGGCTTGGAGGCCATGGAAGCTGCGGCAATGACCCCAGCTCCCCACTTTCTTGCCTCTCTTTTTTCTTCCTTTTTCTCTATCCCTGTTCTGAAGGTTAGAGGGGTGACTGCCAGAGCGGACACAGGAGGGTCACGTAGACTTGGAGCCAGCGGGTTGCAGGGTGGGAAGCGAATGACCCAAAGCTGCGGCTTGGAGCGAGTCGTGTGTGTGGTGGGAGCAGGAGGCGCTCGGGTCTCAGCCTGGTCAGGGATGCCGGCAGTGTGGAAGGGGGAAACCCCCGTGGTCTCTTGGCCACGTGTGTGGCAGGAGGAAACGCCCGTGGTCTCTTGGGCACTGGGACATGGCCGAGCTGCAGGCGCAGAGTGGTCAGGACTGGAATCCATCTGGGTTAACCCTTGGCTGCCCAAACAAGTAATAAAGTTGGGGGAAGGCTAATTGGATTTGAGAACTGATGTCAGTGTGAGGTTTTTCAGAGGGTGATTAAAAATTAACTTTTTTTTCCCTTTCTTTTAGTCCAGTGATTGTTCTGGGAAACTGAATATGTTACTATTAATCAGAAAGGCCCTTTACTTCTTGTCTCAGATTGGCACCGTTGTTACATTAATACTTACATTTCTTCTGCTAGATTACTTTCCGATCTGTGGTTCTCCTTGCCCTCTTTTCTGGCCCTCTGTATTTTTGCTGATTTTCTGGTGATATCCTTGTAAAACCTGTGGTTTGGGCAGCAGACTCTGCTGCCCAGGCGGGTGGACACCCCGAGTTTAGCACGTGCTGCCGCCTGGCCCGGCGTCGCCTCCCCGGCGGGGGTGTCTGTGAAGTTCATCCCAGTCTTTCACCATCAGCCCTAGTCCCGCTGCCAGACGCAGGGTTTGCAGTGACACAGATCCTGGTGGTTCTGGGTTTATTGTAATGGTAGTGCGAAGCGTCTGGGTTTTTCTGTATGATTTTGTTTTCTTTGCCTCCTAAAATACCAGGTTATTTTTCTTGGCATAACTGACCCTGATATGTTGAATTTTTCTTTTTAGGATGTATATATACTTGTTCACCCATATTTATTTAAAATGCAGATCATATTGTCCTTTAATTTGTTAATTTGTTTTATTTTAACTTTAGCTTTATTTATTTATTTTTAATGCTCTAAGAAGAGAAGCTGTTCTTTTCCTAATTTGCCGAAGAAAGCTCAACCACTCCTACTCTGCAGTCTTCTTGTGATCTCTGGGAGTTTCTCATTTGTGTTTGAGTAGAAATTTTTAAAAATTAACAATTCCCATCTAGGACATTCTCCCAGGTAGTGGTGCTGTTTGCTCAGCTCACACCTTCTGCAAAACAGAAAGAGATCTGATCGGGGAGCTTTGCAGGGTAACGGCTAGGCCAGAAGCTTTTCCTGGCCAGCAGGAAACACTAGAGGTAGTTTGATTTCCTCTGTTACCTAAAAGGCTTCCCAGGCTCCAGCTGCTCAGGATTTAATCCTGGGAAGGTTGGCCAGATCCTGAGCTAATCTCAGTTTGAACCCGCGGTGAGTCCCGGGGGCCGCGGGCAGGCCGGCGGCGGCAGCGCGGTCCGTACGGCGCAGGGCGCCGGCCTCGCTCCCGGTGCTGCCGGACAGCGGCGCCTGCGACACCCTGTGTGGATGTGGCAGGGAACTGCCCCTGCGCAGTCACCGCAGCCTGGGGAAGCCGCGGGTTGACCTGTGAGCTCAGGAGCGTTGGGCATCCAAGCTTGCGGGCTGTTGCCGTAACCATCCGTACGCCCAGGGGGTAACAAATGCTCCCCCTAACAAGAGGGGACAGACGCTACTTTCTCCTTGCCCTGCTAGGCACCTTATTATTTGGATGACACCTGTGTTAATTTATTATCATCTGACTCCATGCTTGGCGAGGCAAGGGGTAAACCATCATGTTTATCCAGTGGCAGCTGACAAAGTGACACTCACACTTACGCCGCTCACATACTGGAAGAGCAGCGTCCTTGTGGCCTCGCGTGTGCACAGAGCAGAAGCGCAACCCAAAAAGCCTCCCCGTGCCGGGCACTGGGCCACCAAGGAGCTGACCTACCCTTTTCTATGAGAAGGAGGAGGCAGAGGCGCTCAGGTGCCCTCTCTCATCTCCTTTAATAGAATAGCCATTTTTATCCTTTGCTTGATTTTACTGCAAAGTGAGTTCATAACTGACCTTTGCCACCTCCAACAGCAAGCAGCAATATAACAAGCGGTGCTTTGCTCACTTGAGTGTGTTCTGTTTTCTTTACAGGTAACCGTGCTGATCCTTTTTGCCCTTGCATTCCTAACGTGTGTTGTATTCCTGGTAGTCTACAAGGTTTACAAGTACGATCACACCTGTCCAGAAGGATTTGTTTTCAAGGTAAATTGCATGCACATTCTAGAAAAACAGAAGAGTATTTAGTTTTCTGCATAACCTTGATGCTGCACTGCATACAAATCAGTGCTTGTTTCATAGGTCACTGTGCTTCCTGTCGTGTTTTTCTGCTTAATTTGTCAGGGGGATTGTGGCTATCACACTAGTTTAATAAAGTTTACCATTATTTCTGTTAATAGTAGTATAGCACCAGTGTCCTTCAGACCAACTTCAGCTGCACCTGTTTGAGCCAAGCCCTCATTTATCTGGCTGTACCCTTGGATGGTCCCTCCAAATTCACACATTGTAAGAAAAAACATAACAATAAATCTAAAACCTGGAGAAAGGCAATTGGCTCTGGAATATGTGTCACAGAATTAGGGAAGTAATCTTTCCATTAAGAGTAGCAGAGTTAAATAAGGGCAGTAGAAGGAACTTCTTGTTCTAGAACGGTGACCTCCAAGCCCTACCACTAGAGGCCAAAAATGATGTCAAAAAGGGAAAATACACATTTATTTGGGGAAAAAAAAATACTTTGGCTTACTGAAAGGGATGTTGGGACTTGCATAATTCTTTCAAGATGATAGTGCTGGCTCTTCAGCTGTGACCTGGGCTGAAAGTCAGAAGGGAAACATTGATTTCTCAGTTGTAAATTCAGCAAGGTTGGATTTTGCTGCAGTTAGGTAAGCAAAGTGGTGTTGATGATGGCACTCTTTCGTCTAGATTTTTTTTAAGAATATCTATTCAGAACTTCAGAATGTAACTTCAGAATGATTCCAACAGAAATGGGTGCCTCAGCACTCCTGAAAAACCCATGCAGAACCTTCTGTGCCTGTCACGTTGGACACATGGACAGTTCAACAGAATCCTGTCAAAGCTGTAGTCAGTGACTTGGTACTGGTTTAATGTAACTTCAGACATTTTTAGGTTACTGCCGTCTCTTGGTGCAAGAGGAGAAAAAAAAACCCACCATGGTCAAAACATCTGGCTGCAACTTGGGAGATTCAGCTTTTGGTTCTGCTGGTATTTTTTTGTGTCATCTCAGGCAAGCTGTGAAACATCTCTGTGCCCACATCTCATGGGAGGACAGTTTTTTTTTCCAAGCTTTCTCTTGGCTTCGAGCACTCTGGAACACGGGCTGCGTGATCCTGCAGCCTCATCCTGGCTTGATGAGGAGGGCTGGTTAAGAGCTGCCTTCTGCTTCTACCATGTCCTTTCCCATCACGTCTTCCCTTCCCTGAGTTGCAGCCTGCTGTTTTCTGCAGCCTTCTTCTGGCATCACCAGTATTTGCGGGGAGGACAGTTTCTTGGTTGTGTTTCAGTCGCACTGTTGATAGAATTTGGCTGTTTTATCCCTTCTTAGGATCTGCTGCTTCAAACAGAAGCCAGACCGGACGTCCCGTGGCTGATGCTCTGTCCCTGAGGTGCAGCACATACCGAGTGTTGCGTTACACAGTGTTACTCTCCCAGTGGTGGGTTTTGTGGAGGCAGTTTCCTATTTGTTCAGAGGCGAAATTGTTGGGATTCACAGTGTCTTTAGTCATTTAAATCTGCGAGTTCTCCAGGATAAGCAAGCTAAAAAGCCTGGAACTATCAGTGCTGACATGAGTTTGTGTTTGCTGTGCATGCCTGTTCCTGTGAGCATCTGTGTGTGTCATGACACAGCTTGGCACAGATGTTCCAAGGGAGCCCGAGGAGAGGCTGGTGCCATCACATCATCGTTGTGATGACTCTCTGGATGGGTCTTGTGCTCCACTGGCCTGCAGCAACTGCCCTGGCCTGGGTGTCCCTGGGCTTGGATGCTCAGGTGAGCTGGTGCCATGGAAAGCTCAGGCTTACGCAGAGCTTTATGTCCATGAATCAAACCCGCTCCTCCCTGCTCTGATGCTCCTGATATGTGGAGCCGTCCCAGAGGTTTCACTGTTTTCAGCCATTCTGCTATCCTGTGCATCCAGGGCTTTAAAGTCTGCTCAAGGTGCTCATTTTCCTTTAAAGTCTGCTTAAAAAGGTGCTTGTTTTCCTTTGTATGGAAATCTTAAAAGTGCTTTACATCACACATGCATTACTTTGTGCTTGCTGAAGCGTGGTGACAGTCCTAGTGCTGCTCTCCTGATGAATGAATTCTGCTCTTCTGTTGCTGTTGTGTGCAGCCGTCCTCTGCGGCACTCATCACTGCTGGGGCTCATCCGCCAGCACCTGGACCTGCTCATATCCTGCAGAAACTTCTCCAGGGCTTCAGTGTGCTCCATGCTGCCTCTGTGACGCTTCATGTGGCCAAGGCATCTGCCTTCTGCAAACTCATAATCAGCAAAGCAATTTCAGTGCATTAAAGGCAACACAGTCATCTATTAAGATTGAAATTATTGACCTGGTAGTTAATAAAAGGGATATTATTTTAAAGTGAAATACTGATATTGCTGAGGTCTTCATATCAAGAGGACTAAAGTAGCCATCTAAATACAGCCAAATATAGACAGACAACCAGGATTTTATCAGGCATGAAAGGCCTTAACTTGTAACTAATGTTTTAAGTAGGACTGGGAAAGAAACAGGATTGCAGGGTGACTCTCTAGCATCCACCTTCTCCTGCTGCCATTTCTGATTACTTCTCCAGCAGTTTGGGGTGCCATGAAAGCAAACTAAAGGGGCAGAGAGAAACAATCTGCAGAAGCTGGGAACCAGGGGGAGCCACGAGGGAGGTTTTGTCTATCCTGTCTCAGTCCATCCTCTCAGAAACACAGACTCGAGGGAGCAGAAATACAGCAAAGATGACAACTCTGGTACATGTTGCTTAGGTCCTTCTGTGGTTATAACAAAGTAACATTACAGTTGTTTTTGCCTGTGACAGAGCAAAGGGCTCCTGTTACACCTACAGTGTCTGTGAGGTTTTTTGGACTGGCAGGAATCTTGGTTTGTCTTGTCTTCAACTGACTTGTCTTCAACACTGATAATTTTATCCCACTGGCTTGAATTTCCCTGGTGGGTTTAATGAGATCAATGGATTGTGCTCCTTCCCCGTTTTATATGGGGGAAGGAGCTGCGCTCTGAGGCAAGGACTGCTCTGGCTGCTGCAGAGCAGGAGAAGGGGCCACCCCTAACACGGTTAAACTGAGCCTCGTTGGACCTGGTCACGTGGAACGTGCTCCTGGCATCCTGGGTTTTCTGCTGTCTATTGTTTGAAACAGTTGTTACTGAAACAGTTGTTACTGATGCTAGTTTAATTATGTATTTTTTTTCTGACTAAGACAAGGTTCTATGAATTTTTCAGGAGCGAGCACCCAGCAGTTCCCATGTAGTACTCAAATTTCTGAGACATTAGATAATATAGTCACATTTCAGGATGGATTATTAAATGCCTGTCGTCTTTTTGAGAAAGGACGAGCCAGGTATTTTGCATGTACACTGTGCACGGGAGCTGAGTCACCCGTCATGTTTTTCACCTTGCTATAAACCTGTCCCTGCCTTGGTACCAAGATACTGGTGTTACCATCCACCACACTGACCAAAAGCAGCGAAGTGCTCATCTAATGGTAGAAATGGGGCAGGTGCAGGCGCAGCTCAACCGCAGGAGCTGTGCAGCCAGGGTGAGGAGGGAGGGACAAGGAGGAGAAAGCACCAACATACACAGGGCTGCGAGAGGAGCCCTGGTGCTTGTGAAAGTGAGCCTGGGCGTGCGTGTCGGTGCGTTGTTGTTCTGCAACCCAGGCCCAGGTGGGTGGTCCTGGCACACACGAGGGGTCTGAGCAGAGCGGAGGGAAGGCGGTTTGGACCGCGGCAGCATTACTCAGTATCTCATCTTTACCGCATCCAAAGTCGAGGGTAGCTCACACCAACAGGGGAAAAAAATCACCCTCCATCCAGCGTGTCTGGACTCTGCTCGCTAATCTAAGGGATGATTTTTCTTTCCAGAATAATCAGTGCATTCCAGCTGGATTGGAAAACTACTACTCCGAGCAAGACTCCAGTGCCCGAGGGAAATTTTACACAGTCATAAACCACTACAACCTGGCCAAGCAAACCATCACGCGCTCCGTGTCGCCCTGGATGACGGTGCTGTCGGAAGAGAAACTCTCTGAACAGGAGACTGAGGCTGCAGAGAAATCAGCTTAGTTCAGATAAGCTCATTATTACCAGAATGTCATTTGAAGGTAACTAAGGGACTTTAAGGAACTTTTCATTGATTATAATTACGGATAATTTAGAGGTTACTCATGTTTATGGTGCAATTGCTTCTGTTTGCTGATACTGCTTTGCAAAAAAAAGAGCAACCAAACAAAAACTTGCTGCAGACCATTCATGGGCATAAAGCAAGGTGCATATCAGCATCGCTTTAGAGCTTTGACACCATTTTCAATGTTTAAGAAATCCAATGTTATATATGGTCTTGTAATTTATTGGATGCTGACAGATTTCTTCATGGGATTTTGCAGGGCTTGAAATATAGATAAATCATGTGTTCTGTTGTCCAAACTGGCACTTTATTTATTCTTTTTCTTATTGTTAGTCATTTTGCAAACTGAAACATCACAGCCATAACTAGAGTGATCTCTTGTTTAGCTAAGAGCTGTGTCTTTATATTTGATTTTTGCTCAAGCAAGAATGGTAATCAGCACTGATAGCAAGAGCATAATATAATGATTGGTATGGAGAAAGGAAAGATATGTGAGGTAGCTTTTTTCTTACATTTCTTTACTGTTGTTGATTTGTAAGTGATAATGAAGTTCTCTGCAACATGGCATGCTCAATGTTTTATTATTGCTGTCAACAGGATTTAACTGCATTTTCCACTGTGGCTTTAGCGTCTTGGTAAGGATGTGCACAGAAACATGAACTAGATAAGACACTATGGAAAAACACAGGCATTTTTAGTAATGGATGTTGAGGCTAGTGTAAAAAAATCATTAAGTTAAGGATGTTCTAATGAGAAATGACATGTTTTAATCATATTAAGAGGCAGAAAGCCTATTCACAGTAGATGTAGTCCACTATGTAATTTGTTGGATATGACAGATGGAGTAATGTCTAAATTTGCTCTTATTACATTAACATTTTCCCTTTTATCTATTATGACTATCTTTGAGTTATATGTATGGTTTGCAGTTTGCTACTTTTAAAAACACAGAGCATCACAAGTGAAGCAGTAGCATCTAGGTACCACAGCTCGCTAGGTTGAGGCTACACGCGAAAAGTGAGTGAAGAAGTGAAGAAGTGTTAACTGTCCACGTAGGGCTTGGGAGGAGAGAGGATGTAGACGGGCATAGTCTTGTGGATCCACGTTAAAGCTGCATTGTAATGACAAATTTCTCATCTCTTCTTAGTATGAAACCATGTTTTCATTTTTATTATAAATCTCAAATACATATATTACAACAGAAAGCATCCCATTAATGTTTAAGTTGAAATGAGCGTGTGAAACACTCCAGGTAACTCTTTTTGTTATTACTTGAACATGCTGGTTGTGGTGGACATGTCAAAAGTTCCATTGTTTTTGTAGAAACTATTCAAAAACGAAGGGAAAAAACATCCATCTGCGTTCTTTCTCCGCATAGAGAATAGAACAAATATGGTCACGTTTCCACTTTTACTCTTTTCTGGTAGAGTTGTGCTGTTAACAACTTTTCTTACCAATACAAATAACCATTATTCCTTAATTCTCTAGGTTTGATATGAAATGTGAATTACACAGTAATATTGGTAAAAGGCTTTTATTATGTCATTTTGTTAAGTGGAATGCATAAAAAGCAATAAATTATGTGCCAAATTGTTCTTTGCATTTAAAATTTCAAGCTTATGTTAAAAATGTTCAAAACATACCCTGTTTGCATTTTCTGGCAGGCAAATACATTATTGAATGTAATTAATTCACATGTAACTTTTGACATTTTCACTCTGTACAGAATAAAGAATAAGGATGATACTGTTTGTGGCATATTGTATATTGATACATTTCTGAAGGGAGCCAAACAAATGGTTCATATCAACGTATTTACAGAGGCCATTCAGATTGGACAAGGTAGAAAAGATTATCCTACATAGAAGCAATTCATTATATATCTCCTCACAAACTTAAGGCAATAAAAACAACTTTATATAACAAAGTAATTCAACTACAGATGAGAGACAAACTTTTCTCTCATGATAGCAGTAAACATTAAAAATAGTAAAGCTTTACTATTTAGTGAGACATCTCACTACTTCCCAGGCTTGAATGGAGCAGCAGCTTCTTCTCTGCCTCCCCAGGCAGCAGTTTATTCATTCTTAGCTACAGCTGGCTTGAGCTTTTTGGCATTGAACACGTTACTCACCATTTTAGTACTTTGAAGAGTGTGGCTTAATATTGTCTGTTCTTTGGCTTTGTTCCAACATCTCAGAATGTGTTTTATTTACACCTTTTTTTTTTTTGTATTATCCTCTTTGCACCTTGAAGTAAAGTGTTTCCGTGGGTAGTTTGGTTTGGTTTTGAAATCAACAACCTTTTTGATCTCTGACTAAGGTAGTTTTCAAAGACTAGAAGTGCAGGTCACACACAAAATGATCATGGTGTACAGGGACAAGGTGCTTAAATGCTTGCAACAACTTAGCTGCTTTTGCACAACAACAATTTTCACTTGATCTGATCTGCATATGGGGAGGGAGGGCTTTAAATATCAACAAATGGGGTGAAAACCAATGATATTTTTCCTGTTGCTATCTATACTACTACTTATTGCTCTCTTACCAGCTGATTCAAATATTTCTAGTTCTTTGCAGTATTAAGTTTGGATTAACATTTATTAAGTCCCTTTACCAAGTGTAATCAGCTCCCTCTGCACTAATACACACGTACTTTTTTATTGGAAAATACTTTCATCAGAGCAGTAAGAAAAATAATGCATAAAATATGCAGGCAGGACTATCTCACTCCACAGAAAAAATGTCAAGAGTTCTTAAAACAAAGCTTGTAGATAATGTTTTTAATTAGTTATCGTACCAGTCCAGGAAAAGCAGGGAAAAGGAACACATCACAAGAAAGAAGAGGATCCATACTCTAAAGCCAGCATTGTTTTTGATGGCCTGTGAAGAGAAAGGGAATCTCCGTTACCATTTCCAGTAAAGGTTCAAGAACTGTTTCAGCAATGACAACCCTCAAAAACTGTTAATGGCTGCAGCCTGCCCTACAAGATGGAAAGAGACAAAACCTACCATTTATTTCAGATAAATCCAAGTCAGTCTGACTCCACCTCTTTGGATTTAACCCAATAAAGTTTCTTTCAAAACCAGTCATTTAAAAAAATATATGAAAGACAGAGACAATGACACTATATCTAAAACTATGACAGAAATCTACACATTTATTTTTAAAAAAAGGTTTAAGTTCCAAAATTGAATTTGTGTCATCAGAAGTCAATTTTCCATCTAATAAACATATCCCCCCTAAGAAACCTCCCCAACAAGGCTTGCTGGAAGTTAGGGTAGCAATGCTGATCAGGTGTTTCAGCCTCAAAGCAAAAAGAGCAAGTACCAATTCTAGCAAATATTTTGCTAGGCATCTTCTCCCCAAAACTGACACTTGCAAATACTAAGGGAATTATCTTACTCTTTCTTGAGATTTATTCATGTAATAGATTTTTTCATGTAATGCAAGCATTAATATGATGGAACAGTTTTGCATTTAGCCCGTTCCTCTACTGTTTCCTTAAGGTGCTCGAGGAAACATAGGTCTACCTACAAATCTGAAAACTGAAGGGAAAAAGTAAATTAGTGCCATAGTGTGAAGACAGGTCCCTGAATCTCTGACCCTGAAGTGATGGAGTTCAGAATCCTGCAGGGAGGAAGCAGGCTCAGGAGTAGGCTCAAGCCCAGCCTCTTCAGTGACGTATTGGGAGGAATTCCATGGGATGGGGCCCTGGAAGGAAGGGGGTCCAAGGGAGCAGCCCTCCTCCAAGGCCAGGATTGACACAACCCTGCAAGGAAGAAGTTGGGCAGAGGGGGCAGGAGACCCATGTGGCCTAGCAAAGAGCTGCTGGCAGAAGAAGTGAGGATGCAGCATGTGGAAAGGGGGGCAGGGCCCACGGGAGGAGTACAGGAGCGTTGTCAGGGGCCGCAGGGATGCACTGAGGAAGGCTGTGGCCTATTTGGAATTAAAGCTGCCATGGCTGTCAAGGACAACAAGAAGGGCTTCTTCAAGCAAGAAGGAAGAGTAGGGAAAATGTGGGTCTGCTGCTGACCAGGTAGACTGATGAGAAATACAGAGAAGGTGGAGATACTGAATGCATTCCCTGCCTCTGTCTTTACTGCTAAGAGCAGCCCTCAGGAATTCCAGGCCCTGGAGACAAGGAAGTCTAGAGAAAGGAAGACTTGCCTTGCTTGAGGAAGACCAGGTTAGAGCTCATTTAGGCCAACCTGACACCCACAGAGCCCATGGGAGGCACCCACAAGTGCTGCAGGAGCTGGTGGCTGTTAGCCCTAGGCCACTCTCCATCGTCTTAAGAAAGTTTTGGGGGGACAGGGGGGTTCCTGAGGACTGAGAGAAAAATCAGCGTGACACAAGGCTTCAAAAAGAGCAAGAGGGGAGACCTAGGTGCCTACAGCCTGACCACGTGCCAGTGCTGTGCCCTGGGGAACCCGGAGGGGACACAGTCTAGAAACAGTACCTCTCGTATGTCTTCGTTGCCTTCTTTGATGTTCTCTGTTGCACCCACCACTAACTGATGGATATTGTCAATCTCAGTTTCCTGTTAAGAAAGTAAAAAAAAACAAAGTTGCAATTTTCATTCCCACTAGGAACACATATTAATAACAATATAAGTGAAAAGAGTAAATACCAGCATGACTTTGCTTTTGTAAACAAAAAAAATCCCTTGTTCCCTTCATACTTGCATTAGAGATTCATTAATCTTGTATCTTGCCTGCAGCTAGAACCAAAACACCCCAGAGAAAAAAATCTGCAAGGTATATTTGCTACTGTAATATTAAAGCATACTAACCTGTTGCAAGACTTTTTCAGTGAATATCTCTTGTAATCTGGAGATTTCTACGACTTTTCCTTCGATTTGTCTTGGTAAAGAACAGAAATACTATCTCAGAAATTAGCGCAAGCATTTTCCGCTGCTTCTGATTCACATTCTCGAGCCCACTGACATGAAGCTATTCAAAAGGCCTGGTTAGTTTGGTAGCAGTTTATTATGTAGCTTTCATGAGTCATTACGGCTTTAAAGGCTCAGTACTGGAAGAAGGCACAGTGGACCCTAAGTAGTTAATTTTTTACCTATCCTTTTTATATGTTACTCTTAAGTATAAAATTCATCTTACCGAATAGTGATAACCTGGGAGGGTTCTACTTTGAGCTGGTTAAGTGGTTTAGCAGGAGGAGGGCAAAAGGCACCACCATCCTGGCCAAAAGGCAGCAGCTCCAAGGGGGTCAGGAACTGCACCTATCCTGCTGCTTTCCATGCATGAAATAGACAACTTGCTACACCTGAAAAACTTCAGCTGTTAAAACGTAGGTGAGAACGTGAGCCTTCATTTCAAACGTACCCAGTACTACTCCGTAGGGTGCACATACTGCCAGGAAGCTGCTTTTAAGTGTATAAATCCCTGTAATTCCTACAGCCCATGTGCAGCTGAACTGAAGGGCTCGTGAGCGCTCCCATTTCATTGCCCCTCCGCTACAGCCCAACAGTTTGTGCTCCAGGTGTCCTGCAGCACCTGCTGCACATGGGGAACGAGCGACACCGGCTGCAAGAACAGCAGCGGGTGAAAGGAGAGGAAAAAGAAGCTGTACCTGACTTCATCAAAGAGGTTATTCATTTCGCCAACGAGTCTCTGGTTCTCCTGTTCAAACTGGAAGAGAAAACAAAAAAGGAAGCCACAGGAGGTCAGTGGGGCTCACGCTCTGGGACTCCACAGACTTTCTTCACCACCCCATTCCCCGCTCCCCCTTAAGCCACCCCCTCCCTCACCTTTCCCTATGAAATATTTACAGTTTGTCACAACCAAAGAGATCTTCAGGAGTTCCTAATATTAGCCTAAAAGAATGATAGGAATGTGCTTGTTTGTAACCAATCATTACAACAGTTGACATTCTCCAGTTAGTTAATCCAATACCAAAATAAAAATTATTTAAATTGCTTTGCACTGAAGAAAAATATATTGGAAGAAATCAGGGCCTCCTTGCTCCTCTTTTATTTATAGTGGGGAACGTTCACGCTGGGCCAACTCTCCTCCTGTGATCTCTGCACTGGAATTTGCATTAGTTGTGCACTGCAGGTGAGAGCAGTTCAAGATTTTACTACAACATGAAATATTTTAACATCTAGCACCTCATACTCTATACATGCACAGGCTTTTTCACCTTTTTTATTTAAAAATTGTGGGTAACAATGAAGCATTTAAATATTTTTCAACATTTCAAGTGCTTAAATTCAACATTTAAGCACTACATTCTTCAAATAAGTAAGCCTAAGAAAGCAAACTGAAGCAAACATGTAAATGAAAACAAGCTTTGATTTTCTGGCTGCGTGTCAGGGCCATTAAAGAACAAGGTAGCTGGTGACAAGTACAATGACACAATTTGCTGAAGCAGAATCTGCAGAGCCAAAACACAGCCCAGAGAGGGATCACAAATAAGTTTCAAACAAGGAGTTATGAAACCCTTGGACGGCATTTTCGGAGTGTCTGTGCAGCAGACAGCGGCGCATCTGTGACAAACTGCATTTCTAAATCCCGAGCAAGAGACACAGCGGCTGGCACCAGCGAAGAGCACAGAGGAGGGGCAGAACCAGCCCCTTGTGCTGAGCGAGCTGCTGGGCAGGAGCCTGCCAGGCACTGCGGACTTGAGTGTCATCCCTGGAGCAGCAGCTTCATGAGCAGGGAAAACGCGGCATTGCCCTAAGGGGCCTCGCAAGGCCCCACGGTGCCTGGGAGCTCATCCCAGGCTTCCCAAAGCCTTCCAAACGCTGGGAGAAAGGGAGGCGCTTCCCCAAGGATACAGCAGGTCAGCATTTGGAAACAGTTGTCATCTTGTGCACAAAAATCAAGAGGGGATGTGGGAAGTGCCTGAATCACAGGGAATTTGTTGGGTCACACAGAGGGCCGCACTGCATCGCTGAGAGGCAGAGGGACAATTGCCACAGGAGCAGCGTTACTGAAAACGAAGAACTTGGCATTTCCAGCTGGTTTAAACGAGGCAGTTCTTCACTAAGATACAGCATGGACATTCACGGCTCCAGTACAAGTTGCATTCAGGCCCTCCCAGCTTACTGCACGGTGCCCCTCTAAAGGAATCAGTCACGTCGCGCTGCTGTGCGGAGGTGCAACCTTCGGGAAAGGAGAGCGTGGGCCATGGAGGGATCCGTGCTGCTTCCTTCCCTCCCCTAAGCAGGTGCTGCTGCTCATCCCGTTCCACGGCATCACTGTTTGGCCCCCTCACTGGGCACCTGCCCAGTTTCCTCCTGCATTTCGTGCTAGACTGGAAGGTGGAGCTCCCCATGGGCCGAAGCCACGGCAGGCTTTGGGGAGCTCTGCCACGTTAACAAGTCACAAATCTGGGGGCTTGATCTGGCACAAGTGAGTGGGAAGGGACTTTTTTTTTTTATTAAAGAGGGTAACAGTTAATCTCTTAGGGAAAGGCTTAATTTCTGGCATACACATTTTATTACAGTAATTAAAAAAATGATTTTAATTTCTTTTAAAATACAAGAGTCTTTCCACAGCAGAGGTTCCCCTGCCCCAGAGCAGAGGGTAAGGCTGGCCCTGGGCTGAAGGAGATGCTCTGCACAGCTGCCCCATGCCCCCTGTTCCTGCCTAAAGAGTTAATGCTTCTGCTTTAGCAGCAAGGCAGCGTTCCCAGGGCACCACCACTCCTGTCTGAGGTGCTTCCTTCCCCAGCGCCAAGAAGAGTGTTCGTTAAAATCTCATCACTGAACACACTGACATTTACTTCAAAAAAGCAGGGAGTTAAGTGGGTTTTACCAGTGCAGCCCCTGAGCTTCGCACTGGAAGCCTCCGATCTGGGGGGAGCCAAGGGGAAGAGCCCTGAACAGCCGCACGGCTCCGTGATGGGAGGGCTATCAGCCGAGCGGGACATCCGCGCCGTCACCGTCCCTCTCTCTGCTCTAAGAATAACTGTTGCTGCACCAATATTCAGCACCAGCAGCTCCGTGCTTCAAGCAGTCTCACTAAAACCCAAGATGATAGCCAATTTAGAAGGCAAAGTTTAGGATACAGTGGGTGCCTTTAATCCCTTACAAACAGCACACATGCACTTGAAAAGTATTATTATAAAAGTCCCTGTGATATTTAAAACCCTCTATTGGCATGGAATTCTTCTTGAACACTGCTAGATACACTCTGTAATTTGAAATCAGGGCTGATGAATTACTGGTCTCAGGCAGCAGCAAGATATGATAAAACAGTCAACTGAACAAAAGGGTAAAGCGCAGAACACATCGTACATCACTGTGTCACACAAGAATTTACACAAGAGGAACATAAAGTAGACTACAGCAATCAATACAGCTTAACAGTTTATGACTTATTAAAGTAACTGCTTTTTCTGAAAGTAAAATATTCTGTTACCAAAGTATGGCACAGAGTGACAAATTGCATGGACTTTTCTCAGAATCTAACGACTAGATGAAACAATCAGTATTTTTCGTTATCCCAAGAGATGAATCATTAGATGTATCTGATTTTGGTTAAGACAAAAAGTAAGACGAAAAGAGACAGGAAAAATGAGACATTTTCACAACTCAAACAGCAAAAACTATTTTCTTTTCCACTCAATCTGACCATAACACATCTGCTCACAATAACTATAAAAACATTAATATACCTGTACGAAGGGTTATAAACTGAAATTTATTGTGCAAATCATACAATAGCCTGCAACCATTTTGAATCATGTAACGATCTCTCCTGTGGGTGAAATAACGAGTTAAATTGCCGTTGCAGCCATATGATAGGGCTTTAATTCATTATTTTACCCACAGGAAGGACCATGAAACCATCACTGAGAACTGTAAGCATAATTTGCCACAACACATTCCAATTTAAAACCGATACAGCCGTTTCTGGGCTGTAACCTATCTTCTTCGTTCTGAGTGTTCCTGGATTTTATTGAGTAACTTAAATGCAGTTAAATCCGCTCTTCACAAATCAAACATTTAAAAAGTCAAAATTTGTTGTCTGTAGCAGCAAATATAATGCAGAGGGGGAATAATTAGAGAATCAGTTATCTAAAACTGGGCTGGTTCCTAAGGGTTTATAAAGAACCCCCTGGATTCTGCCCTAAGGGCACAATAAAGCCACTGAGTGCTGCAAAGTTGGTATGATTTCATTTGAGTGTCCCAGGGCAATGAAAAAAGGCACATACTTGGATTTTTCCCATTTACACCAATATTTATACCTACTTAACTTGTATGTAAATCTTGGTCCAACATGTATGTGACTTGTCATTCTTTTCAGAGTCTGACAGGAATGGACATTACACAGTATCCAGCATTGCCCAGAACGCCCAAAGCACTGCAAGGGAGCAGCTTCACCAGGGAAGAGACATCACACACATTTTTAAGGCTCTGTAAATTACCTAATAGTGAGATTCACAAACTGAGCCAGAAGTCACTTTAGATCCACTGAAGAGAACTGTTTGCTGAGCTGCAAACATCAGTACCTTAGTGGTAAAGACTAATGTAAAACTGCAGCAAACAACGTGTTGCTGCACACACACATATTACAGAAACCTGCCCCTCTCCGTTTACAGTTTGGCAACTCCAATATAAGCTATCCAGTTCAATTCTGGAACAGCCACCTCCTCAAAATTGCCCCCGTCAGGGAGTATTAACTGGGAACAATCAGCTCATTTTCTACTTGACAACCACATAGGGAAGAAAGGAGGAAAAAAAATCATCTAGGGTATTACTGTTGCAAACACAGACTCCCTTAAGCCACTACCTTACTTCAGTAGTCTGCTCCCAAGGCGCAGTGTGGAGGTAACTGGCACTTGTTGATATTTAGCAGAGGCAGAAAGAGGCTGTATTTCCTCACAGCAGAGCCTAAAGCACCAGCTCATGCCCCGGGTGAGCAGCAGAGATGCAGACAGCCCTCATTCCTGCTGGGCACGAACACTGGGGTCAACGTGCAGCGGGTGAAGCAGCAGAGAGCAGCCCTACCTAAGACCAGGGCCGCAGGAAGGTTCAAGAGGAGCTTCAGCTCCTGGGATTGCAGGGAGGTCAGCCGCCCAGGTCGGGACCAGCCGTCTGCAAGGAGACAGTTCAAGCAGTAGCTTCTCCAGTTCTACTTTCCCAGTCTTACTTTTCACACCCAAGTTCTAAGGAGTATATAACCAGAAAACATATCCTGTGGTAATCTGAGGAGTAAAATACTCCACAAGACCAGTAATAGTCTTTCAACATATTTATATGACTCCAAAGCTTTTTTCCACTAACATTTTCATCTGTTGCTTTTCTTTTTTATCTGTGTTTTTCCCACTGAAGAAACAGGTAAATTTAAAGCTGAGGTTAAAAGTTTCAAGGACTGGTCTTTCCTCCAGGTTTAAGCACAGCAGTGACATCAGAGCAGTGTCATATACAATATATTTTCTTGCAAACTATAGGCAGAACCATGTAGACAAGGAGTAAAAACACAAGACACACAAAAAGTGTAAGACACAACAGTCTTATACTTGTTATTGTAACTTGCAGCATCAGTGTTGTTTTTCTATCACTTTTTGCAGGAAGTGTAGAGCACAACAGAAGTGAGCCAGTATAGAGCTATCAGTACAAAAAAAAACAAACAAAAGCACCATACCTTAAATAACTTGGAAAAGGTAAAGAACAATAATGGATTTCCTAAAAATGTCTAATGGTTCTCCCTCAGGAGTAACTGGCAGAATGCCAAACAATAAGTAATTCAGGATTGGATATTTAGGAATCTAAAACTCTTTAAAAGGATCAGACTATGAATCTTCCCCCTCCTCCTATTTCTTAGAATAGAATCATTCCCCCTCACAAGTCAACAGAGAGAACTTAATCCAGAACTTAATCTTCAAATCTTATGTGAGTAAAATCACCATCTGCAGATGCTTATCTTCCTTCACTCTGGCTAGCAGGAGATTAAAGCAAAGCCTCACAGACTAAGACAATTCAGTTAAGCTGTGAGATATCTAGAGACTTACTCTAGAAAATATAAAAGGATTCCATGAAAAAGCAGCATCTGCAGTCCCAACATACCATGGCAAGAAATAGAACAGGTTTAAAACCCACTAGAGCACAAGGAAGGCCTACAAAAAGCAGCCTATCTCATTTTGTAGTGCATTATTAGTACAGCCTTACAGAGCTGTCACCTTGGATGCCTGCTTCCTCCTTAGCCCCTGGAAGCTTGTGCTGAAGGGGTTAATAACATTGTGCCCAAACAACACAGAGAGAAAGAAATAATGAATAAGGCAGGGACAAGAAAGCCTTTTGGTTCAGACTGATATTGAGAAACAAAGTGCTTGCGCCTAGAGCAGTATCTGAAGCATCTTTTCTCTTTGACAAGCCGTGCCATAATTACAACTTACTCATCCCTGACTGGAAGAGTGACACACACACTTGGGAACAGCGCTCGTCACTGCCAAGGAAGCTTCAAACATTCACACTTTGCCTTTGTAGATAGCACCATTTTGGAGACCTTCCATCCAATAATGTCCGATTTTAAATCGGTTATTTCTTTATATAAAATAACACAGTAAGTGTTAACACAGAGAGGTTTCCTAAGAATTCTGGACCATGTACAGAAGAGATACATTTTAGAAATATCAAAAAATAACAGATCGGATGTCAGCAATCATTTGTATTTCAGAAGTCTAAAATAACAGTTCAGTTACAGGCAGAACTAGATCAAGGAATACTCAAGAGAGGGCATATACAGAAGGTAGCATTTCTGAGATACTGATATGAAGGACAGTCTGCAGTTATTCCTTCTAATAGCTAAAAGAAATAAAGAGAAATGTAACAATTTTAAATACTAGCTGTTTCCAGAAGAACAAGGAAGCCACACACAAAAGGTTCTGAAGTCACCTTGTTCTCAAGTCACTCAGAGAATGAAAGCTGAAAGAGAATGTGGGGGAATTTACCTTTCCTTAACACGTATGGATAGAGTAGAAGATATAATAAATGGACAACATGAAAACAAACACACTTACCATTTGTATCTCTTCAGGTGAAAGCTCATCTTCACCTTTGCCATCGCCCCATAATCCAAGGTTACTATGGGCATCAGGCAAATTCCTGTCTGTAAAAGAACCACCAGAAACTTCAGGCAATGCAGCAAAGTGCAAAGCATTTCCTATTTGTTTCATAACCCTGATGAAATTATTAATTTCCTCTCATTAACTGAGATTCATCCTGTATCTCCAGTTTACCATTACACCAATCAGGTTAAACTTCTGGATAGGACAGAGGTCTGTACAGGTATTTAATTCTCCGAACCCTGATGAGCTACACTGCAATAGCGCTAGTGAGGCACATTAAAACAACTCAGGAAGCACTAAGACTTGTTTGGCTGCAAAACCCCCAAATACTTGAATTTTAATAGAAGACAACACACAATTTTCAAAATGATAGCCTATACACAAACTACTCCTTCCCTTGAGATTTGACAGAACCACCAGCTCCTCATTCCTCAACATGGAAAACAGGATCTCAGAGAAATTTTGGATAAAGTTTCCAGGCCAAATTCCACTTCCTTGCACTGTCCAAGCTGCCTGGCACAGTGCAAATTTCAAGCCCAGCACCTGTACATCCTGCCTGCTGCACTGATTGCAGTAGCACTTCTTCTTTGATTAAAGCTAATTATCTGCAGAAGTCTTAGCAGGAGTGGGACATAAAACATCTTGAAAGGCTATTTTTAGGATATTCCCTCTGGAAGCTTTATTTTTAGGATTAATTATATACTTCTGATTATACAAAAATGTTAAAATGGGAGAGAAAAGAAACTATCCTATAGAAATCTCCTATTACTAAAGCTATTTTAGCATCAGTTTTTGAAATCCTAAAGATGTGGCTAATATTGGGACAGCCTCTTCTCTTCCTCCCCTGGCTGCAGCATTTTTACAAAACCCAGAATACAGATTTGCACCATCCCAGAATGGAAATATCAGACAAGCTAGAAATTAAATGTAAAAAGATTTAGTTTTTATTTTAAGATATTTCAAACTTGCTGGTTATTATTGGCATGTATTTCATGTATTTCTATTTGCTTTGTTGCAACTTTTCATACCTAAATTCTTTCAATTATACAAGCAGCCCTATCATTCAGATACTGACTTCTTGGAAAGCCCTCAAAACTATTGCTGCTTATATGAAAATAACCTAGGGGAAAAATTTTGCCTTAATAATAAGTATACTATTAGTGAAAAGTGCCTGAAAAATAAGTATCACAAAAGAATATTGTTATTTCACTCTAAAATTGCATATTTTGCATCCCAACAATCGAATCAGGATGTAGAAACAAGGAAGTTACAAAGGAAGTACAGAGTCTAAATAATAAAGAATATATTCCTTATATAGATAATAAGGAATATATAAATAATAAGGAATATATTATTTAAAAAATATTTTAATGCTTTTATAAGAATAGATCTTTTATTGCTTAGAAATCATCAGACATAAATATTTTTTAAATAGATCGTTTAGAAAGGTTTCAACTTATTGTTTTCTACGGGGCATCATTAGTTTTTCAAATCTGTTTCACAGAGACAGAAAACCACTTTCTTCAGGTAATTAATGTATTTATGCTGCACAAAAATTATAATGAATTATTTACTCGATTCAGAGAAAAGACGATAATTAGTTTACAGGGCAAAGCAGCAATATATATTCCTTCCTTATCCCAAAGGAACCAATTACTTTCCAGGCCTGGCAGCACGGTTAGGAAAGAGCACCTGTATCCAGTGTGGTTGCTAACAAGGCAGGACACTTATGATGGAGAGGGGAGCAAGACACACAGATCTCCCTGGAGCTCCTCTGCTCACAGCAGCACCTTCAGCTGCAGGGAAGTTTCTCGGCAGCCTTCCTGGAGCTCATATTAAATAACTCCTCTGCAACTCCCCTGGCAAGAGCCAGACCACGGAAAACCAGTTAACTCCATTTCTTTTGCAGAGACAAGAGTAGTTAATGCAGGAGGGAGGTGTAAAGCAACTCTCAATCTGCACCATTTTCTGGGCTGAAATGGGACAACTGCTAAGCTAGCGACTGGTTCAACTGCTGCTCATTGCTTACACTCTGGAGATTACTTTTTTACGTTGCCAGTATTTATTTACATATTAGAAATTGGCCACTTAGTTTATGGAAATTAATATATTTTACTGCAATGAGGCATGTTCAGTGTAACTCTGAGGTAAACAAGAGTTTTGTTTCATCTCAAAGCAAAAGTAATCACATTCCACTTTGGTTTCTGTCCCCGCTGCAAGAAACGAACAAACAAATAAAAAGCACAGGTTGTACTTGAGCACCTCAAGTAAAGCATCTGGCTATTTCTCATGATGCTCAAACCAAAGACAGGAGCCCAAGCTACTCTCGGAAGAATTATCTTTGCAGCTGAGATATACGCAAGGGACCCAGGCACTCTGGAGACAGATACTTCATAAATACAAATGATCTCTAAACTACTGATAGCCTGAGGATGAAGTAATTTATTTCTAAACATAATCACTTTTACTATTCCTTAAAAAATCTGAAAGTTAGTTGTGAAAAAGAAAACAAAAACAACCCAAAAGATTATAGCATTTAACCTGAGCTTTTGCTTTCCAGTCACAAATATCTATTAGTGAAGTCATGAGGCTGATTTCTGTGAACAGCAGCAACCAATACTTACACATAACAGAGGAACTGGATATATTGTATGCATTAATAAACTATGTATTTTGATATATAGGTTTCAGTTTTCTCACAGATTAGTCAGCATCCTCTCATGAGCACTGCATCAGCATCGCCTGTGAACCCAGATGTGCCATAAACAATATTTCATCTGTTTGCTGTAGTGATTTACTGCATCCAAGGCAACCCAACACCATCTCGTGTGGCGCGGCCCCGGTTTCTGAGCTGCAGTCTGGTGGTGGCAGGGCTTGCTCCCACAGACCAAAGACATTCAACAACCAGGGAACACCACAGGGCCAAGGGATGCTCCCAGATTGCTGGCTCTTTGCTGGCACAGGCTCACAGCTGCAAAACACTGATAACATGATACGGTGAAACTTATCTCTGTGTCTGTGTGCTGCATCACTGAGACATACTATGAAAGTGTAGTGGGCACTAGAAATGACACATAATCAAACCTCTACCTCTTACGGTAAAGTTTAAGGAGGAAAAAAGTGTAATGATGAGGCTGTAGAAGTATGAGCTGGTTAAGTAGATAAGCAAAACAATATCAGAAAATCAAATGGCTTGCACACTGGGATTTTCCTCCAGAAATGGGGGACCCACTTCATATAAATCCATTTTCTGTGAAACTCTAAGGGAAAGGTCTTTTCCTATGAAAAGGAAACTTTCGACAAAAATAAGGCAAGAAATAACTGACAAAAATAATACAGCCATTTAATGCATTTCTTCTACTTTGACAAAACTGTGTCCTCATGTAATATCACATTTAATACAGTTTCTGTTTCTATCCAAAAATTATTCTCATGCTGTAATCACACTGTATTTCAGACAGCAGAATTCAAGACAGTGAAAGCAACATGGCAGTCCCGGAAACAAGAGGTCATTTATGAAACCTGGAATTATCTGCACGTTGGTATTTCTCAGAAAGGCAGTGACAAGGGAGTTGGGGCAGTTCACACATCCCAGAACACACCAAGGGGCCATTCCAAGCAATAGGTGACAGAAGGGACTCTCATCCCTCTGCCTCAGAAGCAGGTCCTTAGGGAATCACAGCAGATACTCACATGTTCTGTCAAGAACAGCACTAGCTAAAATGAACCATGACCAGAGACATTGCTTTGGATTTCTGGGTGCTTCCTGCCTAGTGCAACACCACATGCAGTCTTTTCAATAAGATTTAATGCTCCAGATAAAAATATTCCCGAAATTATTGAACCTGGCCACCTAGTAACTGCTCCTCTACAAGGAGGCCCTTTGTATTCCAAATCCTATTGTAAAGGATCCAAGCTTAAAAGCTAGAAAATGTTCCTCGAGAGCAGCTGAACTACTTCCCATTTTCTTTCCATCAGTGGAAGAGAATCTGAGAACTACCTAAGTTCTCAGACACATGCAATAAGAGGAATATTAAAAAATAAAGAAATGGAAAGGTTGCACAGAGCTTATGAGGAAGTGACCATCCAGCAAGACATCAGAAACCTCTTTCAGATTGCTGGCAAATGCCCCTGAAATATGTTGAAGTTTAAGACTTGTTTTCCTCAGTCTCTCAGCTGCTTTACAAAAGCCTGGTCAATCCAGGGAAAAAGAAAATAAAAAGCTGCAAGCACGGGAAGAAGCCTTATAGTAGCCCTTGCAGTATGAAGAAAGTACTAATGAATGGACAGCACTGGCCACAAGTAAGATCTGACTAGGTGTTATTCTTACCTTTGCTTTCCTCAGCAGACAGATTTTCTTCAGGATCATCTAAAGATGATGAATTCTGTGAAAGCTTCTCAGGGGAAAGAGGCGATCTGGACTTGTTGCTCTGCTCTGGTTCAAGTCTGGACCTAGAAGTACAAGAACTTATAATTTACATGACAATACAACTGGATTGCTGTAAAATGAGAACAATCACATATACCTTAAAAATATAACAAACTTTAACCCAGTCTTGCAAAATTGTCATTAAACATTCCCCAATCAAGGTATAAGGAACTTAAATCTTCACCAAATTGTATTTTTACAAAAGCAGGGAAAGCACGAACAACAAACAGGTCCGTGTAGAACACATTACATGTTCAGAGGTGAGAATTTTGAAGGCTATAGCATAAAGACACAGACACCTTATTTAACTTCCTTTCAAAAACATAGTGTATTAGACTAATCTGTAAATCTTACTTTTTTTTCCTCTAAAACAGTTCAGTCCTATCAGAAAGATTTTAGTAGCAACAGACAACTCCATTACCTTTTCTTTTTCCAAGCAACATTTACAATCTTAGTTTATATTGCCAATTAATATTAAAAAGAAAATACTTGTTTCAAATATAGATAGATTTGTTGTATTTTTAGTGAACTAGCTAAAAAGAATAGTTTAACCAGGATGAAAGTGATCCTTACCTTGCCTGCCAAAAGACAAAATAGACCATTTAGAAGAAAACTGTATGGACAGATACATATTATACCTAAATCTCCGTCATAATTTTAACAAAAAAACAATATAAAATATAGGAAGCATATTCTGTGATTACATAGTAGATATGTCAAGTCTGTTTCTCCACACCACCAAAAGTGTTAAATTCTAACCCTTAATTAGAAAATGTTGAAGGAAAAACAGAATATAATTCTGTCACTGAGTGACGACTGTATTCAAAGACAACGAAAGACAAAAGGTAATAGGGAATCCTTCTAAATTGTAAAAGCTCTCTGCAAGTGCCAGGGTTTGAGAAAAATCTATCAAAAAATCACAAAAAAAAAAAAAAAAAGAAAAAGGCAAGCAAATAAACAAAACACCTCTCACCCCCTATCTCCTTCCTTCTTAAGACCCAGATTTGAGTAATACTGAGGAAAAAAATTCTGGATGCTTGTGTAGTTCAAATAATACTTCTGAAGCTAGTAAAATGCCAATTCCCTAGATACTAAAAATCAGCTTTATTTGAATAAAAGCTATGATCACTTTTTAAGAATTGCATACATCTTTCACTAGAAATTCTAATGGGGATTCTAATGGCAAAAGAAGTTGAAACATTTGAACATTTGAAATGAAATGTAACTTTGAATTTCCCGTAATTAACATTGCAACAAGGTACCATTACAAAAAACAAACAAAAACAAAAACCACCCTTGCTATGTTTGTATTCTGAAGATTTAATTCTTGGGAACCAATCCAATGCAACTGGCATAACTTCTTGCCAAAATAATGTGAGATAATAAAGACAGGTTATATGACTTAAGAAAATTATAATAGTCATGCAATTAGTGGAAGACCTTTGAATGCTTACGTATATAAAAAGAAGCAAAATGAAGCAAATTTTTACTACAAATCCTTCAGCATGGTCTAACTAGTACATATTTTACGTTGATTAAATTCCACTAGGTTTAGCTTCATTTTAAATATATATTTACCTTTACTGTTTGTTGTCCTGACTTTCCACAATATGTTAATGTAGTCTGCAAAGCATTTTATTCATTTTTCAATTGAAATGAACGACTTAAGGAAACCCTTGATCATTTAAGTGATGGAATATATATACTTATTAGCACATAAACGTCTACTGAAATTCTTAGGGAAATTACAAATCAATTAGTTGAAGACATATGAAGGAAGACAATATTTCTGAAAGTCATCAGAAAGATGAATGCACACCCAATGATTTAAAATGTATATTCACGTAAATGGCAATTTGGCCATTACATCACATCTACATTGCAGTCAGGCTCCACATGGCTACCATGTATTTTAGCTCTTAAATCTATACGAGAGGCATACAAGTATCTTTCAATGTTCCATAAAAGACCTGCATTTCCTGGGTCATTTTTTCATGCCTTATTGCTGCTCCGTTAAGTGATATATTAACTTCTGACATAGCTCTTTTTCATCGCTCTCTGCTTACTGTACATCAAAGTAACGTTTTTCCCCCTAGGTTTAGCCCTCTGAGTAAACTGAAACTGGGATTTCATATGGAAACAGTAGCAGAGGAGCACAGCAAACAGAAGAGCTGGTATTTGTTAGCCCATTATGGAAGTGCAGGAACCATGCTATCTATCTTCCTTTGAAGTTCTTTACCATGAAAAATACTGATAAGGTTATGTATTCTTGCACATTACAAATACCAGACTATCTTGTTTCTATATTATTATTTTATGAAAAGATACAGGAGTTTTAAAACTACCAAGGGTTTATTTTACTTTTCTTTCATAATTACTTCTTACCAAATTTCAGAACTGGTTGAGTGCATTTTGTTCATTACTTTTTGGGTTGTCCTGTTATTCATGTCCCAGAAGGATGTATTTGAGTGAATGCAATTATATTTAATCATGCTGAATCACTCCAAATAAAATGTACTTCCCGTCTGGATTTCTGAATCTCTCTAGTTTTAATATGCATAGCTGATCTAGTCAAACACAAACTGATAAAGCAGTATAAATTCCTGGAAAAACACTCAGGAATTTATCTGTTGATGTATGTTATAATATTCATTATTTTTAGAAGTGAATGCCTGCAAAGGAACTTAAGGTTAGAATCAAATACTACATATTGACAAGAGAGGACTTCTGAGGTATTAAAAAAAAAAACCTACAAATTTGCAAACTTGTGCATTCTCACATCTGACAGTGTGCTGTAAGAGGAAGCTCTGAAATGCTCTAGTTCTGATACTTAGCTAGTGGGGGAAAAAAAAAAAAGAAAAAAAAAGAAAAAAAAACCCACAAAAAATAGACAAAACAGCGAGCATATATCTTCAATTTCTCCAAGATTTTTTTACATTTTGAACGTACATAAGTCACCATGGTAGGAAGCAGAAGCTGCTTTCTTTCATTAAAAAGTTTTGATTTTTACCAGGTTTCTTCATAGCAAGAGATCACACCATCTCAAGTAGCATTTACTTGCAATCTAATCACTTGTTTTATCAGAAAGATGGTGGCTTAAAAGAGAGAAAGAGCGATTGAGAGAAAAGTGAACATCCCTCATACCGAAACAGATGGTATCTTGATATTCTGAACAGCATCGTTGACACATATTATAAAGGAGTAGGATTCCACACTAGAATATTTTACACAGTTTACTATTAACAGGACATATGAAAATATTATCATGTTTTTGCAGAACTCCAGTTCTACATTAACCCAAATTTTACCAATTTGATGGTTTAACTATTAACATATACAAAAAATACAATATCTATTGTCGTTCTGACTTAACTTCTTACATTCACAAAAGAAAAACAATGAACATAAGCAAAAATAAAAGGAACAAAGCACAAAAAAAATATCTTAGAGCTTTAGAATGCAGCTGCTCACAGTGCAGGTAGCATGTCCAACTATGTCTTTCCATCTAAGAAAACCTCATTAGATTCTAAACATGAATTTGTTCTAAATACTCTACAAACTAAAGGTACAATTAAACGTTTCATTTTTTGTTTTGTTTAAAACACGAGGGCACACTACTCACAGTCGCTTCTTGTCTATTACTCGCTTAACTCGGATAGCTCTTTGTTCAGAGTACAGCTTGCACACTCCTGTTCAAAATACCATAAATCAAAATCTGAGGTCAGATCAGCATTTCTTTCTTGGAAAGCAATCAAGCATTCATTTTTAACCACTCAATATTTTAGGAAAAATAAAACATTTAGTACTTTTTAAATAATCCTCAACAAAGTCCAAGACAGCTGTTCTGTGCTCCTTCACCTGCGCAGACTGGATACCCTTGTGTGCTGAAATGCAAAAGAAAGATACAAACTTTTAGCGTTACATTGAACTACACAAAAGTCCATGTTCTCAGTCTATATGCAAGTTGTTATTCAGGAAACTATTTAACACTATGTAATTGAACATAGCTATACTTTATATATAGATCTGCAAAAGAGCAGATTATTACAACATACTAAAGCCCTAAACCACTTGCTGTCATATGATCCTTATTTTTTGATTCTCGAACGCCTCTTTATTGGCATAATATGTCTATTAAACTTCTAAACAAGAAGCACAAACTTCTAATCAAGATAAGCACAGCAAAAACAGAACTAGAGACTTGGCTTGTCTAAGGTTGTTCAGATCTGCAGTATTTAGACCATGCACTATACTTTGGTTCTTACTGTGTCAAGCATCCTTTTAATTCATACACATTAAAGTTATTTTAATCCTATGAAGCTGCTATGCATGAATTGCTTCCAGTGATCCTGAATCATATCGCAAGTATGTCTAGATGGCATTTCCAAATTGACAAAATCTTTGGCATACTTGGCCCACGCTGACAGCAGGTTTACTTTCTAGGAAATGTATCCTGTATTTCCAGACAACATCAGAGTAAATTGAACTTTAAGAAAAGGATAGACACACTTTATGTTCTAGTTTCACCTCCTAGTAAGTGCCTTCATTTCCATGAAAATGAAATACCAGTTTATGCATTTTTCTTATTCTCCTGCACTTTGGAATTCATCTTCAGATACCGATGAAAGACAGATATAAAACAACTGAGTTTGAAAAGGCAAAACAGAAGTTTGCTCTTGAACTCTCCTAATGCAGTTCTGTAAAAGATTTCTCTTATCCTCAAGTTGTCAGAAATACTTGTTACTTTACTGAAACTATGTTCAGCAATGATCACATCAAGAAGAGCTGTGTCATTAGCACGTTTTATAACAAAGCTGATGCCTTTTGATATATGGATAAGTTTAAAAAAAAACAGTGTTTCCTGCCAGAAAACTCTAAATGACCATCGGGGTCTGCATTTTTTTTTTTTTTCACTAGAGATCAAATTTCTAAGGGCTATACTCATCAACTCAAGAAAATGTTCATATTTGATTAAAATCTTTAAAGAGTTATGATACAGAATCTAGTTCACTGCATTCAGTGATTGGATTATCTCATATATGGAAGACAGTCTATGCTCTTAATATCTTGCAGATAGACATGCTAGATAGAGGTAACTTGATTTTTGTGAGCTGTGATTCAGGTCTCTGTGTCAGTGCTCACACTAACTAGTATATTTGAACAAATAAAGAAAATTCTACATGCTGGCTTTTCCTTTCATTAACACTGAAATAACTCAGGTATTGCATTAACCAGTTAATGGGATTACACAGGTGCAAACAAAAGAGAAATGAGATTTTACTGTTTTTTCCCCACAAGCAGTTAAGATTCTAAACCACCATCCAATATTCAGCATTATCTATAATGAATTATCTATAGCTTTTATCTATAATGAACAAAAAATATGTAGAAGTTTCTCAATTTACCTTCTGTTCTCAGCTGATGAATGGCATCCGCACATGTCCTCATAAATATCTGAGCATCTTGATCAATCTGATCACGTTCTGCATCCGTCATCCTCACATATTCAGACATAATATGGCTGAAAAACAAGAAAAACTCATTTTAACAATCCCCAAAATTTGGGCCTCCCTCCCATTAACCATCTCCACGGAGGCTTTTTGTCAACACTGACTTTCACATAAAAAAACTAAGATATAAATTATTCTTAGAAGAGTAATATCCATAATTCTGATAAAAATGCCACTTTTATAAACCTGTGAGTTTTTAAAAACTGGGACTGGGAAATGATTTTGAAAGAACTCAGTACTTATACCAGTTAGGCATATTTCACTTTTAAAACCAAGGAAACAAGAAGGATAGAGGAACAGCCCAAGCACCAAAAGGAAGAACATAACATTGGAACTAAATTTCTCTTAAATGCATGTTTTATTATTCAAAATGATGAAAGTCATTTTTGAAGTAGGTATGCTATGCCATCTGTCAATTCAAACAGTAGGGGAGGATTATAAGAAAATAATGTATTTTTAATATGACGCAGACTAAGTTAATATCTTTTCTGGTTGCTTAATTTTAGAGAATACATTATATATTTAATAGCTTCTAATAAGATTAATGTATATTTTTGTTAACAAGTTAATAAAAATACACTCCAGATACAAAAGTCCAAGTAATAGCAGTGAATGTTAGGCAAAACTTTCCATTCAGTGAGTCCAATGAATCAATGGGTTTGCTCCAAAAGACTTATGGATTTTTTTTTGTTTTCTTTCTTCTTATAAAATATTAATATGTTGTAGATATCCATTAGAAAATGGAATTCTATATGAAGGTATTTAGTAGTGATTCCATAGTTTTAGAACACTGGTCAATAAAACTGCTATAGTGCCTTATCCAATGTTCGTTGTGGGTTTCCTGATCATATAGTAGTTATAGAACATTGTATCTCTCATTTAAAAATCAGTAAGGATGACCTTAATTCATATCCTCATTTTAAGGCAGATTTTTGTTTATATGAGAAAAATTTCCCATCTGTTTGCAAGGGAAGCAACCTGCCTGATGTCCTAGAGATGTCCCTTACATACTTCACCCTGATGCTGCCAAACCCTCTCTACATGCACTGCCATCACAGCCACCTACAACCATTCACAGTCTCTCCACTATCATCTCACACATCATACAATAAAGCACATTCCTTCCTACATCTTCAGTGTACAGACACCGTGATAAACCCAGATTTCCATCTCAGAGTTTTAGGCTAACTCCAATGTTCCTGGGTGTTATGTCAAAATATTCTGGCCTCCCTCATATGTCTAGTGGCATATGAAAAAACATCAGATACTATGTCTGGTTTGAGGACTGGCAACTGCTGACTGACAGAAAAAAATAGCTATTATTAAGTAATATTCTATATTTTATTCATGGCTGTTTTCCATGGATTCATCTATTTTCATGTAGCTGTCATGTCTTTTTTGCCCTCTAATTAAAACTACTCTTTTTTTTTTTTTTTTTAATGGCTTGTAACTTACAGAAAAGCATTCACAAAAGATTTCAGTTTACGTTTTACAATTGGAATTACTCTCCTTTGGTCAGGACATGCAGGTTTCACTAACCTGTGGCAATATCTCTATTGGAAGTCTCATTAGTGATCTTGTAAGCTACAACTCTAATTTATAGCCTTTTATAAAACAGTTTCAGAATTATGAAAGTTTTAGAAATTATCTAATCGTAGAGATAGGTGGCCGAAAGCCTTTCCACAGGCCAATGAAGATGACATATTGACAGTCACATACTGAATATAAACTACCCATGCTGTTAAACACATTAGAACAGACCTCTTGCCCCACTCATACTCTTTTACTTATTCTTCTAAGGCATAAAGTAAGTTCTCAGCATCTGCAAAGCCAGCACGACCCTTCTGTGCACTCATCTCTGCGCAGGCCCAGCCAGAAGGGGACCAGCAAGATTATGTAGTGTGGGATAACGCACAGCATTTTGCAGCAAGCCCCAACTAGAGAGTTACTTGAGTACACAGGGCACTGAAATTCATCTAGAAGAGCAGGATGGAATATAGCCTCATTACGGCTCCTTCACAAAGCAAAAAGTCTCCACTATGCTTTTTCAGGCCACGATAATCAGTTTTGGCTGCTCTGATACTGAACATAATAAGAAGCTCTTTTATTTCTATGTCTAGGTCTTGTACCCTACCCAACCTTGTGGCATTTGAACAGTTCTATGTTCTCCATGCATTTTAAACATGACAGGGTAAAAAAAAAAGAAAGATTACAAAATCCAGACCACAATATTCTTTTAAATTAGACTTGAAAATACTGCCTCAGGCATGTTTTATTTTTAATAATAGGGTAATTATTAGTAATCTAAATATACATTGAGGATAACTAACAGCTCTGGTACTGTAAGTATCTGTTCCGTTACTTTTTCCAGTGTTTAATATAAAAATACAGTAGCCTAAATTTGTAAGTAGAAGCAACTTTAAGTTGGAGCTACCTTTGCTTCAAAGGTAGCAAAATGCAATTTAATTGAGAAGGAAAAATAGAACAACCAAACCCCACTTTATAATTGCTTATAGCTGCCACAGCATTTGGTGCCAGCACTTTTAAACAGGATTTGGTCAAACCACTCAGTCAAGGATACCTGAAACCCCAATCTCCTTAGGAAGGCAAGGATGGAAGCACACCAAAACAAGCACTTCCCATTACATCAATAAATCTATTTGTTGTGATTTTCAGCAGAAACAACAAGTGTCGGACTGTAATAACTTGATGCTACTACGTGAGTGAGCAAACAAGCAGACATGAGAGCAAAGTGTGATCCATGTCACGGCATTCGTCTGAGGGTTCAAGGCCTGCTCAGATAATATCGAGCTTGATGAAGAGTATGTCCCTCCTAGCTGCCCTTGACTACAAAAAGAAGTCCAGGGTGAACACATGCATAAAAACAAACTGCAGAAGACAGTAATTTTGATGCCTAACAATCTCAGGCAGAAAGTTCTTCCCTCAAGTTAAAGGTTCCTCCTTCCAATACCACCTTCCAGGTGGTGAACAAATCTAGAGGTCTCTGAAGTATATCCAAATGTCTGATTAAAGCATTAGGAATAACTAGAGCATTTAGTAAAGCACCTCAACCTTGGAAGATGTATAGGTCGTGATTGATACACCTCAACCACTTCCCAGAACGGTGTAGAGAAACAAGAAACACAGAACTGCCTCGGTAGCTCAGAGGTCAAAACCATGCAGGAATCAACATTCAAAAGCAGTTTCTTAGAAAAATACCCACTTTAATGAATGTAATCATTGATTACAAATGACACCCAAAAAGCTGCGATAAATTTTAATTAGCTTTGAAATGTGTAAGTATCAAGATGATTAACTGAGCCCAAAATAAAATATTTGAAAATATCTCCTATAATTATGATCTTTTTAACAAAACCATTAGTTTTCTTTTTAAAACAAGTCTGTAATGTTAAATATAATATTGTATTTAACATTATGAGCCCTTCCCCTAGTAGATACAAGTGATAATAATACAGATCACTCATACCCTTTGCTACTTATTCAGTACTTTCATTATATATGACTTCACTTTAAAATGCTCATGCATGAAAATCCTAAGTTGCCACTATTATTGCTACAACTTTAGAAAATAAAACAACCCACAGTTTCAAAGACAAATTATAGGCAATAACCATACATTTGAAGGAGGATCATGTACTCCTCTGTAAATCAGAGTCTTCTAGCAGGCCAATTTCTAGAGCAGACCTTCCATCATAGCTTGTATCGTCAGTGAAAGTTGATCCATCATTTGTATTACCAAAGGTCTTAGTAGTTTTAGCCACAGACCAGAACCACAATAAAAAAAAAGAACAGCAAAATTCCTTAACACAGAAAACCTAAAAACTAAGTGCAAGAGGCAGAAAATAAGTCTGGATAAACAGGAGAGGATGAAGGCTTAGATACTGAAGTACTAGTTTAAGATGCTTTCCCATGCACATATTTTATTGATAAAAGTCAAGAATGACCACAACAGAAAAGACATATGAACAATTTAATTACTAATTCTTAAGCTTTTTGCACTAAATTTAGGCACTTAAGTCCAGTATTTGAATTTGATAAAAATGGGCCTAGGCCTAAGTTTCACTTAACTCTCTCTACAGCTATCTTTGCCATCGTTAAAAAACTTTTTCTAAAAATTAAAGATCTCCTCTTTACAGCAGGTCTTTTAATATAAGTCAAAACTAGAAGACATTATTAGTAAATAATTCAGAGTCTGCAAAAGTAAAATCAAAGAAACAATCAAATATTTAGACTACGCAGAAGTTTTATAAAGTTGAATAACTCAATTAAGTGACTTGAAAGACAGATTTCACTCATACATTTTTTGAAGTTGAAAAACAAATAGTAAAATGGGCAAAATAAGTAGTCCAATGTCATTAGCAAAATTAAACCACCTACAGAATTTCCAGATTATCTCACTAGCATTAAATTGTTTTAAATTTTCCCCCATAGTTTAAGAATTGAAAAGTTATTAAAATCGCTGTTTTGAAAGACTAAGGTATTTGTTAAAACTAGGAGACAGGCTGGAGACTATGGCTTTCTTATCCACACAGTAGAATTGCATAAGTAATCTACAACGGAGTTTGATAATCCTATCTATTTAAGTTTTACTTTTAAGGACAGGATCAGTTGGAATCAGAAGAGATTTAGAGGGCCTTTTATGTTTTAAGAATGAAAAACTCTCCTCTTTATTTTCCCCTCCTTAGTGAATGCCTAAGGAAAATAAGAAAAATCACTGAGAATTACCATGATAACTGGATGGAAGATAATTTATTAAACAAACTGATCAACTTTTAGAAGCCAAAATACCTTGGACAATCACTTTTATACCTGTTACTGCTAATAAGTCACAGAGAGAACTCAAAAGTTAACTGCTACTCATGGTGTGTCCTCACTGTAATTATTTGCAGCATCTCAGTTCAGGCATTCATATCAAGCTTTCACACAATAAAGAGTTATTTCAGTATTAAATTGGTGGCTCCACCTAGTGTTGCTCATTAGCTATCCCAAACCAGAATTCAAAAACAGAGAGCAGGTTTTATTACACAGCTCTGTAACACCTTTGCTTGCTGCTTGGAAAAGCAGTTCCTCATACCTCTTTCACAGAGAACTGAGATATCTACCCAAGCACGGAAAAGGAGAGAGCGCCGAGCTTCATTTTCCTAGTAGTGATAAGGACCATTTCTCACTGTCCTGCAAGTTTAAAATATACTGAAATCCTCTTTTTACATGTTTATTTGTTTCACTCCTACAATATCAAAATGCTGTTTTTAAAATATTGGAATGGATGTGAGGAAAGGTGCCAGAAATCTTTTGGCAACATATTTATGAACACATTCAGATACCATCAATCTTACAGCATTGCTACAGCTATGACCCTTTACAGTTGGAAGTTTCTTCTAAGAGTGTTCCTCCAATATGGACAATACCTAAATTCATCTGTTCCCTTCATCATCTTATGCAGGATTTAAATACCTCTGTCTGAAAAACTTTCCTGTTTTGTACCTGTGAAGCCCTCCAGAGAAAGGCATTAAAACTAATTAGGGACTCAACATCTTCAACACTTCAATTGAAGCTGTAGTATCTCTACTACCTCAATTGCAGCTTAGTTTACTCAGAGTTATGGTAAAATCAGAACACGGACAGGGATGTCTGGATTTGTGCAATACTGCAGTTATGCAGATGGATTGGAAAAAACACACATCACAGGAAATCGTGGAGTTCACAGCCATTCCTTCAAAGGGAAAAACCTGCTCTATTTCACTTGAACTGCATAGGTCTTTATCAGAAAAACTGTGGAAAAAAAAAAAAAGATGGTTAGGTTAATTGATTTTTAGAGAAGGGCAATGTAACAATGAGCCAGCCACTTCAGTCATCACAGGAATACCTAGATGCCATTCTCCTTGAATTAAATGGCTGCACGCTTACAATCTGCAAACTCTTCTTGGTACACAATTTAACGGCTTCTGCGTTAAAGGTTGTAACCCCATTCTTTAATGCATCCCAGTTAGGATCAAAATTTTAAAGTGTGAATGCCATTTTTTTTCCTACTCTCTCAGATATAACTATAGACTGAGAAGGTTGAAGGAGAGTAAGAGATAAGATTAGTACGAACCCACAAGATTCAACTCTGATGATATGAAAAGGCTATCTATTTATTTCAAATAATTATTTATAATGGTCAAATGTGTGGCACAAGCCCATTTCTACAATAGCTGAGTTCATTAAGATACCAATGAAGAACTATACATTTCTGGAGTGCAATATTGTGTAATTCATAGTATGACTAAGTGTGAATGTAACAAAAGTTTCATTAAAAACACATTTCTGTGTCAAATGATTTGATTATTTGTGCTAAGCTATTCAAAATACAAGTTGTAGTAATATTAAACTTTTAGTTCTTAGGTTAACTTGATAATTAATCAATAAGAACAGTAAACTGTAGACCCTAAGATACTCTCTTTTTTTTCCTTCTTCTTACTAGCACCAACCTGTAAATAAACTTCCATTTTAATCTTCTAAAAGTCCTACTAGCAAACTAACAGCCAGTAAGCAGATTCAGCAATGCTGAATGTTTCATAGTGGCTGAAGAGAATTAAAGTTTCCTCTGCAAAATTCTGACTATCAGAACTGAAGCCCGATTTGTCACAGAAAATCCAATATATTCAGTGCTGGTGTTCCTGACACAGCATTCTCAGTGATGTCCCTCCCTCAGAAAACACATTTCAGAGTCTTGGGAGTTCATATCATGAACCTCCAGTATCTGCTGAAGCTACTAGCTATATACTTAGAGGCAATAGATAGGTCTAGTGTCACTGAATTAAAAGGATAAGCTGGATCACTGGATCTCGAAACAGTAAAAGACTATCTTAGCAACTTGCTCTGCTTGTCCTTAGAAGGTGCTGAGCTTGGACTGTAAATCATATTCAGACTCTGATCCTCATTTTATTGACCATCATCTTCTTGTGACAGCATGATTTTTCATCTGAAATTAGCTTAGAGCAAACTACAGCTTCTTTTAGTCATTGTGCCTACAGATTTTTTAAAGATTTTATATATCTGAAAATAATAATTAAAAAAATTAAATACACACTTACCTGTAAGCATTAATGTAATCTTTCCTGTGTTGCAGAAGAAAGTCTTTCAGCTTCCCAATATTCGAAATCTAAAAGAACAGAGGTCAGAAATGTTAAACTTTACAGTCAAAGAAATAATTATTTTTATATGCTCAAAGTCTGGTAATTCCACATATGAAATATGAACTAATTAATGTGTAATTCGGAGTCATAAAAATCTCATCTCTTTTATAAAATAATTTTCACATTTTGCAAGATACACAAAAAAATTCATCTAAACATAATCTGTTGTGTGAAAACCGAACCTGGAGAGGAGTAGTAAAAATAAATTTCTTGGTCAAAAAGTATGTATTGGGTCACTAAGCATTTAACCTGTCAACCAAGAACCTAATGAATAGTTCAGAAAATATTTCTTTTTTTTTTTTTTTTTTTAGAAGATTATTTTAAAAATATTCTATTGATGAGGTTAAAAAAAGAGTTTAGTTTAGAACTTGTAGAGCAACCTGCTGCCTCTCTCCTTTCTATTTTTGCATCAATCCAGGGAACAGTTTGTGCCTAAACTCAAGTAGTTTTTGCCATCTGATGATCACTCCTGGGGAAAATATCTGAAAAAGACAGAATCTGGATTTGAACTTCACTGCCGAAACACCTTCCTGTAAATTCATTTGCTTTCCTTAACAAAAGATGTTCCAAAGACTTTCCAAATGGAAAGATGAAAAAAATAAAAAACGCACAGAGCTTTTGCAAACTTTAGTCTAACTCAAAAGAGCGCTATTTATCTTAAAAAATGGATGAAACTACAGAAGTCTAGTTTGAATTAGTCCCAGAATGAGATGGCTACCAAAATGACTATTTTAGAAAGCCTTGAAGGAGACACATAAGGGGGAGAAAAAATGTTACACATTATTGTGCATAATTACAGTACATGGTTTCAGAGGCAGGGGGGAAACTTTCTTAAAGCAAATTCTCTGATATTATTAATAACTCAATGTCAAAAAAAAACAAAGAAGGAAAAAAGCATTCAATGAATTTTACATAACAATAGCTGTTTTGGTTTACAAATACAATAAATGTGGCTTACTGCGCGTATCTGGGAAAAACATCAGAAGCTGCTCAAGTCTTAAAATCTTATTTTCATGCAAATGTTCCTTGTAATTAAACAAACAAAAAACTACAGAGAAAGAATACAGAATAGTTTGGATAAAGAGAAGATTAATTCCCCCAATTATTTTAATTATTTTTTCAAAAGATCAGGAGTTCTTTGAAAAAAAAAAAAAAAAAAAAAAAAAAAAAAAAAAAAAAAACAGAGGAAAAATAAACTTAGTAAGACTTCAGTGATTTGTAGAGCCAAAAATAAGTGTTTTATTTTTGCAAATAAATATATACATTTCACTTCTATCTTTTGCTCGGTTTCCTTTTTACTACAAGTCACAGTATCAGAGAAGACTTTTCCCAAGTTTCATGTTTAAAGCCTTCCATATGATTAGCAGAGGGCAAGGCTGCTTCCCATTCATACCACACACTGTTCTGTTAGTATCTTAACTAAATCCAGGTTTTATGCCATGTTTTACCACTGTCACAAGCAATAAGGGGAGCAATACTGAATCTGCTGCCCAATATCAGTGCAACGTAAAGAGCCAGCTAAACCATACTACAGATGTTCCTTCTCCCTGCCACTGCAGCTTATTTTTCACATACCTAATCCCTTCCTCAGCTCAGACTTGGCATGTCGTGACATTTGCTTAATATGTAAATTAAACTTGACTACAAAAGCAAAACATTTTAAAACAGTCATACAGTGTTTGGGTAGAACAATAATACTTAAGAGGCAGAAAGAAAGTACAAAAGTTGACTAAGGAAGTACTAAAGAAGGGTAGAAATATAAAATAAGACTTTTAAAATATTGACATTAATATGCAAACAAACACTAAACTAAAAAATACCTTAGCAAAAGCATATACATAATAAATCTTAATATTGCAATAGCTACAATTTAGGAGTGATTAACAAGCAGAAAGAATCAGAATGACAAGCAAGAACACTGTCTTACAGTAATTAATTCATCTAGTCACAAAGAGCATTCTATTTAGGCTAAAATTGTCATCGTGTGTTTGAATTGCACTGACCCCACTTTGCCTTTCCTCCATTTGTAAAGCTATTTTCATGAATTCAGAATGACACTATTATGCACATAGTTGCATCGAGCTCCTAGTTCCCAAGATTTGCATCAGAAGTGAAACTTCTTGTTCTATTTTCCCTCAAATCCTAACAGCAAATTCTGTGATCCTGAGCTTATGCTGTAGCTCTTTTGCCTTTGCTTACCATGAGCTCCTCGCATAGTTTTGACGTAAAGCTCTCTTTACGATACCAACATAATTAAGCAATTTTATGAAAAATAAAGACATGCTAGCATTAAATAAATTGAATGCTGCTTTTATCAAAGAGCTAGACAATGTTTTATATGCACTGCTTTACCTTCCACAGACTCAAACACCCATAAAGATACAGAAATTGTGAAGAAACCTCCAGGGTCATCAGCCTGAATTTACTCTGGGTTATCACAAGCTTATATACAAAGTTTCTAAAGAAAACAGGATGAATAATAATTCCTGTTCCACCTGAATGGCTGTATTATTCTTACTGCTCTCTATTACTAATAAAAACCTTCAAAATTGCATGTTTACTGACTTCCATCCAATTGTTCTTGTTTCAAAAGTCCTTTCACTTAAAAGCTCTTTTTCCTCACATGGGTGCTCTGGAATGTATACACCATAACCTTACTTTCCCATAAACTCTTAAATTCCCTTACTCTCCAAAAAAGTTTTGACTTGCAAGAGTTCTGAAGTTCCCTAACCATTTTCATAACTTTTCTTTGCATTTACTCTAGATCACATCAATCCCTTTTCAAGGTAAGTGACAAAAGCTGCATACACTGGTGTTCATACTTCAAATGAGATGGCAGTACCTTCTCTTCCATACTTTTTGTTTATTAGTGTCCATCTTGCTGGTTTTGGTCCCTCAGTATATACTTTACTTTTAAATTTCTCCTTTCTCCCCAAAACTCCAGACCTGAGAGTCATTCAGCACTTCCTGCCACATCCTGTGCTCCTCCCGCCTCCCTCTTAGTGTTCCTGCGACAGAAAATTTTACAAGACCAATCTTCCTTTTGACATTCCCAACACTAAAACAATATTGAAATAGATGAGTTTTGAAATTAGTGGCAGGACAATTCAATCACACCCCTCCCTCACCCCTTCTCTGAACACAGATCAGCACGGTTTCTGCTAAGCCAGGTCCTACTCTGTTATCATCCCGCTCGTGTCCTCCACCCTTCTTCCTGGCACTTTATCAGGTACTTTACGAAGTCCTAAAGAGGTCACCAGATTTTCCTAATAAAGGCAATTCAGATTTTGTTAAAGCAACGGAATCATTGGACACATTCCATCTTTACTGAGGCAATAAATTCTACTGCATTATAACCATATTTACCTTTTTCCCCCCATAAAATCTTTTCTAAGGTCTTGAATACTTCTGTGCCTGACTAAAGGTCTACTGATGCCATAATTATTTCCCCTCTGCTGAATTAAATACTCATTAAATTTGCTGTCCTCTCATCAGATGGTTCCATCTCCAATTCAATGTATTTTTGTTACAAATAACTACCTTCAGATCTGTGATTTCTCAAACTTGTTCTCCGTGAACGCTGCCTATAGATTATCTAAAAACCACGTTTTGACTGCATTAACAGATCAATCTGAGATGTAGCCTCCATCTTATTCATATGAATTTCTACTTCCACATTGTTTTTAATGTGTTCCCCGATTAATCTTTGGGGTAGACCTAGAGCAACTCTGAATGCCACTTGCATTTCAGCCCACCCATTTTTCACACCATTTACACATCAATCACTACTGCAACTTCCCATTTACCGCAATTGCCAAGTTTCACAACGATCATAATGCCAACACAATGCTCGGGAGGGCAGATGAATTGAAGCAATTTGAAGACTAAGCACAAACGCATCTGAGTATTGGCTTCCTGTCATGGTTCCAACCCTCTGCCTCTGGAAATTAGCTGTCTTCCTCTCAAAATCTGGGTCAGAGAAATGAGTCTCTCTTTCAACCTTCATATGAAGAAACATTCTCCTTCCTCCCCTGAAGGGATAGGAGGGTTTAAAGAGAGGTCCTTCCTAGTTGCAGCACTATTTCGTTACATAAAAGTTTTGTGGGTAGCAGCTCTACTTAGCTTCCATATAAGTGACATCTTTATGAGAAACATGGGAATGAATTTCACTTCCTCACAATATAGCCAGTATCTTTTATACTAATGACATGTTTTTGAGCTTCTACTTCAATGGCTAGTGAAGGTTACATTCCTTTTGACAACAGAGATTACTTAAAATATCCCAGACTTTCCCCCATCTTTTCTCTTTCCTACTTGTACACTGCAGTTGGGCACTGCCTTGAGGATCAACTCCATAAACCACCTCCCTGAAATGATTTAAATTGATTTAATCTTGTGTGCTGGAGGGGGGAAATAATCATTATGTAAAGCTAACTAATATAAATTATCTATTTTTTCATTCAGCTCCCAAAACACCACTATCGGCCCAATGCAGAGTACCAGTTAGCACCAGTAGGGACTTGTGTCTTCCAAAGAAGTTATATTCAATTATAACTCACAGCTGGCCATATCAGAATCTACAATCCATAAACCTCTTCTTTTTCTCAAACAGCCAAAGCCACAGTCAGTGGTACCACCACCAAAGACAGCAGTAAGACACCTGCTCTCTGCTCCCCACAGCCTGGAGGGCTATCTTTCATCTCCAAGGAATGCTCTTAACAGGCAGGTGTTGTGGTTTGAGAACATTCCAGCACTTTGCAAAAGAGAATTTAAAATAAATTATTCCATCAAGAATGAGCAATGAGAAGCTTAGACTTCCCTCTCTTCTTTCTCACCTCCAGCTTAAACATGCGAATACCCATCTAAAAAGCTGAAAATCTGGAATCCAAGCTGCGCTCAAGATGAGCCACTGATGAGGTGAACCCCTGCAAGAGCTTCCTGCTCCCCAAAGCAAAAGGATCTCAATCTCTTCTACTATCTTGAGCTCTTCACATCCACTTCCATGAGCCGATTCAATTCACCTTTACAGAAAAACATGAGTAATCCAGGAATAAAAGGATGGGTTTTGTACATCTGAAGTGATATGGGAACTGCTGCTGCATAAGCATGTTATAATTATCTCAAACAGGTAGTGCACCTGAAGATCAAGACCAACATTTCCAGCCAATAGCCAACTAGATGCCTGTGATTATGATGATATGAAATTTGTTTGGTTGCAAAGATTTATTATTGAATCTACTTTACCTTTTGCTAATTTGTTTGCTGAAGGATTACAACAAGATAAGCACAAAAAAAATATATATATATCTATAGTAACTACAGTATTGCAGTAACTTTCAAATGTGACTAGCCAGGACAAATTCAATTCAAAATAATGACAAAATCAAGTGCATAAATCTTGGCAATTTTTACAAACTCCCCAGCGCAGTTCTGGTACTGAAAACCCAATTGACCCTTTGAGGGAAGAGTCACAGGGTGGCAATCAAAATGTCAGTACGTATGCAAGTAAAAAATACTATCTGTAAGTCCACTCTAAACTCTGACACCTAAAGTAAATTTTAAAAGTTACCTTACAATATGCCCTTCTAAAAAATCAGCTTTGCTGTAGACAAAACTCTTTAATGCATATGCCTGTGTTTTGTTCCCATTTTATTTTTGTTTAGTCAACTCTTGTTAAAATGTAAAAGCAAATATTGCACGTAGTGCAGGTCCCACACAAAAGGAACTGTGACAGGCTGCCATCTGCTACCACAGGTGGCACACACGGCTCCAGCCATATTTAGGGCCTTCTCTAGAAATGGGGAATGTTCCTCTGTCTGGAGATTTTTCTCATGACTTGGCGGAGGATATATTTTTATATAAAAAGCAAAGCAGGCGAGCGCTCCCTACATAGGTACAAGGGAAAAAATAGCCAGAACAAAAACCCCAGCGAGGTTTCTTGCAGTATCTTAGCAATCCATACATTGCTTTCCACTCGCAACAAAGAACTGACCACTCACGAGGCAGTGGGTGCCGATCTGCATGCGTTTAAGCAACACAAGCAGCTTTGTCTGCAATCAAAACGAGTGGGGCAGCTTCCCCTGACACACCGCAGGTCCAGCTCCTCCGCCACAGCTATTCCCTGCCCCTATCCGAACGACACTCCGCGTATATTTAAATCTCGCTTTTTTCCAATTGTGCTTTGCTAAAGAAAACTCTAACAGTACTTAAAAGCAAAATATAATAGAAAGGCTATTGTAAAAGTATTAAGAGATGCTGCATTTACTCTTGATCCTGCAGTATTGGCATTGACAAGCGATAGGAATGTCTTATTGCTCATAAAAAGTAAAAAACAAAGCAAAAAGTAATAATAAAAAAGGTTTTATATTTGATTTTTTAGATATACCTAAAAAAACCCCCAGCTCTTCAAAGCTGTCTAAATAAATCCTATTTATTGATTCATGAAAATGTCAAAATATTTTACAAACTTTTATTCTTTTGCAAAAAAGGTTGAAGAATGTTATTCTTGTAATATTAATATCTATGTACCTATCATTACTTTTAAAACCTAAAGCTACAGTTCGTTCTAACATATTCACTGGCTACTTTAGAAGAAATTAAGAATCTCAGTAAGAAATTACAAGATGTAGAGGGACTGTGTGTTTCAAACTAAAAGCCTCTTAGTCTCTATAATACTAGGAGATGCAGCAATTGCCATAATAAAAAACATTTTTTTTAATTGCAAAAAGTCTGTTTCCAAGTATTTAACATAAAAATTCTCATTTTCTAGCTGAACATTTCCATGATTAGTGCATGCAAAGGCAAGTGTTTCTTGAAATCTGTAATGAAATCTAATGAACAGATTTTATAAAACAGAAAAAAGTTATATCACATCTTAAAACAAGTGAGAGCTCTTATTTAGATTATTACAGTCAAGAAAGACTAATTTGAAAGAGTTTTGATACAGAAATGACTCATATGGAGAAGTTTTCCACCAAGAAATACCTTTGATTTTACAGGAATTGTGAACTATTTAAAAGTGATGCCCGAAAGCCCAGATTCCACACACCACCCTTTTCTGTTTTATTCTGAGCACCACTGGCCAATGGATTCACCCAGGTTGCTGCAGAACTGGAGCCTAAGAAAAGGCAAGACTTTGTCTATACTAATACCTGGATTTCTACATGTACTTTCATATTTCAAAAATCTGAACCTTCAAAAGTCTAAATGACATAATTCCCTGTTATAATGCCATACAATAAGGACTAAGCCCAAAAGTTCAGCCTCAGCTCTGAACTTCACCCGTAGAGTGAAAACTTATTTTAGACATTTTTGATGGTTACTTATTTCTAGTCCATTAGGTGGTGCTGTCCTATCTGAATTCAGCGCAGAGCCCCATCGCGTTGCCCCCAAGTGACAGCGGGCCAGTTTTCAGATGATTTGTCTCTGGAGGGGATACATTTGGTTTAAGTTTCCACTGCAAATGTTAAAGCCTCTGGACTGGGTCACGCAGATCAATTGCTCCTGTAACGTGAAACCCAAAAGAGCAAAAAATATCCAAGAGCGGCACAGGGGTGGCCAGGCCGGGCCCGGAGACAGTCAGCCTGGCTACCTCTAATCTCATGAAAATTGGTACTTTGTTCGGTCTCTGCTTTGCATCAGCACAGAGGTTGCAGCAGCAGCAGCAGCAGCAGCACACAATTGCATTTTATTAGCAATCTTGCATTCAGGCCAACGGAATTATAACCAAGGTATGCGTTTTATAAATAAACACATGGTACGTAGGTGTACAGAGGTCCAGATAAAATTAATTTTTCTAAAGAGAAAAGAGAGGGAGGACCAAAGGTGTTTTCACTCTTCCAAGGTAGAGATAGTACATAACTTGAAGATTTAAAATATTTTTCAACTTTTTTTTTCTAATTTTAAATAATACAATATTTTCTGATGGGTAAGACAAAAACCAAATTTTAAGCAATCACTGCAGAATTTGCATCAGTCTCTAGGACAGGGCGGGGCAGAACCTATTTGCACAACGGCTCCATCAGCATCCAGCTATCATTAAGAAACAGCATTTCTGAGCTGCGTGAAGAGGCAAACTCCCCTTCCTAATGTGTGATCAACAGCACAAAATGCTTCAAATTGCTAAATATAAAACAGGCAAAAATTAATTAAAACCACAGTCCTGTACAGTAAAGGGGAGGGGGAAAAAAAAAAAAAAAAAAAAAAAGCTTAGTGTCACAGGAACTTTGCATTCTTTAATTCCTGCTTTACTAAGAATTTATTTCTATATACTGCCTCTGGTTCCAAAATTCTAAATCTTGTTGATTTTTACTACTCTCAGTTCACATTTTACATACTAAACCTTTAAAGAAAACTTCAAATGTGGACTTCATTATTTTGATTTTCATTTATTGCTATATTACATAAACTGGAAAATTTGGTGATAAATAACACACTATCAGCCCAAGGGTTCAGATTTCATCTGGCTGTGTATTTCTTAAAAACAGCTCATTGCTACATGGGTAGGATCTGGTCCGGTGCAAGATGAAGGGCCTATTTCTGGAATATTCTGGAATGGTCATGTACCATTTCTAAGTCAAATACTTCTGAACTTTTCAATAATCACAGAGCAAAGTTAAAACCAGTTCCCGGCTCACAGTAATAAACACTGAAAGTGCCCAGTATTATCGCTGGATTCAGGTTTTCTTGGGGTGGGGGATTACTTGAAGGTGGTGGCTGCTTTGCTGTGCATCACATTTACAGCAAAATGCCACTGTAAAGATAATAATTTTTGAATAAGCTGCATTTTTTAGAGATTGAAATTATCATACCACTATCATATGTATAATTTGATATCTATAAACATGTCTTAATAGTTTCAATAGAGGTTAAAGTAGAGGGAAAAAATCTTATTTAATAGCATAAGTACATAGAAACACTCTACTTTTAATTCTGAATCACAAAACTGCAATGCATGTACAATCTCAGAAAGAGAGGCCTAGATTAATTTTGTCTTTGTTCGCTTAACTCTTGCAGGAATACGCTGCTTTGATACCCGTATCTTCAGAAGCACATCTAAATATTCTGAAAGGATCAAAAGGAACACAAGATGACCTCAAGAAAAAAATAAAAGTAGATTTTCTAAAAGGTAAAAAAATCATGTTACATGTTTTTACTTAACTAGTCTTCATTTATTCTCCCTATGGCAACACTTCCAATAAAAAAGGAAACATCTGACTTTAATAAAACTTACCATTTCCCTTTTTCTTGTTTATTGTCCAACTCTAATCATAACTTTCCTTAACATTTATATTTTCACACACTCATCCAAAACCTCATTGACTAAAATATAATCCCCACAACAATTGTGGGGAATGTTTTGGTTGAGAGATAAAAGTAAACTGGTCAAAAAGCATATTTGCAAAAATTGGCCTTTACAATTGCTGTTCAGAACACTCCACTTACATTTCAGTAACTGCATTCAACTTCGCTAGATCTTGTAAGAGAGATTTTTCCCATCCCTTGTTCTCACAGTCTAAACTCATTTAGTGTTCAGTATTCCCGATGCAAATGTGTTTTACAATATAAAAATGTTTCCAGTCTCATTTTGCACACATCCTGTAAATAAGAACGCCTGAATATCATCATGGAATTCAGAACCCAAGATTTTACAGTGCAATGCAGAGAGACTTGCACGTGCTTAACTGGGGCACTGAATTGCTACGGCTGCAGCAAAGCCACGCAGGGCACCACAGCATCAGCTGTGCAGACCGCTGGAGTTGTGGCAGAATCAATCCCTTTCTTAGGAAAACACCAAGGAAGCCATTGAATTTGGTATACATTTAAAGCATTAATGTGAATAAAAGTAGAACTGTAACTCAAAACCATAGGACCAGTTGGTTATAGGGTGCATGTAACGCACAAGGGTGTCAAATGGAAACGCACGGCCATCTGAAAGAAAAATACTTAACCTTTAAGAAGGGATTAATGGAGGGGCTTTTAGCCCATGGTACTTTATACTGAAAGAAATCTCTAATAGGGAGTCTTTGGAATACAACACCATGTCATTTTTAATGTACGTTAAAAAGAACACACTGATCACCACCGTGAACTGCGACGGACCGGTCCATAGGCCCTGCAAGGCCCGGAAGGCCTGCGAGACTCTGCCGTGATGCTCACTACACCCTGCCCTTACCAGCCCTTTTGGAAGTACGGTGTCAGCTAACTGCCATTTCTCTCATTTACACTGTCCAGCAGGATTTTTAACCTTAGTTCCCTCATTTTGAATATTGAAAGTGTTTCAGCTTTTTAAACCCACAAGGCAACAACCCAGGTACAAACCAAGGACCTCGCTGAACATGACCCTTCACTCTCTTTCAAAAATCCTCATCTATGGCGCCAGCTGCTCTAGGCCACCAGTGCCAACATTCAGCATCCTTCTCCCGTGCCCCGCATTTCTTTCCGGCCATTCCCACTTGCGCTTTCGGCTTCCAGGATATTCACAGGCGACAGCTAGGCCGAGGCGCAGCACCTGCCTGACACCGCACTCGCTCTGCCCCAAAATCCAGCCCATCTGCCAAAAACAGCTCGGGGGGCAGCACCATTTTGTGTCAATACGCAAGCATTTTTCCAGATTTCCATCATCAACACCATACCGCTCACAGCAAAAAGGTGGCTTGAAATCCCGAGGACGAAGGCTCCTCACTTTGTTGCCACTCTATCTTCTATCGAACATCACTGAAATCCAGCCATAACGTCTGTGAAAAATCTCTTCCTTGAGAAAATAGCCTTACTTCTGCCAAATTACAACCAAATGAGCATTAGCTCCATGCAGAAAAGCCTAGCATGGCATGAAAAAAAAAAAAAAAAAAAAGAAAGAAAGTTTCTGGATCCCATCATTTGTTCACCACAATTTTTTTTCTTTCTGATTTAAAGCTGAATTCTGACCAGTCATATCTGGGAACTGCTTCAACCTGGCTAAAAAAGAAGCAGGGGAAGGAGGATGACAGGAATTTCTCCCAGCGGAAATTACAGCAGATAATCATGCAGAAATTCCTCCCAGGGAAGTGCTTTCAAAATTTAGGGGCAGTAAGATCAGTTCTACTGTTATTAAAATGGGAAATCAATATTATTCTTTCAGATGTGAGTAACGCTGCCAATTCAAAAGTGCATTTTTAATCAGCTAAAGCAGAAACTCCTGACAAGATTTCAGTTGTGAATTAAGACACTATTTTCTCCCCCTCTAAGCCATGAATCTCAGTAAGGTTTTTTAAATGTCTATTTCCTGTAATTTTGGTTATTTTTGAGTATAATTATTTTAAATTTTTATGATGCCTTTGGGGTATCATTACAAATATTTTTTAAGCATTTAAACTTCAGAAAATAAGTAATAGCTTCTCTTAAGGAGAGGCTGTCAACCCCCATTCTGAATAAACAATCCCTTTTAAAAGCAATCTAGAGATTTATATCCCCTGTAACCATAGAAATTAATCTTGAGTTTAAACAAAATAGAGCAAAACATAATTTATTTAATGAAAATCAGAACACAGCTATTGCAAATGAAAGTCGGGTTTCTGTTTTTTTTAATTCAGCAGACAGCTCTGGACGCAGTCAGAAGATTTTACTTGATGGGCTACTTCTCTCAGCTTAACCATACTCACTTACTCACGACTGGAACAAAGCATTGGGATCCCTGCATATTTTCATTTTATTCAAGATGGGTGTTGATCAGTGAAAAAAATCATTAAAGAAGCTGAAATGAAAGAAACGTTTTAAAAGATGAAAAGCAATCATGAGAAACTACTATGACAATGTGAGACCAACAAGAAGACAGCAAAAACATCTTTTTTTTTTACATGAGTTTTCATATAACCGAAGTCTGGACAGAAATAACTACAAAGTGGAAAGCACTTTATGTTAGCACAGCTCTGAATTCAGATCATAGTCAAAAAAGGCCCTAAACAGACAAAAAAAGTGCTCACTATGGAATGGGAATATTTCACAGGGTTACATGAAACACTGCAGCAATCTGCAGGGTCACAAACAGAATAATAATACAGAAAGTCAAGGTTAAAAGAACTAAATATTTACAGCTCAGTCAAATAAGAAGTATAAGAAGTATGTTAGCATCTACTGTATTTTCAATAAAGAAAAAAAAAAAAAAAAAACACACACCACAATGTCCAGGTTCACAAGATGCAACATAGATCTACTTCACAATATAAAATCAGAAAAAAAAAATCATAGTCCATAGCTTAGAAAAACTTTCCAATATGTACCACAGTAGATTGATTTTTTTTCCCTTATGAAGTAGCAAGAGCCCCATATACCTAGTAGAGCTGTGAAAAATATGCTATAGAAGGCAATCCTCATCAAAAAGTTTAACAGACCACTTACTTCTGCATCTAATTTCTACAGGTACTGTGTCAGTATGCCATTTGATGTTTCTCGTTAACCCATTACTTGCATATGCCAGCTTTTTTTCTGAGTCTACTTTAAAAATATCATTAGGAAATTATCAGAACATGCAAGAAAAAAAAAAGTAATTTCAACCTTATTTATGCCTAGAAAACTTATTGTGCTCTTAAACAAATGATTCCCTGCTACACAATGAAGCGATTTATAACTGAGAAGAGGAAAGAAAGAAAAATAAGCTTTTTAAAAGCTTGAATTTTCTGAAAGTATAATAGCTGCCCATAAACTAAAGTAAGAACTCTTAAGTCATCAGGACCCCCCTCTAGAATTTGCTTTCTAGCTTCCCAGTTTAAAAAGTAGGTATCTCCTGCTTAAAAGTACTTTTTCCATTACTTAGAAAAAGAAAAAAAGAAAAAGAGAACAACTTCAGAATGTTTTTCTTTGTCTGTGGCAACAAGAAGTTTTCTTCCAGATTGGCATTACTCTTTGCCCTCTAAGGGAGGAAGAGCACAACTGAACATGAAAAGGCAGCAGTTAGAGATGCTTTGATTTTGAAGAGCAGTATCTCATAACCAAAATATAAAATAATGCCATTCTCTATCCAAACATATGACTGTTTTTGCAATGCACCTAGCAATCTAACCAGACTATAATCTGCAGTGTTATTGGTTTCCTCCACATACTTTTGCCCGTAGATCCCCTGCAGCACCTCATTTGCACAAAACTGGAACCTGTCTCTTAATTCACAGCCAGAAATCAAAGTATTACTCACAGCAGCCTTAACTTTTACTGTCAAGGAAACAAAAGGTAATGCAATGACACACTGCCAATATTTTCACAAGAGTTCCCTCCAAAAATCTCTAACAGTAATGCATGGGACTTTTCCTGGAAAAGTAACTTTCTCCTGTCCTTGCAGAGAAAGTAAATTACATGTTCTTCTTACCCTTCCTTCCCTCCCTCTTACACACACACACACACACACACACACACACACGCTCCCAAGAAAGATGTTCAGCCCTTCCAGCTGCACCTATAACCCGATGACTCTAAACTTACCACATGTTCCTCTTATCAGCACTGTGCAGAGCTTTGCATAAATCTCTCTTTATCTAGCAACACTCCTTAACAGCAAGGCCAGAAACATGTCAAAATTGCACATGCTGAGGGTCTGCAGCGCACTGTTGATGCTTACTCTTGCAAAATCATCATTATTAGTCAGGAGAAGACGCAACTCTGATGTGATTGGGGGGAGCTAAGCAACTGGGTAATGCAACATGAATATGCATTATCCTAAGCAATGTTAATATGGGAGATAAAAGCTTCACTCCCCCTTTTTTTTACCCTTGTTCTATAAGAGGAATGATCTAGGAGACTCAGCCAAACTCCAAGCTCATCCTCAGCCCTACATGGGCATACAAAAGCTTGTATGTTAGACACAAAGGAAAGAAAAGACTCAAATAAATGAACTGCATGGCCATAACAAATCAGTAACACATCTCAAAACATGAAACTTCAGCAATCCATTCCTGTTTGTCTTCAAACTAACTCACCTGTTTCTAAGCTGCCTCTTCCAGCAGCGCATTATTCAGTTTGGAAAGCACCATGTCCATCTTTATAGAGCCTCCCAACTCACGGAACTCGTAGCTTAAACTAGCAGGCAGCTGTTTAAGGTTATGAATCCCCAAAAAAGAACACATGCAAAGTATAGATAAGGACAGAAAACTTCCGTTTTATTTCTTCCATTTATTTTTATTTCTATAAACCCCCAAAACAGCAAAAAAATGCAGACCAAAAAAAATCCCCCCCAAAATACAAAAATCTTAGCAGAGAGGACCATGAGGAGGAAAAAAAGTGTTTGGCTGAAATAAAAGCAAGCAACATCTGCACCAAGACATACCACAGCCCTTTACTGCTCTTCTGAGTCTGAGGTTTTAGTCGATCATAATAATGCAAAGATGTTTCCAAGAAGAAAGGGCTATAGTGTACTAAGTTATCTTCATGGCTACTAAAAAAAGAAATACAGTCTTCATTCTGAAATTAGTGACTACAAATACAAATAAAAATCGTGCAGTCTGTTGTGAAGCCACCTGAGGAGACAAGGTGGTTATACACACACATATTGCCAGGCGAGCACACACTGCAGGTACTCAGCACCTAACCACACAGGCTGGGTAAGAGCATGTTAAACCACAGCCACAGGAAAGGGGCCATTCCTCTCCGTTGAACTCGATAAATGAGGAGACCTTCAGAAGACAAAAACTACTAAAACTCTGTGCTGCAAAATTAATTTGCAACACAAATTGGTTTAGATTTTACTTGCAACACAATTGTTACTTTGCAACACAATTAAGTTTAGATTTCACTGAAAGATATCTGATAGAGAAAAAAAAAATCACAATTACTTTCCTCCTACTTTTTAAGGATGTTCCTTGTGAGCAACATCACAGTTTTTAAACATCAGCTTGTGGCAAAACCAGAGCATCTTATGGCTTTCATGTCACAGTCTCCACAACTTCATGCTAAGCTGCATATAATCACAGTTGTACTGGGCAGGGCAAGAAAAAAAAAAAAAAAACATCAAATAACCAGAGCGATAACACGTCAACAAGCAAATATGTAAAAACTGTGTAAAAGTTTATAGGTGAGGCCATAAAGACTACTGAGAAGATTTTTGTAAGACTAGATGGCCAAACAATTTCATCTCATCTTGCCAATTTTTATGCAGTAAGAAAATGACAGAATGATTAGAAAAATATAATTGATAATGACTAGATTGCACAGATGTTGTTACAGTTGACACAGGCTTTGATAGGCTTAACTGATGTCTCAGCATTATTTCCATGCATGGGTAAAACGTATTTAGATGAAGAGGAAAGCAAATATAACACACCTCTTTATGGTAGATCTACCTTAATAGCAAATTTGAGAAAAAATAATAAAGTGTTACTAAAATCCAAAATACCGTAGATCAAAATTAAAAATATTAGAGTTGAACTGTGGGAAGACAACTTAATACAAGCAGACTCTTCAACATCAGATATGGTAAAGGCCTGCAAAGGTAGATTAAGAGTAGATGGAAAGATAATTAGTTTACTGTGGCATGCAGGTGCAAAAGTAAAGGCAATACTGAAAAGTGAAGGTGGCAAGAACTGAAGGGACAATGGAAGAGATTAAAAAAATGCAGTACAAGGGAATGGTCCAAGATAAAAATGCAAGGAAAAGCAAAAAGGTGTAAGATGGATCTTGGCCAACAGTGCAAATGCAAGATATGTGAAGAGCTAGCGCTTAGAAGTGCCCAAGAAGGGGGATTGTCCCTTTCAGGCAAGAAATGAAAAAACAAATAGCGGGAGGGAAGAAACAAAACCAATGAAGAAAATTACTAGAATGTAAAATATTTTTCTTTAAGAATAAGTGAAAATCTTAAAAATATCCCCCACAAAATTTTCTCTCTCAATATGTGCATGGGCACACACACTAGCAAAGAGAGGGCCTGCGTGACCTGAAGTCTTTTGCACGTTTCACTCCCCAGCAGAGCAGCATTAGAATCAAAGCACACAAAATTATCCTTCCCCCTCCCCAGAAACACACACCAAAGGGCAACCAAGCCTTTCCAAGCGCCTACATTTCCAGTATGACGCCAATGGAAAAGCTGCATCTTGCATGGATATGGAAAAAGCCGAGCTATCACAGCAGTTTGAAGATACTATTCATTTTTCATTTGTCCTGAATGTTCTTCAGCCCATTTAATAATGATACAAACACTATTCCAGCAATAAGCAACTACAGCATTTGACAGGACTAGAGCAGCACAGAAAGATGGACAAAAAATGATCAGAGGGAGAAAAGACAAGAAAAAAAAAACCAAGACAAAACAAACATACACACAAGGGTTGTCTATACTGAAAGTCATAACAACGTAACTTTTCTTTTAATGGTGTAAATGCATGGTATTAGCTTGGCCTATCCCTGACTATAAGGTTCTGCTAACTCTAGTTTCTCACACTTAAACTTAATTAAGGAATTTACATTTGATCAAATAAAAGTATAATTTTAACAGAATGCATGCAGCTTTTTAATTAGTAGCTATTATTAATGTGAAGAATGAGGCCAAAGAAAGCAAAAGTCAGAAAGCAAAGCCAAGAAACAGTAGGATGAGAGCAAATTACAAGAAAGGAAAAATAATTTATATAGTTTAGAGCTTCGCTTGGACAAACTGTCCTTTATTTCCTTTATATTTCTCTAGGACAAATTAGACAGCAACAAAACGAAAGGCTGCCTTCTGCCGCACAAAGAAAGCAAAACTATTGACTGGATAATTGTGGGCAAGCAGCTTACACTTCCTGCAACTCAAATTTTCTTACCATTCAAATAAACAAGCAACTCTCAGTTCTGTGATATGTGCTGGTAGGAAATCAGGAAACAAAGACAGTACTGAAGAAATCAAATGCAACGAGAACAAAGAAAATACTCTGTTAAGATACAAAAAATTGTTAAGGACAGGCTGCAATGGAACAAAGAGCTATGACAAAATGCAGCAAATGGAGCCAGAAATCAAAGAACAAAACTAGAAAAAATAAAAGAGTTAGAAAGAACAAAATGAGGGCAAAAAGGAGTTCCACTTTCCAAGTAAAGGAGATGAGAGAGAATGGGATGACTCCTTAAAGGACAATATTTTCTACCAAAGTACAGTTCAGAGATTGCAATTTACTCAATATTTCCTTTTAGAATTCAAAATAATACTAAATATATGTATATAATTACATGAATGAAGGCAATGAAAGATGTGTGCTTGCCACTTAATTGTGAAATCTTGTATCCTCAGCACATAGGCGGAGAGTACCTAGGCACTGAGGCACAAAGGACAAATACTTGCACTTTAAAAATCCTCCTTTGCATCAACCAGTCAAAAACCTTACAAGTAAAAATATAATATTGACTGTTCTCTCATATTCCTTACACTTCCATTACAAGTACATAATGTATGAAACACAAGGCAGAACATGTATTAGGAAGTACTAATTGAATGTGACAACCTAGCTGAAATCCTGCACTTTATTGCAGCATACACAAAAGGAGGAAAAAGAAAAGAAGAAAAAAAAAAAAGTGTGCGCTAATGAGCAAAAAGTGCCACCAACCCCAATCTGGGACAAACATAGAGCTGATAAAGGTCTTAAAAAATTGAGATAGACTGCACACTACACAGTAAAGAGTTTATTTTCTCTAACTTTTTTTTTTTTGGGGGGGGGGGGGCAATTGCAACTGTATTATTTTTTCATTAAAATAATAAGACATTGCAGGAGTCTCAACACGTAGGGTGGGAAAAGGTGTACTGTCACCTTAAAATTAAGATTACCTAGATCAGAGGGAACACGGTGCAAAATCTAGATCCATCATTGGTGGTTAACTTGCAGCCTGAAAGACACTGCCCGAGTTTACTTTCTGATCATGTAGCTATAGGTCTAGAAAGTCTCGGTTTCTAAAATACTCTCCTACACTGAAGTTCTATAACATGAAATGAAGTAATAGGTTCAGCATCATGTAGTTTTATTCTAACTGCTATGAAGCTGTAACACAATGTTATTTAAAAAAAAAAAAAAAAAAGGAAAATTGACATTTAGTGTTAAATGAATTTATTTTGAATTATGGAACCTGGTGATATGCTGAAAGCTAGTACAGTTTGCCAGAATATCAGCTAGATAAGCCATTATGACAGGAAAGAAAAAAGTGCTGTGGATTTTACAAGAGTTTCAAAAAACACATTTATCTTGCATGATAAACCTACCTGTACAAATATGATATTACAACAGATTACAACGCTCATCATTAGTAACAGCTCAAGGTCATCTCAGCTCCCAGTGTGGAGCTAAACAGAGAAAACAACAAATTCTCAGTGCCTCTGTAACCAGGATTTTGATGAAGGACTGGAATTAAAGCAGGGATTTCCCAGCTTCTAGGCGCAAGAAATTTTTTTTTTCCCCACAGGAACAGGCCAATACACCAAAGCTGCTACCTGTTTTCTCAACCTATATTGTTATAAATTTTGCTTTAAAGTTATGATTATCAGATATATCACTTATTATCTTATCAGACTATTACCATTCATCCAGAAAATTACTATACATCACAGAAAAGTATTAGAAAACTACTCCCATGCTTGTAAAATCTAGAAAACTATGTATCCTGGAATCACATGCAGTCTCAGTTTTACAGATATGTAACATTTCATGCTATCATTTTTATTCTGAAATATTACAAGGAAAGGTAATTAAACATCAAAAGCTTGTCACATCAAGCTTATTACTCACTGGAACAATATGCCTTATTTGCTAAATATGCCTTGACTTGGAAGTCATTCTCAGCTGCATTCTTACTAATTACAGCAACTGCTACAAAATTACTGATTACTATTAGTAATCAGAAGTTAAATCAGATGCATCAATTCTCAGAGCCTTTATTTGCTATGGGATATAACTCCGGCAAAAGCATCCTGTACATTTGTGTGTTAAAAATACAGTCTATTCTGTTTAGGGGTTTGTTCTACCCATAATCATTGTTCCTCTACTGCTAGCAAGGAAATAGGAAACGTGCTATTTTAGCGACAAAAGCCTTACTTGCTACAGCAGGTCTGTAGAGATCAACGGTTTTCCATGCAAACACTGCAGCTTTATTGCAAAGAATGCTCTTCAAGTTAAGGTTGCACACAAAGTACCCTGTGATGACCCAGCCGTTCGTGTTAGCAGTATTATGTTATAATAGAGTGATGACAGCACAGCATATTTTTCAGAGACAAGTGTATTATAGTGTGGTTGGTATATTTTGTGGGTTTGTACATACACATAGAGCCCATGTAGCTGTGTATCTATTCTCTGACAAAAGTATGTGGCTCAATGGATAGTTCTTTTGCTCCAACTGAAATAAGTAAATAAAAGGAGCTGAAAAAGAAATTTGACAGTTTCCAATCAGTGTCAACTACCTACAAAATTACCTTGAACCTAGTAGGTTCAAGGTTCGTTTTCCTAAAAGAGCAAAAAACACCACCAAAGTTTTTTCCTTACTTGCATTTTTCTTAAATCTGGGCAAACACATTAATGTGAGCAGGGACTATAAATTATATGATTTTGTTCAGACTCTCTCATAATTTGCTGTGATCTGAAAGCAAAAGAATCAGCTGATTAACCAGCGTTTGTTGCATTTAAAATACTTTACCCAGTAAACTCTTAGGCCTTGGTGTCATCTGCTAACTTCACTGGGCTCAAGACATAGCAGTAAACACTAGGTCAAGAATCAAGAACTTTAATGATCTGGCAACTACGTAGCAAAATAAATCCTTTAAGAACTATCAAACGAAGCTAAAAATAAAATTAGATATAAATTCAAGTTTTAGACTGTGGTCAATTGAGGTCTAGACAAAACCCTATGTTTGTTCACTGCCTAGTCTCCAGTCTGCTCAAAGTTTGAAAAGGTAATTGAACTCAGTCTATAATTACTGGATTAGATACAGATGGGCTCCGTACATTTCAGGGGAGGAAAGAGCTGTTTTGATTCATTTTATGATTGCCTGTAAGGTCAAACTTTTCAAAATGTACTTTCATCTGTTAAATGGTTTCTCAAATTCCCAGGGGGATATCTTCAATAACTGATGTTTTAAGCAATTTGAGTCTATCAGATCCAGTCTTTGAATGTAATAAGCTGTCCATTTTCTAGAATTATAAATGTGCATGTAGGTTAATTACTACAACTCTTACATATTTTCAAAAATGTACTCTGAAAAACTGCAAGTTTTATTCAAGTTTATTATACAAAAATATTCTTAGAATTCTTCACCCTAAAACAAAACAATATCTTTGAAAAGTACGAATAACTGAAGTTATTAATGTCTTTATTCTATCTCATTTGTCAAAATTTATGAGAATTCTCTTTTACAACTCAGTGTTTTTGGCACCTTCATCCTCACTCTTGCTCACAATGACATTAAACTTTTACTCTGTTAAGATTGCTTTTTATGATAACTGTCATTAGTCAGATGAACCATAACTATGCAACCTCTTCAAGGCAACCAGGGCTTCATCCCACATCTTCCCCTACTTCTTTGGATGCCTCCTTAGCTATAAGTTTAAATGCTCTGCAAAGATGACTTAGTCCTGCTTCCAGTTAGAGACGCTCAGAGGTACTGGAACAGCAGTTCAAAGTAGACTACAAGCCACTCAATCAGAGGCTCTATAATAGTTCATGCTGGAAACACACATATGCATGTATATACACACTTTATCCCAAACAAGTTCCCATCAAGGAGGTTGAATTTGGATAAGAGCATCTTTGGGAGAATATAAATCTGTGTCTCATCTATGACGATGACTTACTGGGATTACGCTCAGTCAAAACACCATCTTTGCAGGATCAGACACCTATAGAGTTGTTCCATCAGAGATTTAACATTTAAGCATTGGTAATGAGGCCAATAACAAATATGTTAGTGTAATCTATATCTGTCTCCAAGTTTGCTAACGAAAGAGGCTTTAGAGCACAGCAATTCAGCTCATATAACTTAAGTCAGGGTCAATTACTACAGAAGCTCCAGCAGAAAGAAGCTTCTTAACATAAAAGCTGAGGTACCGGCACTGACAGATATTGCTCATCACCAGAAAACTGTATAGAATCCTCACTATACTTACAAGACTCACTAAACAAAGAAAAATCTATCGATATATTTTAAGAACTAACTGATACAAATCAATTAGTTCTTAAATCCATAAAAAGCCTGCAAAAGAACCATCTACTCTGATAATAATTGCTCTGTTTTAAGAGCACGAAACCATCAACCGCAATCACTTATAGCCAAATAAAAAGTTGATCCTGGAAGTAGCCCAGTGACTCTTGCTAGCATCAAAACAAGCAGGCAAATTTCTTCAAAATTTAAATTCCATGCAATGCTTGTCTTTTATTCCTTCTGCAACATTAATGCATGCTTTTACATGTACTTCTTTATAATGGGGAAATTACTGTATAATTAACAGGGAAACTAGAGCTGTATAAAAAGGCCACATTTCATTCATTCATTGTAAGTTAAAAAAAAAAAAAAAGAAAAAAAACTACTGAGGAAAATTATATTAAGTATTTCAAGTGTTTTGTGTGAGCCCACAAACCACTCCTAGAACTACCGTAATTTTCCAAGTCAATAACTTGCCAAAAAATTTGGCAAGTCAGACCACAGCTCCATGCAATCCATACACTATAATACAGAAACACGCAGGTGTGATATTTATGCTAGGCCATATTTTATTCAAATGGATCAACTTCTCAGTACATTTGGAAGTGGTAGTAGTGCCACCAAGAGAAATAAAATGCATCTGTACAATAAGCCAGTCGCACTTACTTTACGGTACATCACGGTGTCTTTATGCAAATTAAAAAGCACGCAAAACAAGGAAAGTAGATACCCAAAACATATAGATGACACCCAGCTGGCAGGCTAACTACAGCAAGGAAGGGGAATTATTTAATCACATAATGCCTTGCATAAGGTAGTTTCCTTTACTCTTTTAAAAAGAAATTCCTTTAACCACCTTTGCACGTTCATATAGCCTCCAAAATCTGTAAAGAATAAAAGAAAAAAAAAAAAAACACAAAAAAGAGGTTGCTTGCTTTGTAGTAACTTTTGCAGCAGATAACTAGATTAAGTGCCCCATTAAATTTAATATGACTATTTTGTTTTAGAAATACTTCAACATATTGTTTCCCGTAAGTTCATTTGCTATTAAAAACAAAGGCAGAATATTCATACATTCACATATTCTAAGGTCAGGCTGATCAGAGTCACAGGTCACCAGAGCAGTAGTCAGGGATTTGGAAAACCAGTATCCAATTCTTTGCTTTGTTATGGAGCAGTGTCCCACATGTAAAGAGGAATTCCTAAGGCACCTCTGTGCATTAACTCCTGCATTACTTGTTCAGTTGAATCCTTTTGGAATATTTGCACTTGACTAAGTGATGGAGAATCCACCAAATCAAGGATCAATTAAATTATACCACAAAAAAAATCATACTTTTTTTTTTCCAACGCTGTGTCTTGCTTTCCTATTAAAAAAAAAAAAAAAAAAAAAAAAATCTATGGGCAAGAAGATTTTCTCTTGCGATCGCAAGCCCTAACTAAATAGGATGCACTGATGTTTCTCACCAGAAAACTTCTTCCAGATTTCACATCATTTTTTTAGCTCCTCTTTGAAGAAAAAAAAAATTATTCTTCTGAAAAAGGTTGGCAGGAGGATTAGGCTGAACACTGTCATTTTAATAGTGCTATATTCTTTTCCTTTACTTGATAAAACATCTAAGTTTAATATAATATGAGCAGAATTAAGTATAAACCTCACTAATTTGGTATTGACCTCTATGTGCGATATTTATAGTATACCAAAGAGACCAAGTTACATTCTATCATACGCATGAACAGGACCAAAAAAATATCCCTTATCATACATGTGAAAGTAATATCAGGGCCAAGAAACTTCACATACTTATAATAAATCTTTTATATAGTTGAATTAGTTGTGCTTCAGGTTAAGTCCAGATACAGAAATTTCCCTTGAATAACAGAACAGAAAATACAGTGTGCATCACACTATCCAGCTGAATTAACCTGAATAAAAACAAAAATTAAAAAAAAAAAGAGAGTTTTAAATTAATCAAAAATTTGTAGCTGCTATTTGAAAACGGGTATACAACTAAGTCCTGAAAGAAGATTGTCTCAAGAACACGCACATCTGTTTAATATTACAAGCCAACTGTCAACATCCTAAGTGAAGTTTTAATTTAATATTTTTTCTTTCTTGATGTTTTACCTTTAATCAATGCCTCGTGAGAGTATCGGCTTTCTATACGAAACTGTTAAATATAAAGAAATGTTATTGTAGCATGTTTATAAAATCATAGTTCGAGAACTTTTTATTTTTCTAAAGCCTGACCACAACTTAATTATCTGCAGGACATTCCAAGCTCACAGTCACAAGCTCCAGTTCCCAAGCAATTTTAAACAATATCTACTGTACAGGACAGACAGCACTGCAGATACCGCAGCACGGCACCGTTGCCAAAAGCCAGCGTTAGGGCCTTTAGACATGGGTTTTATTTTCAATAAATATTTGTTTCCCCACTAATCATTAAATGGTTTTCATCACCATTATATGTTTGTCTTTCACATGTCGGCTTGCTGGTATGGTTTATTTTTAATATAAGTGAATTAGTTATACAAGAGACAGATATAATGTATAACATCTCTTATGTTATACATTACTACTGAGCCTTATGACACTTCATGTCTCTGCAGCTCACACAGTTTTGTTTCTTTTTCAGGAAAGCACCAGGGTAAAGACGAGAAAAAAGAATTGCTAAATAGGAGCTAAGGGGTAGAGTTCTGTCCTACATCTTTATCAAGTTCCTGACAAACTCCCGAGTCTTCCCATCCCTCTCATGCGCGCGCATCTCCTCCACAGTCCATACGAGGCCTCCAAGCTCCTTATGGCTCTGGGCCACGCGCTGCCATGAGCCACACACTCAGGTGCCCCCAGCGCAACTGGTGCTACTACATGCACAGAAAAAGCAGGAAATCCAGCATTATTTTACTTTTCGTTTTCTAAAGACACCATATTTGACTTTTAATTAGACTACTACTCTATATTAGAATTCTAATAATCATATTAGAACATAATTTTTAGCAAGTCACAAAAGAAGACCCTTTCTCTTAATTTCACCTGCAGACCAACACACCTGAGACTTTCTGGACCACTAGTGACCCTAACTGGAAAGCTGAATCCCTGATAACTCAGTTCAGTTATACTTGGCACTACAGAAATGAAATTTTCAATTATGAATCAATGAAAGTGCATCCACATGCAAAACTGTTTAAAAGTCAATCAAAAAAGAAAAATGTCAAACAGGTAACTATTAATAATGGAGAAGGGAAGATGAGAAGGGTGATTAAATAGATTTAACTACCTGCCTTGATTGTTCCTTTGTTTTTATAAACAGGCAGTATCTGTGAAAATGGAGCAGGTTTAAGTTTGGACAGTTTCAGCACCTCCACATGTCTATATTGCTCTCTGTGCCCTCTATCAAAGGGAAAGAAGCTGTTCTTTCAGAATAAAAGAACAGAGAAGCACAACATAAATGCCTCAGAGACGGCATCTGACAGCTATAAAGTGTCTTTTTCGGCAAGGGGGAAAAAAAAAAAAAAAGAAAAAACCTCTTTGCCATACTACCCTACAGCTGGGAAAATGCCATTTCAGTGAAGTATTCACAATTTTAAATTCAATGCAATTACATTCAACTGTAATATTTTAGATATTAAAGAACATTTTGCCCAAATTGTTGCCAATAGTTCCTATCCCCAATTTTTCACCCTTTAATTGTTTTAACTGCTAACACTCTCATTCCAGGCTTTAATACTCTCCAGCCTGAAGAATATTTTCAAGTATAATGGTCAGAAGTTTCCAAGACAGAGCACACAATTACATGACCTTTCACTGAAAATGTATAACCTTTCATCTACAGCAAAGCACTCAAAAGCCACTCACTACCAAAAGTCACAGGGAAGTGGCTCAGCATTGCAGTAGTAACTTGAAGACCAAAACCAGCCCAAATTAGCACCAAAAATAAAACAGTCTCAGTACTATGTGCTGAAAGCAACAACTTGTTCCCGATTTCTGTGTACAGTCTTAAACTGTTTAAGCTTTGAAACATTTGTTACCTAACATTAAGAGGGCTTAAACATTTTTTCTTGCTGATGACAAAAGCATAAACCATATCTAGTGTCCTAAATTAACAGTATCAATTTTGTTAATATTTTAATGCATCACAGAGTTCAAAACAGTTAATGACTGTGATGATTCAGAAATTCTCTAGGCTGACTGTCACGGAGGGGAAAACTAATGTCCAAGTCTGGATTTAACAGGTACCAATGGAATTAGTATTCTTCAAACATTCTAAATAAAAAGAACATCCTCTCTACTTAACGTAACAGGCAAGATACACCATGAACACAGAAAATAATAACTGCACTACGTTAGGGAAAATCATGGTAAGTTCTTCTGTATGCTACTATCCATCAAATTTGGCCCCTTTGAAATTAGAAGCGGATGAAGGGAATGAGAAGTTTAAAATTACTAACACGCCTTAGTTTTGTCCTCATTGCTAGCATCCGGAAAAATAAATCCCAACAGCTATTTCTCCAAAGAATCACACTGATACCCTTTTGGGTCTGCCTAAATTTAAATTTACTTCTATTCCATACATGAGACCATAGTTTAAAAAAAATAAAATGAAATAAATAAGGAACCCAAGACTTCCAGCATTATTAGTGTACCTCAAAATACAACCTCTTCTCGTCCCACAACCTTTGCTAAAGAACTCGAGGAAGCAGTAACTTAATCAGTTACATTCACTAACACCAGAATATTAAGTTTCATTCTTGCTCTTCCTTCTTCCATTTCTTTTTCTGCTTTCTCTTCTACTTTAGATGTATTCTATCACCCTCTATATTTTTTCTGTTCACTTTCATTTCTTTTTGCATCCATATTTCCATCTGCATGTGTTGTCTTCATTTTCTTCATACTCAGTCTGTTCACTTTTTTGCTGTGCTTCTGCTGCTACACTTCAGCTTTTCAGGTTCCTGAGAACCTGCCACACTGCCTCCATCACTCCTTATCCTTCTTCAGATATCACACAAGCAGAACCAACATTTGAGAAAAGATGGCCATGTATGACAAACTCCAGGTTTCTTCTACATTTGCATGCTTCTATAAAGCTTAACCTCACTTGGGATAAGATGGGAAATCAGCAGTGAGGGGGTGAAGAGAGGGTGAAGGCAGTGGAGCTCTCGCCCTCCCAACACAAACTGCAGCCTCTGGATACTTCTGGACTCCTTGGCACTGCATGAGCTCCAGCTAGGCAAAATGACAAAAATTATGTGCAACTAAGGAAAACTGTCTCCCAAGCTAGCTTTCAATCCTGATGTTCAATCTAGATCCTGAAAACAATTCCTACGGAGTTAAGAACAGAGTTAAAATAAACAACTGGGGAGGGACAGAAAAGGGTCAGAGAGGAGCACTGAATTTGTGCAGACATTTCTCAATTTCCCAGAGCTTTGGAGGGTTCCTTACTCCTTCTCCAAGGCAAGCCTATATCCTCACCACTGTGACTGATGTAAGCTCTGTTGAAACCACAAGTATCACATGGGGAACATTAGTGACTTGGTATTTAATCCTATAGCATTAAACAAGGTCGGCTTGCTTATTTGCATTCCATATCTCTAGCCTAAATTTCTTCCCTAAGCAGAAATGAGGGAGAAAGAATAATGAAGGAAATGAGAGAAAAAAGAAAAAAAAAATGTTCATAATAGAAAAACATATTAACCATGATTTGCGAAGGGAAAGAGATAAATCTGCAATTGTAGAAAAACAAAATACAATTTAGAATAATACATGCTGCACATGAACTGGGAAGGGAAAAGTGTGCATGGAAGTAATGTACAAAATGCAGCCCCAACAACTTACAGAAAAAAGTGACTCTCCAGAATTGTATAAGAGGACCAGAATTAGATTCAATGACCTCAGTTATGGGCCAAGTGTATTAGAACTTACCTCTCATTAAAAGCCAAGTGAACTGAAAAATCACTAGCTGTCCAAATTTTGGCATAGTCATTAATTTCTAATAAAATCCAGGAGTGGCTAAACCAAGAGTAGTATGTATTCCTCTTGCATCCAAATACTGTCTTACGGGAGTTATTCTTACATGATCATTACAGCCAAAAATACCATGTACGCTGATGTTAGTAAATAAACTAGTTTTGATCACTTCCTTCATACCACTGGTCAGTATCATCCATTCAGTCACAACAGAAGTAGTTCATTGTATGACCATACATGCAATGAACTTCAACCTACAGGCTGTGTTTTACCATGACTTTAACGTTACTACTTTCAGCTCAAGAAGTTTTCAGGACTGAGTCCCAAGCTAGATCTGGTAAATACATGTCCCATCCTACAGCCAGCTCACTTTAATAACATTCTGATTTTTAACCAACATTCCCAAATGAAAAATACACTGCAGAAGATAACTGGAAGTTGATAGTGTTTTCTGATAAATACTGACGTGTTATTAAACATGCCTGCGTAATCAAAAAAATCTGAGTAATTACATGCAGGCAACTAATACTGAAATTTTGGTTCCCCTGGCAAGAGAACACAGTAGAGTTTTGAGTTTCACTTGGCAATCTCCTTCTCAAACCTAAACTGAAATTAAATATTGATATAGTTGGGGTGGTCTACAAACCTTTATCTGTGTGTTATTTGCTGTTTCAGGTTAGCTGACACCAGATTTTCTCTGTTGCTTTTAGTATTCCAACTATTTCTTGGTCTTTTCTAAAACTTCAATATAATTCTATACGCTCTGCAACCACCAACCTGAAACTGACTCAGAACAGACATGTAGTAATTAATTTCATATTCCAATAAAATGTCTAATACTTAGCCTTTTCATATACCTTTCGCTTTTAAAACAGTACACAGGCACTAAAGAGCCCTCAGCACAACACGAAGTGGATGGAGGTAACATCCCCATGAACACTGAAGCTACCTGCTTCCCACCCAAAGAACTGGAGAGAGGAAAAGTCTAGGGGATTTGTATGGAATTCTTTGAAATTTACACTGAATTAGCTAATGTTTTTCAAATTTTTGATTGGTAAATCTCCAGTAATATTCCAGCAGAAATTGGTATTGCAGCAGAAATATTCCAGCAGAAATCTCCAGAGATATTCCATGTAGACTTCGGTTTTTCTGTTTGTGCCTTACACTGGATGCTGATTATGTAATATACTTGGTTGGAAATTATAATTACTGTGTCTAAATTTTGTTCTTGGTTTGTCTTCAAATAATTCAAGATAGACCGAAAGGGATCAGCAAGAGCATATGTTTAAAGCCATTCATTTTTAGTCATGCTATGTCAATAACCATACCATGCTATCCAAGGTGGTCCAACAACATCAATTTGAAGGATGAGTTACCAGCTTTGGGATTTCCCACAGTTTTCTAGGCTGTATTACTACAGTGACAGTGGTAAATACTTAGCCACTGCAAACGCTATATACTATATCCTATCCTCCTCCCCCAAAAATGTTTGAGAGCATGAGCCAAATATCAGTGCTCCATCTCTTCTAATAGGATGGCTTTTAATAGCAGTGATATTTGGAATTATCCTTTGGGCTAAATTCAGACAGTGAGACACCAGCTGAACTACTGTAGAAACACACAAAATGCTGTTTTATTCAATGCAAATTAAAAAACAAGAAAAACATCATTACAACCAGATAACTGAAACCTGTCGCTAGCCATGGCAATGTAGTATGAAAGTCAGGAGGCCCTGAAATTGGTTCAAAATTCATATTCAATGTAATTTCTTCAGCATTCATATTCAATGTCAGTTGTTGCGGCTTTCGTAAGAACTAAGAGGCAAGTTGTTATGTGGGTTTTTTCCTCCTCATTAAATATCTGTACAGAGCAGCCAAACATATTCTTGATGTGATATTGACCTACCATATCATTTTTTAATCAGTTAATCATTCTATAGAATTCATACACAGAAGTTATATGAATAGCAGATGTTGAAACCTCATGAATCTGGCATCCTTATGTATTCAACAGCTTCAAACATACATATTTGATCATTCTGAAATTTTGTATTTAGAGATGTAGAAACATTTGACTTTCCAAATTTTCCATTCTCATGGATATGTTTTCAGATATGTCTGGTATTACTTTTGAAGAATTTATGCTCTATCACGTCAGTTTTTTAAAGCTTTTCATAAAACTTTAAGTAAAAATATTTGCTTAATCTTCCTAGCCAAATAAAAAAGCTTCACTTACAGTTGTAAACAAACCTATCATAAAGCTCCATTTGATCATTAATTTGTCTTTATTTATGTAAAAAGGCTGTATCATTCTTTCCTCCGTTTCTGCAACACATGTAGGAGTCATCCATGTTAAATTAAAAATATTTCCAGAGAAGCATATGTCCAGGAAGACAGATGATTTTCCTTACAGCTCACACTTGCCATAAAAAGTAACAGGAAAGGCTTAAATATTATCATTTTCTAAGACTACCCTAAGACACAAGTTCAAATTCCAAACATTTGCAAAATTTACAATCTTTTAAAATACCCTAAATGGCAGGTTTAAGACTATGGTAAAGGAGTAAAGAAATGTCATGTAAACTAGGCCTGTGTTCCATCCGAACTGCTTGTATTTCCTGCTGAACACTTAAATCTGGTCCAATGATTTTAAGCACCTGTGCTCTAATTCTTACAGCTCTCAAATGCTTAGCAAAAAAGTCCATTTTAGTTCAAATCTGATACAACACAAGGCCAGCAGGAAAGTTGGTGTGCCGAGAAACAAACTTCAGGGTCCTCACATAATGCATAACTATGGCTCGGTAAAGACATTTTGTTGATTTTGTGTTAGTTAACCTAAAAAGTATGCACACATACAGACACAATAAATTTGAAGAGCCTTCCATAAGTTACAAGTATTGGAAAGCCCATCACACCATAGCTTTCTTGCAGGGAATCCCACAGCAGCCAATTCCTGTCATGGTCCTAGTTAGTATCTAAACGATGAATGGGAGAAGAGCTGCCCAAAACATACATCACACAAACATCACATGCACAGCTTTCTTCATCTTTCAATACACACTGGGTAGCCCAGTGTTCGATGAATACAGCTGAGGAATGGAAAAAAAAAAAAACAGTGAAAAGTGAGTATGAAGCCATCAAGCTTCTCAGATTGCAAATGCTGAAGTATGAGTAACACAAAATATCGAAAGCAACCAAGACGGAGCCTCCCCATCCGTACACAAGTTTTCTACACAGTGCTGATTCAAGTCAAGGTTCTTATGTTCCACATTCTTCCCAGCTGACTCAGTTCCTATGTACAAACACTAAGTCTGACTGTATAAAACGGGACTTCAAAACCACATTTCCCTATGAGACTTTACCATAAAGACTGGACAGATACAGAGCTGTCTTAAGAAGGATGCAAAGCTAGAAAATGAAATTCCACTATTCCAACGTTGCCAGTTTTTGCCTTAATCTGTCTTCCTAAATACCAATTAGAGTTCTAATCTATTAATAAATAAATAAAAACTAGAAACAAAGTAAGCATTCCCCAGTCTTGGGGTCCTACCAAAACCCATATTCTTTGGGGAGAATAGAAGAAAGAACACATGCTATGTATGACAGATACAGTTCCATCACTTCTGAAAGCTCCATGAAGTGTATTAATGCTGAGACACAAAACCTAACCAGGCTAAATGAAAAGCCCAGATGTGACAGGCAGGTGAACGTGCACTCTCCAGGCCAGGTCACCTCATCTAGGCTGTCCCCATTTGGAGCAGAGCTGGCTGGTGTCCTTGCAGCCAAAGCAAAGCAAGTCCTGGGCTCTCTGCAAATAGCTACGCGTAACGTAAAAATAGTCTGACTGGGTGCAGACTGTGCACATGTGTTTCAGCGTTTCCATACTTGAGTGTCAAGTGGAGATCTTCAAGTATTAGTCAGTCAAATACGGCACAATAAAAGCTCTGATTGTGTATAAGTTATTCAAAGTCCCTCTTGTGACTGTGTGTGGATCCTAACAATCATCTTCAGTTAATGTAACAGTTTGATATATTCTTCATATTAAAATCAAATTAAAAAAGTAACTGTATGTAAGCAGAAAGTGATTTGTTGGATTTTTTGGTGCTTTTCAAAATAGAAATGTATTAAAGAATTAAGGTGTATATCAAAAATTACACTTGCAAGTTAAATTGTTTAGTCTTGACAGAAGCAACTAAATGTTTAACATTAAGGTTATAATAAAGTATCTGAAAGAAGTTTACACAGATTTATAATCAATGGAACAAAGTTACCACTGATTTTACTACAAAGTCTACCTTTAATTGCAGTTTAAATATTTTGCTTCTCCATTAAAATCAGACCTTGAAAAAGGTCTACAATCTTTTATGTATATTCTTCTCTAGCGGAGTGGACTCCACCGCCACAAATGCAAGGGAATTACAGGAGCAGAGATAGCCCAGGCTCAACCTACTGCACCCGCTCATGAGTGCGTTAACAAAACCCACGTTCAAAGATGTTTGGCAATAGATTTTAGCTTTGTATTCACGTAGATGTAAATAGGAGAAGAAGGAATAAGGTAGGAAGAGAAGTACACACATACAGCACAGCACCACAGCACAGGACTATAGGCAGGGAGGAGAGGACAAAGCTGAGGCTAGGCCTAAGGACGAAGAGAACTTGAGGAAGACAACCAAAAGTGGAAGGCAGGTCAAGGGAATACTGGTTCCCTGGAAGGGAAGACAGAGAAAAGAGTGAGAGTGAGGAAGAGGAAGCAGGCATGGGTCCAACCTGAGGCTATAAAATACTCCAAATCCAATCTATTTCTGTGGTCAGAAACCTAGAAATGTGGAAATGGGACTGAGAACGAGGAACCAAAGTGCAGCCACATACAGCACTGGAGGCAACAGGGCAGAAAGGTAAAGCTTTGCAGAAAATTACAGGAGTCCATGACTGTAAGAATATCTAAAATCAAATATGAAAATCTCAAATTTCTCATTTCCTCTGCTTCAGCAAATAGATGAAAAACACTTTGGCAAAGCATCCAGACAGCGTCCAGCACTAAACTCACAGAGGATAACAACCTGCATCCAGCATTAGCTCGAGCGCCAGCAGTTCTGAATCGCAAATTTAAAAGTTGCAACTCTGTTAACCACAGATAAACGCCAACATGCTGCCATGTAGTAGAATTTCAATCCTTTTTAAAAAATTCTAGGAATTCACACACAAATTGTGTTAAAAATTATAAAGGTTGCCCTGTTTCAGTGCAAGACTGAAGGAGTCTGTTCACTCTAAGGTTATAAAATCTGGAATACCTAAATATCTGCTAAAATCAGCAGATGACAGAAATATCTCTCTCTATATATATATATATAAATATATATAAAGATAAATTTCATGAGCAAGAATATTGGATATAGTTTTGCGGACTGGTCTTAACAGATAGTCTCTTAACACAAAACTCAGTCAATGCAAGACAAGGCACCTAAATCATCTTTTATTAAAGAATTAATAATCACATTTTCATTTAACATATACCTGACATCCTTGCTTAAACCTCAAAGCAATCACAAAATTACTTAAAATGAAATCTTAAGCATTATAGAACATTAAGCACCTTTTATTTTTTTTGGTTGAAAAAGTACAATTAAGATCTAAATTAAATCCTAATCTCCACCCTTGAAAACTGAACTATTCAGAACTCATCAAGTGTTAGAAATAAGACTACCTGTGCACTTTTGGGGCAGGCCTAAACCCACATGTGCATCGTGACATGCTTTTGACACCATTCTCACACGCTCTTTCTTGTAAGCCTCTCCTCAGGGCGCACAGCTTCCCCCATGCCTAAACAAGTGTGCAACATTCAAACCCTGCTGCCATGCCCAACTCTTCCCCTGCAGTGCTCTCAGTGCAGAGGAAGATGGTCTGCAATACATTTACAGCACTAACATGCATGGATCAAGACAGGTTCCTGGACAGCTTTAGCTCTGCGACTCCTTAACCTCTCGATTTTCCCATTCTCAAAAAGCTGCGATGAGCTCCGCATACCGAGCAGAGACAGCGCCACCGAGCACCACTGCGCGCCGGGGAGCGCTGGGGCAACACGTCTACCCAGGTCACAGGGACACCACGTCTACTCCGGGCGGAAGGGAGGCGCTGGGGCAACACGTCTACCCCGGGCTCCGCGGCCTCCCTCCAGGCACCTGCCACCGGTTCCTCCGCCGCGGGCGACAGCACGGGAAATGCCCGGAGCCAGCACGGCCTCGCAGGCGGCCGGCGGGGTCCCCCAATCACCGGGCGCCCCATAACCGCCCAGGGCCCCGCCGCGGGTGGGGGAGGGAGGGCGCCGTGGCACTCACCACCTCCCGGGCCCGGCCGGAGAAGTCGCCCTTGGCGCGCGCGGCACCGCCGCGCTTGAGCAGCTCATCCCTGGCGTTGTCGCCGGCCGCCGCCACCCCCAGCGCCTTGTTGCGGGTCTTCACCGTCTTCACGCTCGCCTTGAAGAGCAGCGTGATGTCCACGGCCATGGCGCCCCGCCGCGCCGGTGCCTCTGCTCAGGCGTCCCCGCGCCGCGCGGCCCGGCCCGCTCCCCGCTTCCCGCTGCCCGCCCTAGCTCCGGTTCCGCCCCCGGGCCCGCCCAGGGGAGGCCCGGACTGCCGGGCACGTCGGGGCGGCCCCTCGGGGCGGGACGAGCCGGGTCCGCGACGCCCGCGGAGGGAGCGCGTACGTCCCGGCAGCTGCCTTTATTGACCTGGTGGTGCTGGCCCATCCGGGGCCGGGGACAACCACCCCCGGGGACACCAACAGCCCGGGGACACCCACCCCCCAGGGACACCAGCAGCCCGGGGACACCAGCATCCTGGGGACACCAGCAGCCCACAGTGTCTCTGAGCACCCGGCCATCAGTGTCCGTTCAGGCGCGGGGTCCCGTGCGGGCCCAGCTGCTGCAGGAAGGCCAGCAGGGCCCGGTGGAAGTCCTGGGGTCGGTCCACGTAGCAGGCATGGCCGGCGCCGCGCAGCATGGCCACCTGGTGCCGCGGGAGGTGCCGGAGGCTCTGCAGCGCCTGCGGGCCCAGCCCCGTGTCGCCGTCACCGTAGAGGATCAGCGTGGGCGTCTGCGAGGAGGCAGAGCCACAGGGCTGGCGTCAGCGGGGCTCATTGGCCACGGGTCGCACTGCCACAGCCCCCACGGAAGTCATACCTGGAGCTGCTGGTAGCGCTCGGGTGGGTGGTCTCGGGTGCTGGTGGGCGCGATGGGCACGAAGCCGGCCAGGCGGGCGCCCCGTGCCAGCAGGAAGGGCACAGCGAAGCGGCCACTCATGGACGGGCTGACGAGGACAGGCCGGCGCAGGGCCAGGTCCTGCAGGATGTGATCCAGGAGGGCCACGCGGCCCCGCTCCGTGGCCACCGTGTCAGAAGGGGGTGAATCCCCGTGGCCTGTGTGGGGCGGTGGGGCAGGCTCAGCACCAGATGGAGCCTGGGCAGTTTTACAACACCCAGCACATGCTGGTGCCCTTGGCTGGACCCACCAAGCCCATCCCAGCACATGGTGGCACCACAGGGGGAGGCAAATTGGAGACGTGGGTGACAGACTGGGTGACCCCCCAGCTCCCTGGAGAGGTCCCACGCATGCTCGTGGGCAAGGAGGGGCTCAGAGCTGCCTGTGCGATGCCTCCTGAGCCTGGCCCAAGGGATGTCACCCCAGCACGGTCTGCAGGATACCGCCGAGCGCAGGGGGTGTCACCTGAGCCCAGCGCTCGGTCCTACCCGGAAGGTCTATGGCGACGGCGCGGTAGCCTTCCTCAGCGAGCAGTGCCAGCGTGCCCAGGATCTCCCACGTCTTAGAGGTGAAGGCCTGGCCGTGCAGGAGCAGGATGTCCGGCCTGTGTGGGGAGGACATGTGTGAAGGCTGCAGGTGGGAGGCTGCGCACATGAGAGCCCAGCTTGGCCTGTGGCATCTGAGGCCACCAGGGCTTGTGAAGATCGTGGATCCCAACCTCTCTCCTGCCACCATGTGTGACTGGGTAAACCTGACCAGGATGGATCCACCAACCCATGTGGCGCAACCCCAGTGCCCGCCACTGCCCCCACCACAGACCCGAGCATGGAGACCTGTGTTGCCAAGGAAGGCCCATCCCCAGGGCACACACAGGAAACCGATGACAAACTCACCCACGGGGCATGGCAGTGCCAGTGGGCCAGGACGCAGTCGCCTCCCTGTAGAAGATGGCTGGGGTGCCCACGATGGTTCCAGTGCGCACGGAGCTGCTGATGCGGTGCTGGCCCTGCTCCCTGCCCGCCGGGCCGCGCTCCTGCCACAGGGTTGGCAGTAGCAGGTAGAGGACGAAGGCGACGAGCGCCCCAAGGGCCAGGAGGGCCAGGCGCCCGCGCACAAGGCTCATCCCGCTGCCTCTGCGGGAGGAAGGATGTGAGGGCAGTCAGGACTGCCCAGTGCTACCCACACTGGCACCAGCCCTGACATAGTCCAGTGTCTCTGCCTCCCCTTTTCTGCACTCATAGGGCTCTATTGCCCCATGGCACGCCAGAGCAGCCTCCCCAACGCATGCCCAGCCCGGGCCATGGCGTGAGTTCCCTGGGGTCAGCTGAGGCCCCATGCAGCTCACTGCATGGCTCGCAAGCAGCCGCCCTTCCCCAGGCACTTGGCCCCACACCGCAGCGGGGCCCTCTGTGGCCCAGGGACAGCGCGGGGTGAGTGACAGCTGTCAATCACAGGGACTGCTCATCACCCACCCCCATGTCGCGGGGTGGGTGACAACCCCCCCCAGCACAGTCGGCAGAGGGACAGCGAGATGCCAGGAGCCAGCACCAACCTGCCCCGTGGGCATCCACCGCGCGGAACCGGGACTCCCCTGGCCCTGCCGCCGCGTCCGCGGAGCTGGCAGGCCTGGAGGCCGCCACTCCCAGCGCCCCGCGCGGCACCGCCACAGCGCCCGCCTAACCGCTAGGCGGCCAGCCCGGCTCCTCCGTCACAGCCGGGGGAGGGCGAGCAGGAGGCCGCCGGCCGCCTCGGCGCTCGTCCCCACCCCAGGCAACCTTTGGACTGCGCGGCGGCACCACTGCCTGCCGGGCCCACACCAGGAGCCGAGGCAGGCCCCGGCATGGCCGCCCCACAGCTCACCGAGGGCACCGTGGCGGTGGACGGGCAGAGCCTCTTCTATCGTGAGGCAGTGCCGGGTGGGCAGAGCGCCAGGCTCACGGTGCTGCTGCTACACGGCATTCGCTTCTCCTCTGACACTTGGCTCCAGCTGCAGACACTGGCCAAGCTGGCCCAAGCCGGCTACCGCGCCGTGGCCATCGACCTGCCGGGTAAGGCCCAGGGCAGCGCGAGGCGCCCGCACGCACTGGGCACGGCGCAAACTGACATCTCGCTCTCTTCCACACCAGGGCTGGGCCGCTCAAAGGACGCGGTGGCCCCGGCGCCCGTGGGCCAGCCGGCAACAGGGGCTTTCCTGAAGGCGGTGTGGGAGGCGCTGCACCTCGACGCAGCCGTGCTCGTCAGCCCGTCGCTCAGCGGCATGTACTCGCTGCCCTTCCTGCTCGAGCACAGCCGCCTGCTCAAGGCCTACGTGCCTGTGGCGCCCATCTGCACTGAGAAATTCTCACCGGAGCAGTACGCGCAAATCAAAGTAGGGGAGCAGGGAGGGATGCTGGGGTTCAGTGGTGGTGGGGGACACCAGAAATGCAGTTATCACGGGAAAGAAACGTGCTGGCGGGGAGTGGGAGAGGGGGAATCAGGACAGCAGCAGCCCCTGCCCAGTGGTGTGGCAGGCAGGCACGGGGCACTGCATCTCCTCTGTGGTTGCTCATGGGGGCTTATCATGTGCTTCCCCCCGCAGACACCCACGCTGATCGTGTACGGCGACCAGGACGCGGAGCTGGGCCAGGCCAGCCTGGCCAACCTGCAGCACCTGCCCGAGCACCGCGTGCTGGTGCTGCAGGGCGCGGGGCACGCCTGCTACCTGGACAAGCCCGACGAGTGGCACCGCGGGCTGCTGGCCTTCCTGCAGCAGCTGCAGTGAGCAGGGGCGAGTGGCGCATGGGGCCCGTGGTGGGTCCCCCCTGCGCCCGCGCCGCTGTGCGGGGCCGGCACCCGCACTGCCCGCTGCCTCGGCACCAAATAAAACCCCAGGCCCTGTCACAGCCTCCCCACCAGCAGCCTCCTTGCAGCCCGGCCTCCTCCATCAGCCTCCTCCTACTGCATCCACCCCCTTCCCTGTAGCTCCACCTGCTTCCCGATGCACCCGCCTCCTTCCCTGCATTCCCGCTCTCTCCATGCCCCGCTGCCCGGTGGCGGGTGCCACCCATGGGTGCCACCTGGTGAGCCAGCACCCGCCTGCTCCGTGCGGCTTCCAGGTGGCGCCAGCGATGCAGAACCCCCATTTGCTGTCTCTTTGCCTGGCAGCGGGTGAGCACCCTGGCAGCAGGGCGCAGGAACCTGGCACAGGACACTTGGGCCCTGGCCTGGAGCCTGGGACAGCGATGCAGCAGCGCCCGCAGAGCCCAGCAGCTCCCGCAGAGCCCAGCAGCTCCCAAGGGACATATTTGGCCACCGACCTGTCCCCAGGGTCACCCATGACCTGGAGGGCTGTTGCCAGGCCCTGCCTCCTCCTCACCTTCCTCTTCCTCCTCCTCCTGCCCTGCTGCTGGCACACGGCCAAGCCCGGGATAAGCTGCCGGGGCTTAAGAGGTGACCGCCAGCCCCGCCCAGTCCCCTGCCTGCAGCGGCAGCGCACGAAGTGCCCAGGGGATTGACCAAATCAGCGGCCACCATGAGCAGATGGGGGGGCGGGAAGGACAGACGGAGGGGACGGAGGGACGGACGGATGGAGGGGGCCAGCCCCTGCCCGCCACCTGCCTCCTCACCGGGTGCGCTAAGCCGGGCACCCAGGGCACAGATGGAGGCCGCGGCGGGGTGCCTCCCGCCCCCCGGCCTGCCCGCCTTGAGCCGCTTACGCCAGGGCCGGGGCGGATTTAGTGCCGGGGGGGCACGTGGGGCAGCGCCAGTCGCTCGGTGCAGCACGGCGGCGGCACGAGGCTCCTGCGCAGGGCACCGCCCGGGAGGTAGGAGCTGGCCCCGGCACCGGCTGTGGGAAGGGCTGGGGCGGCGGGAGGCGCGGGCAGAGGGTGCCCATCCCCCACAGGGTGCCCCTGTGCAGGCTCCAGTGCCCTCCCCATTGGCATGGTGCCCTCTGCGCCCAGTCTTGCTCTGTGCACCACGGAGGATCCCGGGCCTGCCAGCCACAGAGCATCCTGGGGCTGCCGGGCGCTGCTGGGCCAGGATCCTCCATGGGGCAGCGAGAGGGTCGTCATGGGCTCCGGCGCCGCAGTGCCCACACGCCCCATGCCCGGCGCCCGCGCCGTGTCCTTGAGGTGGCAGGCACTGCCAGCTGAGCAGCTTCCAGGAACGAAGTGCAGTGACAAAGCGGGGTGATGCGAGCCAAGCCGGGCGGGGGGAGCAGGCTGGCGGGTGGCAGGAATGTCCCCAGCGGTGGCAGATGGCCTTTCCCAGGGTGCATTGTTCCTGCCAGGGCCTCTTATCCGCTGTAATAGGATCCCGCGGGGAGGGAGGGATGTGGCAGAGGGGAAGAGCGAGGGGGGCCCCCGGCGCACCGGGGCGGGGGCCGCGGCGCCCAGCCCGGCCTGCGCCTGCCGAGTGCTTCATTGTCGCGGCCCTGTCGCCGATGTGGCACTGAGCGGCCACCAGCGCCGCCACCGCCGCGGGCATCGCAGGTACCGGGAGCGGGTGGGAGCGGGCACCCAAGCAGCAACACTGCGCTGCTGAATTGTCCTGCCGATCCTCGTGCTGGTGGCCTTGGGGACGTCAGGAGGGGTCCCTGCTGCGGGGGGGGCGGTGTTGCATAGCAATGGGTGAGGGGGCCACCTGCTGCCACCTCCCCATTGCTGCCAGCAGCCTCCTTCTCCTCTTCCTCTCTCCAGCGGGATCTTTTGTTCCTGCCGCCTGCTAGGACCATCCAGGTGCCCCCACGGACTGGGGCTCATCCTCTCCTGATCTCCCCACCCGGGGCTTAGGGACATTGCGGAAAGGGACCTAAGTAGAGCTACCCCCCATCCCCATGCCAGGGGGGCTTCCCGGGACCTGGAATGGGTGCATTCCCCCCCAGCCCCGGTTCTCCGAACCACTTGCCGGGGAGGTGCCGTGAAACCACATCCTGGCCCCCCATCCCAGTTCCTAAGTTGCTAATGCCCCCGAGCCAGGCAGCCTGGAGGGCTGCAGGGAACACACAGGTGGTGGGCTTGCCCCCCGTGGAGAACGCACCACAGCAGTGGCGAATTCTACCGGGACCCAAAACACCCGTGTTCCCCCATGCCGAACACAGCCTGCCCTGTGCCCCGCTGCCAGCGCGCCCGCACAGCCCCCGCAGCCCCAACACGGGGGCTTTTGTTTCCCGGGCGCTTGGCATCGCTGCCGGGTGGCCCCGCGGGATGCGGCGATGCCGCCGGCTGGGCGCGGACGCCCACCCGGGCCGCACACACGGCGATTGTTCCCGGCAGAGCCCGGCACGCAGCGCCGGGCCGCCCCCGCTGCCAGGCCCCGGGAGGACCGTGCGGCACGGGGGGGAGTCCCTGGCCGGTGGCAGCCTGGGCGCCGGCAGGCACTGTGCTGCGATCCGTGCGGTACATGGCCCCATTCTCCTTCTCCCCAGGCACGAGCGCTCCAAGGGCCGTGCGCTGAGGCAGGGGGGCTGCTCCGGCCACTTCCCAGGGAAGGTGGGACCGCGGGGCCCGGCTGGCCCCAGTGCCGAGCCCGCCGGCCATGGCGTCGCCGGAGGGGCCGAGCAGTGCGGACAGCAGCCCCGATGAGCCAGAGCTCAGCATCACCCTGACCCTGCGCATGCTCATGCACGGCAAGGTGAGCACTCGCTCCGCCGCACCGGGCCTCCTCGTCGAGGCTCAGTGGGGGCCCCATGGGCTTTACCCCACTCACGGGGCTGCTCCTGTCTCTGCTTCACAGGAAATAGGCAGCATCATCGGCAAGGTGAGTGCCGGGAGGGTCCCGGGTGCTGCCAGCCCCAGGGGCTCCGGGGCCTCACCAGCTGCTCCCTACTCTTCCCGCAGAAAGGAGAGACCGTTAAGCGGATACGGGAGCAGGTAGGTGGCACCCTGGGCTCTGCTGGGAACAACAGTGCCTGCGCATCGGGAATGGTGGGTGCAGGCAGGAGGTGGGAGCCGGGGGCAGCTGAGGCAGGTGGGCAGGGAGCAGGGAACGCAGGGTCTGTCCTCGCAATGGGTGCATGCCACCATCCCCAGAGCAGTGCCCGCATCACCATCTCGGAGGGCTCCTGCCCCGAGCGCATCACCACCATCACTGGCTCCACCGATGCCGTCTTCCGCGCCGTCTCCATGATCGCCTTCAAGCTGGAGGAGGTAGGGAGCTGTTCCCCGCCCCAGCTGCCCCCAGCTCCTTTCCAGCCCCTCTGTGCCCAACGTGGCATCTCGCTCCTCAGGACCTGGGTGATGGCGGGGCGCCGGGCAGGGTGCCAGTGACCCTGCGCCTCGTGATCCCTGCCAGCCAGTGCGGCTCGCTCATCGGCAAGGCGGGAGCCAAGATCCGGGAGATCCGCGAGGTGAGGGCTCGGTGTGGGTAGCAGGGCAGTGGGTGCCATGTGGCAGTGCCTGCCCAGTCACCCACTGTGTCCCCCGCAGAGCACTGGGGCGCAGGTGCAGGTGGCCGGTGACCTGCTGCCCAACTCCACAGAGCGGGCGGTCACTGTCTCGGGGGGCCCCGATATCATCGTGCAGTGTGTGAGGCAGATCTGTGCTGTCATCCTGGAGGTACCGCAGCGCCCGGCCCTCTCCCCACCTCATCCCCCGGGAGCCCCGGCGTGCTCAGCCTCGGCTCTGACCCCTCCTTCACTCCCTTTCCAGTCACCTCCAAAGGGGGCCACCATCCCCTATCACCCCGGCCTCTCCCTGGGCACCATCCTGCTCTCTGCCAACCAGGTAAGGGGTGGCGGGGCAGCTGTGGGGGTCCCCGTGCAGTCCCCACTGATGCCTGTGTCTCGCAGGGCTTCTCCATGCACGGCCAGTACGGCGGTGTCTCTCCTGCGGAGGTGAGTCCTCCCGCACCAGGGGCACCAGGGTAAGGGGCGGCTGCCATCCTGCCCTCGCTCCTGACCTCCTCCTCTTCCTCCCGCCTGTGTGCCACACAGATGACGAAGCTGCAGCAGCTGTCAGGGCACACACTGCCCTTCGCCTCACTGGCCCCTCCTGCCTCTGTGGTACCAGGTGAGCGTCTCACGGAGGCCAGGGCCCTTCTGGGTTCGGCCTGCACAGTGCTGGGCACGGTGGGGACGGAGTGCTTGGGGACGCCTAACACTGCCTTGTCTCACTTTCTCTCCCTAGGGCTGGACAGCAGCTCCCAGAGTGGCTCCCAGGAGTTCCTGGTGCCCAATGATGTACGTGTGGGGCTGGTGAGGGGGTGGGGGGATTTGGGGTCCTTCCCTGGGGCACTGCAACGCGACAGGCCAGGGCAGCAACGCGCACATTCCCCCAGGGAAGCTGTTCCCTCCCCTCCTGGTGCCTGCACCCAGGCGGGATGTGCCCGCTGCCCACCCTCGAGGGGCACCCCGGCCTCTCAGCTCGTCTCTGCCCTCACAGCTCATCGGCTGCATCATCGGCCGTCATGGTAGCAAGATCAGCGAGATCCGGCAGATGTCGGGCGCCCACATCAAGATTGGCAACCAGACGGAGGGCTCCAGCGAGCGGCACGTCACCATCACGGGCTCACCCGTCAGCATCACCCTGGCTCAGTACCTCATCACCGCCTGGTCAGTGTCCCCCTGTCCCTGAGAAAGCAGCTGGGAGGTGACAAAGGTGACACCTCCCTAGTATCACCTGTGGCACTGGGTGAAGCCAACACTGAGTTGGTGGGCAGAAGGGTTCAGGTCTGCAAGGGAGATGGGTGCTGCGTGTCCCTGGAGGGAGGTGGGCACCCCTCATCCCCTCCATCCCTCTCTCTCACTTTGCCAGCTTAGAGACAGCCAAATCTACCTCCCCGGCACCGCCAAGCCCCGGCTCCATGGACCTCAGCGTGGGCTTCTCCCAGGCGCTGGCGCCGGCCTCCGGCGCGGCCCTACCCGCCATGGCCGCAGCCCCGCCAGCGCTGCTCGGAGCCCCCTACACCATCTCCCTCTCCAACTTCATTGGTCTGAAGCCGGTGTCCTTCCTGGCGCTGTCCCCCTCCTCCATGGCGGGTCCTAATGGCAGCACCGCCACCACCTACACGACCAAGATCTCAGCAGCCAACGGCACCAAGAAAGCCGATCGGCAGAAGTTCTCGCCCTACTGAGCCCCGCTGCCGGGCGGGCACAGGAGCCCTGGGGACCCTCTAGGGCCACAGATGCCCCCCGTGCCCCCTCTGCCCCAAGGAGCCCCGCCAGCCCTCACCAGGGGAAGGCAGGAGGGCACTTTGGGAGCAGCCCTGCCCACACTGCTGCCCCTCAAAGCTGCAGGGAATTAGGGGCTGCCTAGCCTCTCTGGGCTCTGGTGGCAGGGGAGGCTGGCATCCACCTCCCTCCAGTCTCCTCCCGGCAGCCCCATGGAAGCACCGGCCCTGGCCGGCATGGAAGATGCTGTATATATAAGTCTATATTTTTTCCTCCTTTGTAACTTATCAACGGTTTAATAAAAAGATAAAATTTGCCAGAAAAAAGGAGCCATTCCCCTTGCCAAGTGGAGACCGACACCCAACGCTGTCTCTGGCCATGCCCCTGGGAGCAGGAGTGGGTGCCAGGGGCAGCGTCCCCACAGCTGTGGGGCTGACGCTGCTCCAGGCTCTGGGACGGGGCGAGCAGGAGGAGGCAGCGGCTCCCTCCCAGCGCGGGGTCCTGCAGATAAGCGCGGCCTTATCAGCCCCGGGAGAGGCACCTAGCAGTGCGGTAGGCACCGGCACGACCGTTGCTACGTGCCAGGGGAACGTGCCCGCTGCTCCCAGCTCCGTGCTGCTGCTGCAGCCCCCGCACGGCTCCCCTCGCGGCCCTGGCTGGTGGCCCGGCTCAGCTGGCACACGAGTGCCCCAGGCCACGGCTGGCCGTGTCAGTACACAGCCCGGCACTGAGTCACGCTGGCAGCCTCGTCATTGGGCATGATTGCGGGCAGAGCGTGGGGTGCCACCGCCGCCCTCCCCGGCAGTTCCCCGCATCTCATGTCCTTGGGTGACGGGGAGATCACAGAGAGGGACAGCGCCGCAGGGCCCTGGTAGCTCCTCTGGGTTACATGAGCTCCTCGCGCTGGGTGTTAGTGGAGGGTTAGAGGCAGCCTGAGGACAGCAGGTGCCGCGCTGGCGCTCTCGGCCCCTTTCCCGCGCCACGCTGGTGCTCCTGGTGTTAGTGGTGTTACCTGGGGGTGTCGCTCCCGGGCAGGCTGCAAGGACCCCCAGGGCAGCTCTCACAGGGGTCCCACTAGGTCAATGCCAAGCGCAGGGACCCCGTCCTCTGCCCTCGTATCAGAGCCCTGCAGCTGACCAGCTCGTCCTCCCCATGGCCCAAGGAGTCTGTCTGGGCTATGCTGGTAAAGCCAGAAATGGTCCTGGCCCGAGGAAAAGCCTTGGGAGATGGAGACCCCCCCCCCAAATCTGCTACCTTCTCCCAGGTGAAGAGAACTGGCAGGCACCTTCCTCTGCAACATAAGCCTGAAGAGGAGGCAAAGCCTGGACGAGGACCCCTCCAAATCCATGAGACCAGATCCGAGAGGATGAAGCCAGTCAAGGATCCCTGCCCTGCGTGGCGGGACAGGGCTACCTGCTCCCTCAGCTGCTCTCCTCGGGCACTTGACCTGGGATAGGAAAATCCATCCTTGTCTGGTCCAACCTGTTCCTGGGGCTGGAGCTGATGCAGCTGGAGCGGGTCTCCAGCGTGCACGTTGCTCTCTGGAGGAACTGCAGGAAGTTCTCCTGGATTGAGGCCTCCGAGACAGAGACACACAGCTCCTGTCCCAGTGGCTGGTTGAAACAGCTGCGCCCGAACCTGGCCAGCTCCTCCCGGATCTGGCGATTGAGCAGCCCATAGAAGAAGGGGTTGATGGCAAAGGAGGAGTAGGCGAGCCAGGTGACCAGCATCTCCCCGTGCCCCTCACCATCCGTGTCAGCAGTGACAGAAGAGTGCAAGTGGAAAGCGAAGAAGGGCAGCCAGCAGCACAAGAACTGTCCCACAATGAGGAGCAAGGTGAGGATCGCCTTGTTACCTCCCAAAAAGCGCTCTGGAGTCAACCTGGGCAGCGGCAGGTTCCTGGTGGTGATGATGGTCAGTTGACTGGCAATGGAGTCAGATCGGGGCCTGGGTGCAGCTGCCCGTGCTGGTGCGGGCACCTGCTGCAGGGAGGCCATCCGCGCCACACGGTAGATACTGCAGTAGACAGTGAAGATGATGATGGTGGGCAAGATGAAGCAGGCAATGCTGAAGATGACCACAAAGACCTTCTTGTGGGCTCCTGGGCTCCAGTAGACTGTGCACCGGCTGGCGCTGGTGGCCCCATTGCCCTCTGGCCAGCCCACCAGTGCCAAGATGGTCATGAGGGAAGATTTGACCCAAACGAAGACCACTCCAGCCACAGCCAGCCTGTTGGTCATCTTGACCTCATACCTCATGGGATGGACAATGTAGTAGTACCGCTCCACGCTGATGATGGAGATGGTGAGGATAGAGGCACTGATGAAGCAGACATTCAGGAATATCAAGGTTTGGCACTCAGCAATACTGTAGATCAGCTTGTTGAAGCAGGAGGAGCTTGAGATGATCCCCAGGGGCATGAGGAAGATGGCAGAGAGAAGATCAACCAGGCAGAGATGACAGACGAAGATGAACTTCCTGAGAAGGGGAGTTTTGAGAATGACGATCATCACCACAGTGTTGGCCACCAGGGCAGTGACAGTGAGCAGGATCATGCAGAGAAGACCCACCACCTCCTGGAACGTGGACTGCTCCGAGACAGAGGGTTCCCCACGGTTGTGCGTGGCGTTCAGCCCCATTTGGTTTGCCATTCCCACTGAGGGCTAAGCCAGCAGCTCCCACACCTGAGCAGCAAAAACTGTTTGCCTCCATCCCTCAGGCAGAAGCGATGCCACAGACATGGTCACCATCTTCTTCACCAGCAGGTTCCTTATCTGTTGAGGAGGGGAGAGAGGCATGAATGAGAAGCTGTAAATTGAGGAAAAGCCACAGGGAAACCCAGCAACGATGTTCAAGGTGATGTGAACGCCTCAAAGACACTGGAGCAAGGAGAGGTCCTGGGGAGCATCCTTGCAAGCCCAGGGCCAGAGACCAGCCTGTCCTCTGGTTGGCATAGAACACCTCCTGGGGACACCTCTAGGACACGTGCCACGTTTACATCCCTTTCCCCTTCTCACTGGCCCTTGCTGAACAGTGGCAGTCCCGGAAGAGTAGCATATCTTGCTACTCCTCCGGGACTGCTCCCGTGCCTTGAGCAGCCCCGGCAGAGCCCCCATAGCCCCGGCAGAGCCCCCTGTTTCTACTCCCCAGCACCAGCTGCCCTCTCTGCTCCCGAGCTTCCCAGGAGATGTCTCCAGGGTACCTGTGCTCCCTTGGAGATGTTTGACGCTCCCCTTCTCATGGGGCTGCTGGGGACGGTCCTTTTTGACGGCATTACTCCAACAGCAGCAGAAGGGTCCCCGGCCCCAGGCAGCGCCGTGTTCCCTGCTCCTCGTTGCTGCTACTCATTAGTCATCTTGTTTGCGCGCAGCCGGCGAGCTGCGGATGGCACCGGCTGTCACTTCTGGGCTCTGCCTGCCCTTTGACAGCACTCGCAGTCCCACGGAGACAGCTGCTGGCTCCTAGCAGCACGTGAGCGCGCGGCGAGGGGGGACTGGGGCTGCCGAGCCACCGTGTCTTTGCCACGCACCCCACATACGGTGCGGTAAAGCACAGCCAGTGCCTGGACGTGAGCACCAAGGGGGTCTGGGTGCCTCTCTAGCTGGGCTGTCATTGAGCTCAGCCTGCCCCTTCTTCCGGGGCTCTCTTCCCAAGGTTCCTGGTCAGACCTAGGGGTACCTGGGAGAGGTCTGTGCATGTCTGCACCTCCAGCTTGTGGATGCTCTGGAGATGCCACCTGGACCATGCAGCCCGGAGGCCCCCTGCCCCGGTACCCCCGTCACCCCGAGACGTGGGACACAGGCAGGCAGCACAGGCTCGGGCACCACCAAGCTCAGCTGGAGCCCGCAGCAGGGTGCACAGAGCCCTTCCCTGTGCCGTGCCCTTCCCCACGCTGCGCCCAGGTGGCACACAGGACAGCATGGGGCAGCGCCCGGCACGGCTCCAAGCAGCGCGTGGCAGCGCGGGCATCTGTCCCTGCGGTTCCGAGTCCCACGGCACAGCTCAGCGCGGGATGAGCCGCTCCGTGCCAAATGGCCATGCCCACGCAGGGCAGATGGGCAGCAGTGCCTTGCTCATCCTCCTGCCCCCGTAGCTCTTGTGACATGGTGACGGGCAGGAGCCACCTGCCTCCCCAGGGCAGCAAGGGCAGCAGCTGGCTGAGCCGTTCATTCGCATCTTCTTAACTCTCGAGGCACCAGGCTGCCGCAGCCACGTGCTGCCCCTGCAGTGGCCACCCCTGCACAGCCCCCATCCTCGTGTGTGCTCAGCATCCCCAGCACCCCCCTGCCCTGCAGTCAAACGCCCACACTGCCAGTCCGAGCCCTGGCACTTTTATTTTCAGCTGTAGCAGGTTGGGAACCCTGGCCTCGCAGCCGCCTGGCACCTGCACAGGGTGACGACAAAGACCTCTGCACTCCAGGTAACCAGGCTGGAGCCACCGGCTGCCATCAGGATTGGGCCACTGGGCACCCTCAGAAGCGGAGCTGGATGAGGTAGCGGATACGGCACTGGCTTTCCTGGTAAATGAGGTACTCGCTCTGGCTGAACGAAGAGTCCTTGTAGGCAGGCATAGCGATGGGCTTGCCCTGGCACACCAGCACCTTCCTGCCGTCCAGCAGCACCTCTTCGTCCTGTGCTGGGTCTGGGCAAGAAGACACCAGCCACGTCAGGCCCAGACCCTGATCTCTCCCACAGCCCACCTCGTGCCCGGGGCTCACCTGGCTCTGTCCTGCCGCAGGCCAGGACGCTGTCGTAGCCGGTCGGTGGCCGACACAGTGCAGGGTCATCCTGTGTTATGCGATATGGCTCTCCCAGGGCCACCTCGCTCAGGAACATGATGCCGACCCGCTGGGACGTGCAGCGCACTGCCCGTCGGGAGGGAAGAGGGCACCAGCCTCAGTGCTGCCATCTGGCCATGCCAGTCTCCTGGGGTGCCCAGTGCCCCCATGGGGGGCAAGCAAGGGGAGTTGGGCTTGCACCAGCCCTGCGGGCACCCCTGAGAGCTGAATTTGGGCTGCCCCAGGGCTCTTACCATAGCCAGCTGACTTGCTGTTCTCCGAGGCAAAGTAGATGCCCTTGCCCACGCGCCCGCCCGAGTGGGGCATGATGCGCAGCCCGCTCTTCAGGATGGCCGCGATCACCGCCACGTTGGTGCCATGCCAGAGCAGGCGCCGATGCTCCAGGTGACTGTGGGCCTTGAAGAGCTCATCCTGCAGAGATGCCCTGTTCAGAGCAGCCGCAGAGGGACCTGAGGGGCAAGGGGCTGCCACCCACCTGCCCTAGCTCGATCCCATCCCCATCCTGCAGTCCCAGGAGCAGAGCAGAGGGATACCAGAGGTGTCCATTTGACCTCAGCCTTCTGGGCTCAGCCCCCCCAAACCAGCAGTGTTAGGACACGCTGGTGTAGCCCCTACACCAGGGGCAGAACCAGGGTGCTCCACCGCCAGGCAGGAAAGGGTAGTCCCTCCTGCTCACCTCGCCCTCTCGGGCCACCTCCCAGATGTTGAGGATCTCAAGCTTGTTCCCGGTCTGCACAATGTAGTTTTCAATCAGCTGCGAGAGAGGGAGCCAGAGAAACAGAATCACTGCAGGGAACTGGCAGGTCCCCCGGCGATGCCCACTGCCAAGCTGGCATGCCCCCTGCTCCAGCCTGCGCCCTGCAGGTCACGGAGGGGGACGAGCACCAGGGGACGGCTTGCTGTCCCTGTTGTTCACTGTGCAAGGGTGGTGGGAGAGCGATCTGGTGTCCCCAGGCCCTACCTGTGCCCCCTGTCCAAGGGACGCTGCAGCACGAGCTGTACCTTGTACTCCCGGGAAGAGGTCTCCAGCAGGGAGAGCTGGCAGCAGAGCAGGGCGTAATCGCGATCCAGCGGGTGGGTTACCTCTTCCTCCTCTTCCTCTTTCCCTTTCTGAGCCTGCAGGCTCTGCGCCAGCTCGATGTCAGCCAGCACCTGCCAGGCACCGACCGTGGGCACGACTGCCAGAGCTCGGCACAGCCATCGCCCTCCTCTGCCCCCCTGCAGCTGGGCCCCACACGGAGCCCTTGTCCCATGCCAGCCCCAGAACCTCCCTCCCCACAGCAGGATGTGCTGCCGTGGTGGGGGGTAAGTACTGGTGGGCATGGGGCAGCAGGCACCTCACCAGCAACATGTCCTTCTTGGCACGCAGCAGGCTGTGGGAATCGATGGGAGGCGGCCGTGCCCGCCCAAAGTTGTGGGGAACGATCGTGTAGAAGCGAGAGGAGAGCTCCTGCAGGCGGGGGGCACTGGCCGGCTGCTCCCGCAGCGCAGCCTCCAGCTCTTCCAGCGCCTCAAATCCCTTGGCAATCTGCTGCTTGCTCAGCTTCCCCAGGGGCATCTTCTTCACATCTGGCCAGGAGAGGGCAGGGAGGACTGTCAACCCCTCTACCCCCCTCATGCCCTCTCCAGGGTTGCCCTTTACCCCATGGTTCTTTCTATGCCCAAGGACCTCAAGTATTGCCACAGGTTCCGCAGTAGGTCCTGTCTTGCCCAGGCACAGCCCCTGGGCTCCTGCCAGGGCTTGGGCTGCTGGGCCTGGTGCTCTGGCACCAAGAGCACGTCCATCTTGTCCAAGGGCCCTCCCCGGCATCCCACCTTCACACTCAGGGCACAGCCCCAGGGTGTCCCCATCAAACCAGATACCGATGTTCATGGTCTGCATGGCATCTCGGAACATGTCATTGCTGAAGATGAGGGAGACCAGGTCCTGCGTCGCTTTGTCCAAGGTGCAAGGCAGCACCCGCTTCTTGCAGACCTTGGTCCCATCTACATCATCCACCTGTGGGCACATGTGCAGGCCCCCAGCCTCGCTGTACCCCTCATGAACCCACAGGGACCAAGGCACGGGCTGCAGCTCCACGGAGGCAGAGAGCTGGGCCTCTGTGCGAGCAGAAGGACAAGCAGATGCTGCTCCCCCTTTCCAGGCCTCGTGCCTGGTCTCAGGGAGGGACCCTACTGCTCCCTCAAGAAGGACCCGAATTTGACTTCCCTAGATTCAGCCCACCACCCCAAATCTCTGCCCATGAGCTGTTTCAGCTTGCACAGCCCAAGCCCACCCCTGTGCCCAGGGGTGAGGAGTACAGGCCACCTCAGTGCCAGACGCCTCGCGTCCTCACCTTGACAGAGACCTCTGCCTCCTGGGTGGCCCCTGGCTGCACCTCGATGAGCGTGTACTTCCCCGCCTGCGCCACAAAGCTCTCCCTCGCCGCCCAGCTGTTCTTGGTCTTCTCACGAAACTTCTTCTCAAAATCCTTCTTGGCGGCTTCCAGGGAAGCGAAGGACACGAGCTTGGACTGGCCCACCTCCCCCTGGCAGCACAGACGCCCATCAGGACATTACCCCACGCGATGGTTGTCCGCGAGGCCCGCTTGGCACAGGAGGATCATTCCCAGTGCCATGGCTCCCTGCATGCTCCAGTGCCACACACAGCTCTGCTCCCCTGGATATTGGTGGGGTTTGGCATGGACTAGACTGATGGAGCAGCTCTGAGCAGCAAACGCATTTTTGAGGTAACCAAAGACACAGCAGGGCTAAGAAGTCCCATGCTTGGTTCCCTGGGATGAGAGTGGTGGGCACAGACTCACCACGCGGCCCCAGTGGTTCCAGGTGCTGTAGGCACCGCCGTGCTCGATGAGCTGGATGATGTAGAACTTGTTGTTGTTGGCTCCGATGTCGCTCAGGTTGAGAGTACAGTCATAGTCCTCATAGACCTACAGTAGCACAGAGAGGGTCAGCACTTGGGCAAGGCCTTGGGGAGGCATTTGTATGGGACAGGGGTTGTGACAGCATTTGAGGTGGGACAGGGCTCCCCAAGGGACATCCTAGAAGGGGCCCAGCATATCTGAAGTGGAAAATGGTGCCCCGGTGTCAGCATGGCAGGGATGACTCCAGGACTAGCTGGGGTGTGGGTCACCCTCCGGCTCTGCCTACCTTCCTACTCCTGAAGGAACTGCACTCACCCCTGCCAGGCAGAAAGGAGCCAGCTCTGCCGCGTTCTCTCTGCCTCCCACTGCCCAGGGGCAGGCACAGTCCCTGCCCTGTTCTTACCTTGGCTCCTGCCTCCTGGCTCAGGGGACACAGCCCGTCAATTGTGGCAGGAGGCTTGTCCTTGGGTGCAGCCTTCAGGGTGGCCAGTGTGGACTGCCAGGGGTCATCCTCCTGCCCGGCCTTGGCTTTTTTGCCTGTGCTTGCTGGCTCCTTGCTGGGGGCTTTGCGCTTGGAGGCCATAGCTGAGGAGCACCTGTGGGGCCAGCACAGGGTTAACGTCTGCCCCAGAGCCCAGGGGGAGCAAAGCAGGAGCCCAGAGACACAGAAGTGCCCTTCCCCTCATGCCCTGCTGGGCTGCACCTGCCTTTGCCTTCTCCTATACCCCTCAGCCACTGCCTGCCCCTCCGGGCAAGCTGCTCCCCAGGGCGCCCCAGAGAGGGGCAGGGATCACCCACCTGCCTTTCAGCCCGGCCGCCACAGGGTGCCAGTGCCGGAGGCCCAGGCAGGCAGGCGGTGTCAGCGGGGTGCGAGCGCAGGCCGTCCGGGACAGGCTCTTCCCACGCCCTCGGCGCTGACGTCCCCGCAGGCGGGACTGGGCCGAGGGAGGGCACCGCCTGGGGTGCTGCGGGCAGCGGCAGCACCGACCCAGCCTCCGGCTCTGTCCTTGCCCCACGCCACCCCACTGCTCTGCGCAGCCTAACGGGGTTGGGCAAGCCAAGGTCTGGCCCAGGTTAAGCACAGGCTGCCACTTACCTTGTGCCCAAGGCTGCAGCTCCTCCTGTACCCGGGCTGAGCTGCACACTGGGCCGGGGGCCTAGCCCTGTGCGGGTACCCCCTGCCGCAGCCCCGGTTCCACCTCTGGGAGCAGGGCCAGGACCAGGATGTCCAAACAAGACTATCCAGGCTCCTCTGGGTGCTTCAGCAGTTCCTCATCCTCTTCCGTCTCCTCGGAGCTCAGAGATCGCTGCCTGCACTGCATCGACCTGCATCTTTCCCCTGGGCTCGTGCTTCTCCGCGTAAACAAGCTGCCCCCAAGCACAGGTCCCCAGCTGCAAAGTGTCCCCTGTGCAAAGTATCACAAGCCCTGGGTACAGAGCGGCAGGGACACTGCATCCACTGTGCGAGGCAGGAGCGTCCAGGCTGCCGCTCCGGTCCTGGTCGCGCTGCCTGGGGGCTGCTGTCGGGAGCTGGGGAGGCTGAAGCCGACTGCGATTCGTGCTGGCTGCTGCCTTCAGAGCTTGCCAGGTCTGACCGCGAGGAGGGTGTCGCAGAGCTGGAGGATGACGCGGATGTTTCCTGGCTTCTCGAGCCGGATCCAACCAAGGGTGGCTCAGAGATGGGGGCACCAGCAGAGCCAGGAGCTGCTGTCACTTCTGCATTGGTGCTGCCAGGGTCGCGCAGCTGCGGCTGCTCCCTGGGGGCTGTGAGGGCAGGGATCAGCACTGCCGCGAGCCCCTGCCTGGCCCTGGCCCAAGGCAGAGGCAGCTTCAGTGCTGCACCAAGAGTAGGTTTTGCATTAATCAGAGCATTTCACCTATTTTAGTGGATCAAATCTCACATCTTCCCTAATACTCAGTGCACAGAGCCGCTCTGAAGCGCTGCTGAATCTCAGTCCCACTTGCAGCTGAGCAAATTCAGCACACCTGCAAATGCCCGCAGTGTCAGACAGAGAGCAAAACACCAAGGACTGTTAGAAACACTGAGTCTCCTCCCTACAACTTCATCCCATCTTCAAAAGCTGGAAGCTTTGTCAAGGTGGTAGACTCCAAGCTCTGTTAAATGCAATGCTGTATGTTCTGGATGCTTTAAATGCCTTTTTGTCACTAGCAGCTCTTGCAGACTCAGGGTGTCACTATCACTTGATTTTTCTTGCTGCGAGTAATACTGAAGAAATTCCACATCCTGGTTTTTACTTTGTAAAAGGTGTCCTTTCCATATTAGTGTTTGCATTTCCTCTTTTATCCAGCTGCACAAAAGACAGTCCCGAGACAGGTTAACCTCCCATGTGGAATTTAAGGCTTGCTATTTATTTTTAATTAAGGTAGAGGCAAACAGGACTGACTGAATTTCATTATCAGTACTGAGAATCTTCCCAATGCACCACATAGATTTCAAGGTTTAGTGTTCATGCTCCTTACAGCTCAATTTTCAGCCATATTTTTCAGCATTGCTGCTCTTCTCGCCACCTACCAGCCACATCTTGCCCTAACCAGGACATTATAGAAGCTCCTTCCTATAGGTTCTTTGCCCACACACATGAATGCACAGACCGAGGACTTGAGTAAAGCTGGATCCGCAACAGCCACAATTACCTGAAATGACATCCTGACAACGCAAGTCTTGATGGGACACTCAAACCTGGTTAATCCAAAACACTTTGCAAACTATTTTTATTCAAATTAAAAAGACTCAGGTAAACAAACTGATGGTACATACATGTTATAAACCTGGTTATCAGCTTAACTTTTGGGAGTACAGAATTTAAGGAAAAGCCAAGCGTGAATTAACCAGGTCCAAAAACATGCCAAATAATCACCAACAACGTTTTGAGTTTTTACACAAACAGTAAATTTTCTCACAGAAGGGAAGGACGGAGAAAGTGAAACAAATCATAAGTGGTCTCCAAGGGGTTTATGAAAATACCGGTCCTAGATTAATCTATTTTTCCACTCTCACAGAAACCAACCATTTCCCATACACACTTTTATTTTAATATGAAAGTTTCATTTACTCCAATACAATGAATGGCAGCGGAAAACAAAAGAGGGATTCAAATACCCAGAAAGAGAAAGAAACAGCTAGACAGCTAGACAGACATTTCTTTTTGTTTTTTTAAACCAGAGCCAGAAAAAAGCTTCTTGTGCTGGTTTTGAATTCTAGACTGTAGCCATTATATCCTAAATTTTACTGCAATCAGCGGAAATGCCTCCCATATAAAGAGACATGATTTTGAAATAAATAAACGACGCTAAAAACAGCTGATTAGGACCAGCCCAGTGGCTTAGCGGTAGTGCTCTGCACTGCCTTGCGGGAGGAGCTGGGATTTTTCCACACTTCCAGTCTCTTGCTCCCAGGCTGGGCAGAGCAGCCAAAGTTGGGTCTCAGCTCCTCGGGTGGGAGAGAGCCAGTGCTGCAAGTCTGCTCATCACTGCCCTTCGGATAAATTAAACCTTTCCCTTCTACAGGCTCCCAAGGGAGGCCCATCCAGTCCTCAAAAGAAAATAAATAAAACAATAACTTAACTAAAATTCATCCCAGGTTCTTTGGTGTATTTTTTGCTAATGTTGAGAAATAAGAGAATGTGGTGGTATTAGTACAATCCATGATGGTTCCAAACACTCAAAACTAGGGTTTGCTGCTCAACTCAGTTCCATAACCTGTCTTTGCAGCTAAATATTGCAAAGCCAGTGGTAATTCAAATACACTCCAAGATGATGCTGTATATGCGGGGAAGGTCTAGGACTATTCCATTTCTACTTTATTTAATAAATTTGGTAATTTACCAAGGCCAGTAAAGAATTTCCGTACCACAGGTGCACTACTTGGAGAGTTCAAAATCATCATTTTCCTACATGCTACTTAGCTCCATCTCCTTCCCATCCATTGGGCATCTGACCTAAACTGTCCTTAAGTGCCTACTTGTAATTATAGGGTTTGCCATACAATGACTAGAAGTTTGGAGTGGGAGAGAAAGAGGAATTCACCAGGATTATTAAATAACAGTTTATACTTGCATATCACTTCCCTCAACAGTATAAATTACATCACTGAAACAGAACCCAAGGTATCCAGTATTTGAATAAAATATATAACCTCCTGCCAAATGTACTTTTTTTGTGCTGCTACACTTTAAAATGTATTTCTACATGATGAACATTTCTAGCAGTCAGATGAAAGCACATCAGTAAATCAGTTTTCTCTTAGACTGAGTCGCAGTGACAACATCCTTGTCACCGACTGTTCAAACTGATACTGCTTTCTCAGTTATTTAATGAATTAAAATCTATTCCTTCTTTTGTGTAAAATGAAGTACCATGAAAGGATTTACCTTTAAACTAACAGTTTTGCAGTCCAAAAAATTGGTTGGTTATGAGGACCAGCAAATCCTTAGCAGAAGATACTCACAAACTTGAAATTTGGCAAGAAGATTTCATATACACCTCACTAATTAAAACAAATGAAAACAAACCAAAAAAACACACCACCAAAAAAACACTCTGAAGGCTGCAATGCAAGTTCTCTTATTTCTCCAGCCTACTAGATATGCTGAATTTACACATACAGCAAGTACTTTGTTAAAGCTAGATTTACACATCAAATTTCTCTCCATCTGCCCTGCAAAATTTTCATTAAGGTGAATCAAGACACTTAAGGAAAGCAGACAAAGATATCCTGCAATACCTAACCATTAAGAAATGTGTGGGAATTTAAAAACACTGCATTACTTCACAAACCTTCCTTCTCTAACTTACCTTCCAAGACCTGGCCAGATCCCAAGCTCTCGAGGACTCCTATAAAGGCCCATGAAATTGCTTAGGGAACCAGCTTCCCATTCCCACTGCCAGGTATTAGGCACATCGCAGAACCCCCAGAGCAGCTCAGGGTAGGATAAAACATTTCACCTTTCAAGGGCATGCAAAGCACATGTATTTTGCTACTAATTTAGGATCATAATGGCCTTGGCTACACAATAACTGGACAGGATTGGACAACATCAGCAGTTGGGACACCCTTGTCCCATGCACACCAGCACTTCCATGATCGCTGTGGTTCGTTCGGCAGCCTTAGTATTGACTTCAAATTTGATTTCTTTTCCTAGTATCAATGCACCCCTTACCTTTAGCTTCATTTCAAGAAATCCTCCCTGCTCACATCAAATGAGATTTCTTCTGGAAGTGGCTAGCACACACAAACACATGTACACACATTCTTCTAAAGATGTAAACTATGACTAATTTCACATTCCATTGTACCAATCTGTAAATACTTTTTGTTTGTTTTTTTCTTTTTTATAAAAACGATGGCATCAGATTCTCAGCAATAAAATATAAGAAAGATGAATCCTTGACTACACTTAACCAATTATGAAATCGCCTTTCAAACAAAGGAAACATATGCAAAAATCTGTGTATTTGATAAAGTCAACTTAATATAACAAAAAGTGAAATATGCTTATTAAAAGTGTCCTTATATAAAAATGGTCTTGCAATGTACAGTAAAATGCAATACAAATTATTGTTGGTTATCTCTCCCCACCCCGTAACTAAAACGGCTGTTGTTCCACAAAACTCCTTATAAGTCGGTATCAAAGAAGCAATTATGCACTTAAACATTTTCTATGTTGTACGCCTGGCGGATGTTGAGGGTGTCTCGCAGCATCAAGTCTCGAAGACGCCACAAGGCATCGGCCATGGTGGTGTGAGCCCCTTTGCTTTTCAGCCAGTGTGAGGGGAGACGGCTCTCTTGTTCCTTTGAGAGGTGAACATCTCGTCTGCGTGCTGAAAAGTCAAGGAATGGAGCAGTTATCTGCTGGTTTTGTTAAATTTGTCCTGCCTCTGGTATTTACCACAATTACTAGAAAAAGCAGAATATCATTCTACAGTAATTTCTATTACTCTCTGGTCTCTATTTGAGCCCATAGAAGTGATTCTTAAGATTTTTATAACATTAATGGACATCTCCAGCACGTCTGATTTGTTTTTAATTACTGCTTGCACAGATACATTTTATTAAATAAACAGATTTATTCAGCATTACTCATAAGAGCTAAACATACTGACGCATATGAAGCAGTATGTTGTGTCAGGAAACAGCAGAGTACAAAGCCTTACCTGCAAGGGTCTGGTCCCACTTGCTAATGCTGTTGGATTCAGCACTGAGTCCCTCGATGTATTTCAGATAGGCCTCCGAGTGAAGGAGCCTCTGGGTCTTTGGTGGAGGGGAGACAAACATTGGAGTCGTGGGCTGCTGTATGACCGGCTGCGCAGCTGCGCTCTGGCCGGGGTATGGAGGGGGTGCCTGCTGTCCTGGTGGACCAAGGATTCCTATCTGTAAGGACAAAGTGCGAGAGAAAGGTCATTTTGGGGAGCAGTTGAAATGATTCACGTTCCTTTAATGGAAGAAGGAAGGGGCAGGGAAAGGGAGCACTCTGAGAAGACTCTGCCCTGAAACCTAGTTAGCCCAGTAACATTCAATCCAACAGACACATATCCTGTGAGAGTAAGATATAAAACAGCCCTAAATATCTCTGTGTACATTTTATTTATGCCCTCTCTGTGAAAGGTTGTGTGCATCCCAATGAATCTTAACAGAGATGCTGTTTAGCTGCTAATTTGGAGTCTTACGACCTCATAAATCATGCAAAAATGATTTACCTGCTGTCCAAAGGGACTTGCTCCTGGTGCTGGAGTGCCTATCATGGGGGATACATTTTGCCCTATAACACCTATATTCAAAATACAAACAAACAAAAAAGAATTAGTCTCCTTTCAGAGCAATGTCACATATTGTTTTTTCAATTAAAAAAATATGCTTTGACATAAGCGCTTTTAAGCAGCTGTACTACATTCAGATACCTCCCACTACCACAGTCAAAAAGAAAACATTTCAAAAGTTTCTGGATGGGAAAAAAAAAAAAAAAAAAGCCAATATGACAACTGTCCAACATTCACATATAGCCCACTGAATTCATTTATTTAAAGAAATGAAAACAGAAGTCTTCTTTTTTTTATGTTATTTAGTTACCACCTAACTAAATCTTTTAATTTAGAATATACAACTCCAACTTGACAGAATCTCCCTGGAATCAAAAAAAAAAAAAAAAACTCTATCAACATTTCACCATTTCACTGTGTTCAAGTTTACATTCACTGCAGGAGAAAGTCAAAACATTTTAAAAAAATTCTATTATATATTCTGTTAACACAAAAAGCTTAAGCTTAAATAGTACTATATATATACACATAAGACAAATGAACATTTGGAATAAATTTCAAAAAGAAAGAGTATTAGTTTTAACCCCATTGTTTGCAGTGCAGCAGATGCCAAGTGTCAAACAAAAAACCCACAAAACTAAATGAGAGCCATGCAGCTCCTGAGAGCTTACATGCAGATGCTTGGGGCTGAACAAATGAGCGCTACTTTTTCTGTTTATCCTTCTATGCCACGTGTCAAAACCAGATATCCTTCCTTTGGAAAGCTGAAAATTAAGCTCAATCTTTCTAAGGGTTTATTTTGCACATGGTTTTCTCCATCAGTGATCAGAAGATGCAACACTGCGCTAGTTATAGAGGTATATAATGAATGAACTCCCAGCTTATGCAACCCTTATTTTAAATGCACATGTGCCAGCAGAATGTCATATGCAGGGTTGACGACAAGAACTGTGCTGTGGCATGGACCCTTTCTTGGTATGAAGTGAAGAGGTCTGGACGGGAGAAACCTGCCCAGCAGCAGCGGGAGGAACCTGCCCAGCAGCAGCGGGAGGAACCTGCCCAGCAGCAGCGTGTGGTCTCCGCTGGCTCACCCAGCGCTGCTCCACACTACTCCTGTGGTCCTGCAAGTCTCCTCTATCCTCTCTGTTTTGAACAGCACACGTGTGGCCTGTTCCTCCAGGTGGAAAAATAAATGAACTCTGCAAAAGTCATGCATTGCCCTGGGTTCCCCCTTCCTGAACAAATATATGCTGCTTTTTTGTATTTAAATATCACTGCCTTGCAATGTGTCTGCGAGAGGGACTCGCAGACACATTGCTATTTTCCTGCTGCCTGACACTACAGTGAATCTCACACACCAGTGAAGATGCAAGTAGCATACCTAATGCTGACGGATCAAAAATAATAATAAAGCAAGCAAACAAATAATATACATACAGATACCAAGTCCTAACAGAGCTTCTGATAAACATAGTTGGAAATGAGGCAGGGGCAGGCAAACAGGATACCACTTTTTGCCTACAGATTAACAGTTTAACTGCTGAACACGGAGGATACACATCATCTACATGGCCATGTAAGATATCAGAGGCAAAAAAATAAAATAAAATAAAAAAATAAAATAAAATCAGTAGATAACAGGATGATAGGGTAGATTAACATGTCCCTCTTACAGGTGAAAATGTTAAAACATTAAGACATTAACACTGAAAAAAAATATTAATGAGCTGTCACAGTGCTCAGTCAGCTCAGCATTCAACAAGAGTTTGAAAATAAAACATCAAAAGGTACACTAAATACACTACCAAAAACCAGTGCAAAATTTGACTACGATAATATAGGGAGTTCATCTTACCCGTACAGTTCTTATTACTAATTTATCTTAAAGGTTCAACGTGAACATTTTTTAATAACAATGTATTAGGATATTAATATAAAGCAGAATGTCTATCTTATTTATAGGCAATCTACTTTTATCTCCTACCCGTGGCCAAGAGGTCTTAAACGACTGCATTCATTTAAGTGCAGTCTGAATACTGAAGAATATTAACGTAACGAAAAAGGAGTTGAAAGTCTTATTTTAAGGAGTATGGATGCAATTTAGACGATAAAGAAATGAATAGCTGAAATCAGCTTTTCAGACCTCTGATAAACTCAATTATCAGGTGTTTGGACAGAGCAGTATCCTGGTCTGCTGCACATGCTGTTGTCAATGGTACCCGTTTGCCTGTACCTCACATATTCAGCAGTTCATCACGTGTGTTGCAGCTACACAAACCTGTAATGTTCAGAAACCATCAAACGAGCTATGACCGAGCCAAGCTGTGGATAACAACAATGGGTTAAAACGTCGAAAACATGAAAATGAAACAAGGAGTGAATGAGGATGCGGTCTTACCGGGTGGTGGGATGCCCGGGATGCCTGGCATACCTGGCGGAAGTTGGTGGGGTGGGGGCACCCCTGGGTGAAGTGGCTGCATGCTGCCCATGCTAACAATGCCATCAACTGGGCCCTGCAAAGGTGGCAGCACCGGTGGATAGCCACTTATCATGCCTTGAAGGACACAACAAATTTCAAACATGCATCAATAACATGCAGTATGATCTACACAGCAAGACATGCACTATCCACAAAAAGGCGCCTTTAGTACGGCAGGACAATACTACAATTAGTGTCTCGCAAAACGAAAATGAACAGAAACTTAAAATAATAAAGTTATAAATATGAAACACTATTTCTGATGAATTAGTATTTAGCATATTTGTATGTTCCTCGTGGGGCAGAAATGCCGAATATTTAGACATGTTAACACAAAGGATAAACTCAGCCACAATTAAATGTTACTAATGCAAGCAATAATACAGCTTCAAGCTCTGCCATCTGCATACAAATCATGAGCATGACACTAACTGCACGAGTTTTACATACAGCCCTACTTTGTAAGACAGCTCTGACGAAACCTGAACGGAAAAAAACCCTCCATTCTTCTGCACTACATATGCAAAATTAACATAGAGAGTCTACTACATCATACTTAAAACTAAAAGCTGTGATTTTTTTTTATTATTATTATTATTATTAAGCCACATGCACTGTAAAGGGAATAATACAGATTTAAAACTGTCAGGCTGAAGCGACTTCTCCTCCCGGTCCCCGACTGAAGCAAAGGGCTTAAAGGAGCACACAGAGTCCCTCAGAGTATTCCATTGTCAATATTTTTCAAGTGTTTTAATAGGAAAAACACAAATTAATGAAAACAGTATTGTGCTGCTGCTTGTAATTTATTATGTGAGTGAAGAGGATTCAAAACTTATTCTCATTTCTGGTCACGTTTGCTGCTGTCTGTTAAGTAAACCTAGACAACATATAGGTTGTATCTTCATTAGGTCCCAGACCTTTTAGCTTGCTTGTCCCTCCCCACCACCCCAGCACTACTCTGCTCTCCCTGCTTGTTGGTTTGAATGAAGATGTCGTCAGAGAACCAAGGAAAGAGCTGGAAAGACAATGAAGAGATGACACAGGACAGGAGCAGGTTTGGAGAGACAACAAATGCAGATAAAAATCACTGGGCCCTCTAGAGTCTGCATCAAGAAACCATCTACTGAATCTTTGTCACACTCCAGATAAGAAATTGAAATGTTCAAAATAGAGATTTCTGGAATAAGGGGCTGAAAACTTGCATCTGATGTGGCTGCTTAGACCTCAGAGTTGACACAGACCTGGGAACTCCTGGGCACAAGCTCAGTCTGGCAGCTGCTGAGGAAGAGGTAGCAGGTGAGAATCCTGAAACGCCAAACTTGACCCGGAACAGGCAACGAAAAGATCAAAAACTGACTTCCCTCAAGCCCCCTCCCCGCATTACACAACTACGTGAATACCTGACTAGTTTTTATGTATCTATTTAAAATATCTAGAAACTCATTTGTATCTCTTTATAGTGAAAGCCCTTTGTGCTCCCCCTGCACCTGTGCCCTGGGATTTCTCTGCCCCTGAACTGCAGTTACATCCTCAGTTGATCTACAAACATGGCTGAAAAGTCCCGAAAGGAAAGGAAACCAAACAAACCTGCCTGTGGTCAGTTACAAAAGCTTCTTCCTACATCCACAAGTTAAATATTTACTCCAAGTATTTACTGAATGAACAGCCAGGCCTCCAGGAGAAAGTGGTTCTTGTAGCTCCTCACGAGGTTACACAGCAGCCACTTTAATATCCCACCTCCAAGTTTCCACTCGGTATTTTACACTAGTCAGCACTGGCAAGCTACACTCAGCTCCTACAGCAGAGATTTGTCAGTTCTTCGGAATTGCTTGGAATTGCCCCCCTCCGCCTTTTTTTTTTTTTTTTTTTTAACCAAAACAATGCAAGATTAAATAAGCTTTTGTAACACCTAAGTATACGAGCAGCTGGAACACCACCTGCTAAAAGAAGTGCAAAGTGCATCTTGCACAGTGCCTTACTGGCCCTAAAAGGAAATAAAAGTGCCATGATGAAGCACTTTTAAAAGGGGGAAAGCGAGAGACTGCAACCTGAACACAGCTGCAGGACAGAGACTGATTTGGAAGAGGTCTCTGCTGAATAAATAAGATACATGCAGGTAAGATCTGAGGAGACCAAAAGACAGACTGCATTTTTGAAAAGGGCCACAAAGTTCCCAAGAGTTTACATAGATCAATCTGACCATCTGCTTGAAGGAAGTGTTTCACAAAGCTAAGAAACCCGAATTCCTGACTGCTTGAATCACAAGATGATGGTCTTCAATTCATTTGCTCTGCAGACGGCTGCCATGAGAAGGAAGCCAGCACAGACAGAGAGCAGAACGCACATTTTGAGCAAAGTTTTATGGAAGAATTAATAAAACAGATTGCCTGTTAATTGCTACCTCCAAAATAATGGAAAAGTGATCTCATTAAAAAACAAAAAAAGAAAGAAAGAAAAAAACAAAAAAGAAGATGATATTCCCAGGCTTTCTTGATTGAAATACATTACTCACAAAAGAAGTAACACTGAAGAACTATCTGTTATGTAAATGTATATGTACACACACACGTATGTATGTATATATATGCACACACGCACACAAAACAACTGAAAACAGTTTGGAAGAAAGTTATCACGTTGCAAGCCAAGTCTGCTGGGTTTTCCAACACTTTTAAGGGCAACTCAGCGTAAAGAAATGCTGCTGTGACCCGGAAAGCACCAACCAACCGAGACCTCTGCCTTCAGCTTAAATATCCATGCAGTCTAGCTGTGTAAAGGGCATTTAGGGATCATGATGGGAAACACCTGCAGCTGGGAGCTCCGAGCATGGCCACAGTCTGTGAGATGGAAAAGCAAAACGAAAAAGAAAATATATGGACTAATAGAAATGCCTTGCAGGAAACACCCAAGCCCAAAACCTCCCAAACCAAACACCTCCTCAATATATATTACATATGTTTTGGGTTTTTTTACATACTCAGCACTATTTTGACCTTAATGAGATAACAATCTAGATAACTTGCTGTAAAATCAGAAATGGGGGAAGCAAAATAACTTGATTATGCCCCTATATACGTCTAGTACATTTTCTCACAGACACAGGGTTGACTCCTCCAAAAGATTGCACTGCCTCCCCCAAGGATCTCATCCTGGAAACACTTATGCTGCAAAGTGAGTGGGATCAGGGCTAACAACAAGCATCACCTAATAACAAGGACCCTGGTTCTCATCTCCTGATTCTGTCCTGAAAACCACCTGACCAAAACAGCAACGTTGGGATTTCACGGGTGTCTTCGCATCGGTGCTAACTCCTGGCCTGCTCCGCTTACCAGTGGGCAGTTCTGCAACCTCACGTTGAGCTTTAAAACTCCAATTGGATTCTGGTTATTTTTCATACCCCCATTAAAAGTACAAGCCTCTAGCTCTCACTGGCACTGCGGATGCATGCACTAGAAGGTCAGAGACTGCTCTCTCTCCCTGCCACTGCTGCCGACGCACCAGCTCTGTAGAACAGCCGATAACCACAACTGCAAACAGGTCAGGAGCAGAGCCCAGGGCAAAGCCCTCCTTCTGGCACCCTCACCAGCCTCGAGCAACGCGGGACCACCAGGCCGCAGAGCACAAAGTAAGCCAAAGAGGTCGAGCTTAGTATTATTTTTTTTTTCTCTTCTTCAGGTAAGACCAATGTGACCCAAGAGAGCGTTCAGAATTATGGAGGGGGTTGATATAGTGGATGAGGAAAAAATGGTCGTAGCTCCTACGTTTTACCTGCAACAGGTGGCAACTGCTGAGTGAGCATTCCCATAGGTGTCGGTGGCGGCACCACCCCCATAAGAGCCCCGACAGGAGTGCCTGCCCGGGGCGAGGGATTCTGCTGCTGTTGCTGTGCTGCTCGCTCTCTCTCCTGCTGCTCAGCAACTTTAGCTGCCCGCTCTGTAAAAGTATTTTTAGATTTTCAGTTCTGCTTCGTAACCCAGAGTTTCAAAAATATCAGCTGTTCATTGCAAAAGGACTAGCACGACACTGGCATAGTTAAAAGTATCAAGTAGAACAGAGCACTCTTGCTATACCGCATACAGTTGGACTGCACGTGGCTGTAGCTAAGACTTATGGAAAACCTGCCGGGAAAAATATTCCACTGAGTTTTTAAGTTTTTTTTTTTTTTTTTTAATTTAAAAAGAATACAATTTGATAATAACACCAGTGTTACCAACAAGAAGCAGCAGTCCAGCACTGGGCTCGGTCCACACTAGGGAAACACGGCAAAAAGTTCCTCCTTTCGAGTGTGTCAGCTCAGTTAAAGCACTTGGAGCAAAGGCCACCAGCTGCTCCCGGAGTTTGGAGCATCAGGTCTGCTAGACAGGCCCTGCAGCAAGGTGCTAATAGCAGGGATCACTTGGTGGCCTTTTTTTTTGCAGGAGGCTACCAATATTTTCACTGCTGATGCAGTTGAAAAGTGGTGGCAAAGCTGGGCAGCATTTGCAACGTTTCCCTAGCGGCGACAGGTCCTTCGTGTTTGGAACATAACAAGCAGCAGTGTGATGAACCAAAAAAAAAAAAATTAAATAAATTTTTTTCCCCCTGCCACTCTCTGTCACGTTTGCCCATTCTGGTCCCTCTTGAGCTATTTCTTCCCCTTTCACCCCCCCGCCAACTTAACTCACATTTGCTGCTCAGTGGCGGGCACAGGTATCCTTGGTATGACGGATCTGATCATTATCTCTATGCAGGGTCTTACTGTGACCCTACGTGCTGGGGTATTTGACCAGGGAATTTGATATTAACGGAAGGGCGAGTGGCCATGGGAAGAAGAAAGAAACAAAAAGCCAAACCAACCCAACAAACATGGAGCTCTACCTAGCGCCTATTCGGGCTCCTCTGGGGACATGCAAGCTACTGGGTCGTTGACCCTGAGCGTTATATCCTACTGAACACAATGAGCAACGACGAAGAATAAATGAAATGCAGCATATGCCTCCAACAAGTTTTAGTAACAGTGAACACAGGGCTAGAAGTTTTCTTGCAGTTAGCAAAAGATGCAAACTGCCACTAAAACAGCAACCAAGGTCCTCCACCAAACAAGGCTAAGCTGCTCATTGAGGAGATTCAATTATGCATCCTGCCAATGTTACCAGTTTTCCCTAGGATACGACTTCAAATGCGTATTGTACACTTGTCTCGTATAGGAACTATTTGTGCAGTTTCTAAATCTACATCCATATGCTGAAAGACCAGTCCCATTTTCAAAATTTCCTTCCTTCCTTTTCAGTTCTGGCATTTCAAGAAGAGATGACGACGCACAGAAACTCCTAAGTTTGCTACAGGCAACTTGCAAACAACTAAGCACAAAATACATAAGGTATGGTAGATCCTCAAGTAGAAAAATGAAATTAAACCCACTTTAGAGCAGAGCAGGTATTTAGTGAAAAGATGGAATAGTTGTTCTGACTGTATCTATTTTTGGTAATCAAAAAAAAAAAAAAGTTCTAGAAGCTCTCTACTGAATGAGAAGTTACTCTTAGCGTTCAATTTTATTAGACTTTAGAGTGCTGAGCTTTGAAGAAGGACCCAGCATAGGACAAAACCTGAGTTTTTCCTGGTCTCTCTCCCTGTCTTGGCTGGCACAAAACTAATAGATGAAACTTGTAACACTGCCAAAAGGGAAAAGTGGAGGGTGTCAAGAAGTTCAGTCTGGAGCCTTCACCTCCAGTGAATCTCATCCCAGGTAACTGATCTAGGACAGTCCTCAAGACCACGAGCACTGCTGACATTTTCAACACATCTCAAAAGACAGAAAGGAGACCTGCTCCTTTGAGCTTTGCCTTAAAACAGGGTTTTGCCTCATTCTCCATGTACTATTCTATTTTGAGGAGTTAATCATGCAGGCCTTTCCAAAGCAGCCTGTTCTTTGGCTACTGCTAAAAATTAAGTATTATTCTGTGTTTATACCAAGTGCACTTTTCAATGGGTCAAAATGGATTTAAAAATGCAAACTACATTTCACAAAACTACAGAAAGACATTTTTTCCACTGAGATGTCAAACCCTGCTAGTTTCCTGCTCTCTGCTGCAGTGTCTACGCCAGACAGCACCTAAGTCTTCAGCTGCGGCAGTGGAACAGAGACCCTCCTTTACACATGCTAAGCAAATACTGTTTGAACACTTTGTAAACCCACCCCCATCGCTCAGAAGGAAACAAAAGCAAGTCTGGTTCTCAGCAGACACCAAGCCTGAGAAACTGCAGTCCAAAACTCAAAAGTTTTGGAAAATTTTAAGGGAGAAAGAGGATTAAAAAGGAAGCACTTGGGCAATCATTAACATAGTGGACAGAGCCTGCTGCTACTCTTACGTTACAGCCATGTCTTCAATGCAAGATGTCGAGCTGCTCTAAGCTACAGAGTGATGACGCACTAGCCGTCCTACTGCTGGAGACTTAGCTCATAAGGAGGGACCTGTCAACATAAAGATATCATGTGCACCTAGAATGGTGTTAAAGAAAAGCAAAATAGGAAAAAAAAAAAAAAAAAAAAAGAGGCTATAGTAAATTCACAGAGAAAGAGCATTACCATTTCCTTCGCAGCATTTGCAAAGAAAACTCACACGTAGAGGAGTGGTGCTGTGTTATTCTGCAGAACTGCAAAAAGGTACTACTGCAAATTCAGAGAGGGCTGAGGAGGCCGAGGGTGAGAAGTGATAGCATGCAAACCTCTGGTTTGAAGATGAAGGCTGCCTTTAAGTTATGAGTACGCAAAAAAGCTACCAAACTTCAATTCTAAAAGCAAATGTATAACTTAAGCAGGCAATAACTTCCTAGAGTGTTGAAACCTTCCTATTCACAGTAGTATTTTCTTCCAATAAAACCGCAATAGTTGCCTAAAAAAGAAAAGGGGGTTTATATTGGAAATGCTGACGCATTATTAGCTATAGCAATAAGTCTAGATGCTAAGCCAACATATTTGTTTGGGGTAGGGACTGCTTTTAAAGAGCAACTGTCTTTTGATCTTAATCAAAAAAAGTGGAAGCACAATGATCAATATTAAAAGGAAAGAAAGAAAAAGACAGAAAGAAAGAAAGAAAGAAAAAGTCTTTCTAAAGTATCTCCTGTATGCAGTATATCTCTATGTTTACTGAGGATATGAGATCTCTTAATAATGCTAGTTACAATTCAAAGACTGAGCAACTGGGACAGGAACATCCCAGCATTGTAACAAATGACGTATCCTCGATTTTATTCCACTAAGTCTTTTTAAGAATCGGAGTTCAGTTAATCAAATAACTTTTTTCCTGCTCCCCTGTATACTTTCTTACCTGCCTCTCATCTCTGAGGAACTTCTTGCTTCTTGTTCAAAATGCCCTTTTTGTTGCTTTACGAAAACTTTTACAGGCATTTTTTTCAACTGGCTTCCAGCAATTTCCCTCCATGCCCCACAGCTGTTACTTTTCCCCCCCATTTTCTTTGCCTTTGTTGATAGCTATTTGTGGCAAAGTTAATTAATCAGTTGTCATAATGATACAGTGAACTACATCACTTAAATATAGTTCTTGCTCCTCTTCAGTCACCTCTTAATATGAGTGTCTCTTTAAGGTATATCCAGAACATAAATATAAATATCTTCTTTTGTTTAACCCTGCCATCTGAATAAAAGTAATGAACATATTTAGAAAGATAAATGCAGAAGAGAGATTATAATTTTAGTTTTTATTTACCTTCATATTCTGCTTTCTTGGTTGCTTCCAGGTTTCTCCATTCAGTTCCTACAAGTCTGCTGAGCTCTCCAAAGGAGTAGTCAGGGTGCTGAGCTTTAATTACAGCTCTCATCTCACTGCTAAATAAGATGTAACCACTCATGTTGATCTTCCTTTTTGATCCCTCCTTCTTGGCGCTGCCCTTAACAGACTTGGGAGTGGACTGTGAGAAAAAGCAGTGATGACCACAAGCGTACAAGAGAGAAGCTTCTCAACATATAAAATCCGAAGTCATTAAGAAATAGTATTTAAAAGTGTTTCTCTTGTATATATTTGTACAAAGACCATGGAAGCTTATGGCGCTTAAGGAGAGCAGCATCTGTACTGACAAATGACACCAAAACACACACTTAAGGAAAGCACAAAGAATAATAAAATCAGTGATTTGATCCTTTGCAACTCTTACAGACATAAGACCAACCTCATAATTGAGGCTTCACTCCTTCCACTCGCCACTGTGAGCCCATCAGTCCAACACTCTTGTCTCAGACAGAGATAGAAAGCTTCAGCTGTACCAACACACTTTAAAAGTCCTCTCATTACTTTAAGCCAGGATAAACTCATGCATTCTTGTAGATGATTTCAGGAATCAGAGTTTAGACTCTGCTGGATTCATTTTCAAATGGCAACCCATCTTTAATGTTTCCATTGCAAACCTAAAGAAAATACATCTTTTGGGAGGTAACTTCAAGGTTTATGATGGAGGAAGTGAAGAAACCCCCTCCCCAGGTCTTGAGATGAAACACAGACCAGGTACAACCAATTCTGGCTTCAGAAACAAGCTCGCACATGTTGTCCCCAAATCAGAAAAGGGACAATTTCAGGGATATTTTTGGCCTTTCGTATATCTGCACTCAGATAGCTGCACATTTATGCCGTTGGTTTGCCTTGACAGTGCTTGCAACGAAGTTTTGATAAAAGCAATCCAAAGGTCAAAACCTATTTATCAGTTTGGAAAGGAAAACAGAGTTTGGAAAAATATCAGAGTTCTGAATTCGGTTCTTCTACTTTCCATAGTTTTACAACTCTGATACAAAAGTTTTCAATAAAACCTTTTTGGTTTGAGTCAGACAGCTGCATTTTCAGTTTTAGAAGCCACAGGAAAAGAAATAAACCCGAGACTCCACAGCACATCACTTTTATATGCTTTTTCTTAGCCATAATGATCATGTAAAAAAGGAGAGTTTCAGATCTTCCTTTACTTCAGGTTCTACTTCATGACTCACAACAAACTATTCAGTGGAAAGACTGGCACCCAGTTATTTGTCAAGCCTCACAATCCCACATGTTCACTTGTCTTGTTTCCTCATGTTGGGTGTAAGTGCTTCTCTTGTTATCAGAAAAGAAGAAAAGCAAAAGACAGTGAATACTGCACAAAGCATTTCAAGGACATCTTTAATGTCCATGGATCCCTATTTAACTGCTTTCTGGAGCTCCCAGGCATCACGGTATTATTTTAATAGTTGGTTAATGCCAATATCAATATGCTGTCTATGCTGTCTTTGTAATACCGGGCAAGAGTTTTCATATTACTTATGAATTTAGCACTGCAAAATGAGAGCAGCAAGACAACTTTGCACAGAAAAATGTGTTTGATGTTCTGACTATGTGACAAAAAATATTCAAACTAAACCAAAGCATTTGATTTCATCAACTTTTTTTTTTTTTTTTTTTTCTCCCTTGACCTCCAAAGTCAGTTGTTTCTATACAGAGGCCTCATCCTCTCCTTCTACTGTCAGTTCACAGTAGATTCAATTCAACAGATGCCCACATTGCTGGTAGGGGTATTCCAAACTCCCTCCCATTCCCAGTAGATTGCACTGTTTCTTTAAATGTGACAAGTGTATCATGACAACCTAACAGAAATGGATAAAGGATTTAATTCAGCTGCGAACAATCTTTCTGGTCAGGTTAGTTTTCACATAAGGCAATTTCGCACCCTGCTTCACCTCTCAGTTACATAAACACCAGGGTTTGTGTCATGGACACAGCAAGAGAAGGAAGGAAGACAAAAATGCCCAGTTTGGCAGCAGCAATGACTCATACCACATCAAAGTGCCATGTAAACACATGAAGATTCCTCGTTTATGTCCTGTGCATTCACTAGCAGAGTAATGCCCTAACTCCCAGCATGCTCATCAAGACGCAAAAAAAGTTCCGATTATTTTTAACTCTCTATGAATTCTGATTTCCAAGTACAAATGATAATGCAAAACCTACCAGTGATTTGCAGTGTTCATATAGAAAAAAAATATTTGTTCTTTGAAAAGAATGCATAGCTCTTTTTCTAAAAGCTTATCAAAAACGTGACACTAAAACTGTTAGCCTTTTTCAAGGCTACGAATCTCTAAGGTTTAGAAATAGACACTATGTAAATTGAGAATCAGAATAAAACTTTTGCATATATTTCACAAAAGGACTTGATATTTCTTAGTAAGTATCATCCTACTAACAAGAAATACAAGTGTTCTGTGTTATAACCCAGATGACTTCCTCAATACGCAGGTTTCCTTTGTGAGGATTTAAATGAACTTTAATATTATAATTATGAATACCATACGGGATATGCTAAACTCTTCTGTAAAGTTATTCCAAATACTACTAAACTGAACTTGAAACCTCTTTTGTATTTGTGTTAAAATGTTTCTGCTCTCTCTTTTTGTTTGTTTGTTTGGAAAAAAGATTGAGGAATACAAAATTTTAAAGGTTTCTTAGGGAACATCTTTACCTGTGGTGGAGTGTAAGGCATTATATCCAGGTCACTAGCCAATGGGGTCTGAAGCTGAGGGAGAGAAGGGGTTTCGGTGATGTCACCTTCCTCTTCTCCCATCTCTTCTATGTCTTCTTCACCTCCTTCCAACTCAGCAAATTTTGCTTCTAGTTGCTGGATCTTTTTTTCTAGCAGGGGAGATGGCTCCTTCTGAGGAACTATGGGTTTTCTATAAAGCAGAGTAGAAAGAGAAAAAGTTGATATTACTTAAGTTAGAAGCTAGTGTTCTTATTTATATCAATGTCCACCAGCTGGAAAGCTCTTTACTATCCATGACGAAGACCTCAGTATGACAAACATTTTAACTCAATCCCAAGAGATTTACACATCTGATAACAAAACGATCACTATTGAAGTCTAGAGAAGAAAGAAGATATCTGTTGATAACAGTGAAGCAGTGATGTAAATGCTGATGTTATCCGGACTCCTTCTCAAGACACAGAAATAAAACAAACAAAAAAATCCATCTCCAAAACCTGAAAACTTCTGATTTATTAAATTATTCACATTTCACCTTCTCCCACAACCATCACTTCCATATTGAAGAGTACTCAAGTGATTGCTTCTTTCCCATAACATTTTTACCTAAAATAGTATATTTCATCATCGACAACTTTTGCGGAGAGTGAAAACCTCTTGAGTCCTTTAAATTTCTTCATTTGTTTGTCACTTTCGTTGTAGCGGCTCTCACAAAGAAAAACATCATTTTCGGAGATTTCTGTTGGTCTGCAGGAGAGGAAGTCCTTGAATGACAGAACAGCACACTTTCCTGCAAAAATGGAAGAGCTGAGTAAGGAAGAGGCCACATTCAAGAACATTTTAAAAGAGGTAGGGATCCTCAAGTTCTCCTAAGCCTAGAAAAATCCCAATATTTTGCTCAACTGTAGAAAATACACTAATTGACATCTCTATATTAAATAAGGTTGTCCATAAGAAACCTTCAGAAACCCAACACAATTTTTGTGTTTAAGAACAAAAAAGACTGCCAAAATATCAAAACCCCAACTCACTCCTCAGTTATGACATTTGGCACTGAATCGTTGCTACAAAATGAGGTACACTTGGTCCTCTTCTTACTCAAAGGCAATTTTGATTTTCTTTTCAAGCAAATATTTAGGACTTTCCAGGAAGAACATATTGGAACAGCAACAATAATAAGTTTTCTGTCCTCTGGCTGTAGGCAATATTCAGCTATATAAATGCAACTCCCTTTGCAAGAAAACTTGGTGTTGATGAAAATTCTTACTACAGGCCCAAAGACAGACATGCGCTGTGGAACTGGATGGAGTAGTCTTTACTCCCCCTCTCAATATAAGGAAAAAAATATTTCGAATCAAACCTACATGTAATTATAAATCACTTCAGATTTTTAAGACTTTAAGAAAATCCTTTCGATTTAAAGTTAATGATAATTACCCAAAATGCAAGTCATAGGACAGGACTCCTCCAAATTACTCAAAAACACTTCCTTCTTGTAGAACATTTTAGTTGGTTCATGTTCAGTTTCTTCAGGATGGATAAAGATCGGACCAAAAAAATATGCAGCTCCATCTCGTACCCACATCTTCTCAATTCTAGAAAGAAAGAAAAAAAAAAAAAAGAAAAAAAAGAAAACAGCGACATAAGTGAATGATGACCTTCTGTAAATGACACAGCTGAATATAGCATGTTTTACAGGAAGATTGTCTGGAAAAATGTATGAGTACAGAGTAACAGTCTGGAACTAACCTCTATTCCAACTCTATAGCTGCACCATCCTTCTAGGTTGTAGTGCTTTGATCTCCACCGGTTAAGAGCTTGTAACATTTTGTTTCTTTTAGAAGATCTTTTCCCTTTTATCATCTTTTCTACTCTTTGCAACAAACTAACCTTTTGTCCACTTTATTTTTATAGGCACAAACTACAAATAAAGAACTTGCACCTACCTTCCTACTCGAGGTCTCACTAACCCATGGGATTTTATGAAGACACAATCCCCAACCTTAAGCCACATGTCGTTGTAACAGAGCTGTTCGAAGTAATGGCAACCAGGTTCTCCATTCGACACTTCTACTGGAACATCTTCTTTCTCCTACAGAAGAGCACACATTTAGAAACTTCTAAAGAAGGAAAAGCAATCACTTAAATAAAAGCATGCCAGAAAAGGCAAGCTTTTATTTAGCTTGAAAAGAAAAAAAAAAAAAAAAAAAAAAAAAAAAAAAAAAACAGGAAAAACATTTTTTTTTCAAGAAAAAAAAGGCAACATTTCTTTTATCTTCACACCACTGACACGTTATGTTGCTAACTTTGCTATTTAACTATCAAAGCTGTAACTTTGCCAGAATAGGAATTCAGTAATTCAGGTCCTTTTTTGGGGGGGTCTGTTGCCTCACTGTTGTAAACTGGCTAAGCCCCCTCAATCTAAGCTGATGGTATACTTTACAGCATAATAATATACTTAGGAGGCAAGAATTAAGTACTTGACCAAATTAACATACAGAGGAGTTTCATGACTCAACTCCCATGTACAGCAAAACCAATGTGCTACATACAGTGCACCAATTCATACCCTTCTTTGGACTGAATTTGTTACTGCCTCCTAGTTATTGAGGATTTAACTGAAGTGTTATATAATAAAGAACTTCAGCACTGCTCTGAGCTAAAAAAATAGACCACTTGGTCTACTGATTTTTCTAGACTAAGGATAAACTTTTCAGTAAAGTAGAATTTTCTTTTATCTGCCAAATAGACTCAATATCCCATGTAAGATCTTACATACCTTTTCAAGATGAATGATACTTTCTCCTGCCTTACTGTCATCCAAGTTTTCAGTGTGTTTCTCTTCATCTACTTTGTCTGTATTAGCAAACACAGAAGCGACACGGACCACGGGCAGAGGTACATCTCGTGGGACAAATCTTACAGAGCTAACAGGCATAGTCCACAGTTTAATCTTCTTAAAAGATTTTGTCTTTGCAGAATAACGTGATTCGCAGACGTAGACATCTTCGTCTCGAAAGTTTTCAGGACATAATTTAAAATATTCCTGTGAATCGAAGAAAATACTTTTAGATTAAGTCCCTCAGGAACATACACACCACAGACACACTGTTAACTCCCTCTCATACTCCCTTTTTTTTCCTGTGTATTTATCACTGCACTTTTAATAAAGCTTTCCCACTCAGCTTTTTCTTGCAATTTGACCTCCAAGCTACATTAAAGTTAGAAATAAACAACAAGAAAGCCTACCCTTGGAGAAGAAAGTACATGCTAAATTCAGTAAAGACCAGAGGAAAGTTAGGTTCCATTCATTTAGAGAAAAAAAACACATTAACAAATACATGCAGACCTGAAGACTCAAACTGCCTTTCCAAGGTTTCTGAGCTTTGACTGGGAAAGAGACCGTGACCACCAGGAAAAATATCATAAGCTCCACGCTCACCGATATGTGACAGTAATTCCCATCTATGGTCTCATCAGCAGTAAGACTTTTTTCTTTAAACACATTGCCTTTAAAGAACTGGCTGAAATATTGACATGGTTCCAAGAATCCAAAAGTGTTCAGCATGGGGAATTATGTGAAATTAAATTGAGACAGAGATGAAAGACTTCATCCTGTTACCAAGCCTCCAAGATATTCAAGTCTGCTTGCTCCAAACCTAGCAAATTATGTAATAAATATAATGATTCCACAAAGTAACCAGTACTGGAAAACACCATTACTTTATACTGCTTCTGCTCCACTGTGGATGAGCTACATGTACCATGAAGCACACGATCAGGAGTAAGTTCTATTTTATTATTTTTTATATTTATAGAACAGTACTGCATATCAGAATGAATATAATCAAAGAAATAACAGAAAACACATTATTTCACAAAAAAGACAGAAAAGTCTCTCACCTTAACAAACATGACCACACATTTGCCTAAAATTTTGTTCACAGGAACTTTATTGTAATAGTCACTTTTAAAAACTTCTTTTTCCAAAAACTTTCGTGTCGCAAGATGAAATGTTTCGTTTGGTCGATAAAACCAACAGCCATACAACCATTTCTCTCCTTTAGCAGAGGAAAAGGAAGAGAGAGGGAGGGAAGAGAAGAGAGAGAAAAAAAGAAAGATGTAAACAGATACATTCTTTACTATGCGAGTGAACAAAATCAACCACAGATTGTTTTCACAATCAAACAGCCATATAGTTACTCATAGTGGGAGAAAATCTAACTCAGTTAAAAGAAGGAAATATTCTGTAACTGCTTCAGAAAACTAAAATTAGTAAAGAAGAAGTAAAATTAGAGAAGTTAGACTTGCAAGTTCTTTTTTTCTTTTTCTCCCTAAGAAAACCTACATCGTGGAAACAAAGGAGGTGATAGTTCTCTGGTGTCAGACACCTAAATCTGGCATAAGTCTACAACTTATTTAAAAACCTGACCTTTAGGCCCTGAAATGGCTTCAAAGTCTCCACAATAAACACCTGAGTATTTGAAAAGACAGCTGTATGAAGACCCTTGAGCAAATGGCTTCAAGCTTTTAAAAAACTATTCCTTCCACATTACGCTGTGATAAAAAAAAAAAAAATCAAATTATAGCTTACCAATTTGTAAAGAAATTGGCAATACATATTATTTTTTTTTTTAAATCAAAGAATTTGTAATCTGTGGGCAGAATGAAAAGTGCTATTCACTTTCTCCACAGCAGATAAAGAACACAAGAAAGGTCTAACTCACCAGACCAATGATCCACCTACCCCATATGCTCTATCCAACAAGCTATTAAGGAAAAGCAGGAAATCTTTGCCACTAAGGTGAATCATTTGGATTAGGGCTGTTGGAGAGCTATTCTCTTTATCTGGCTATTATTCTCTAGTTCTTCCCCTTGTTATCTGTTTTAAACCTGTAGTACATTGACCTGTCTCATCCATTTTTAAATCTGCCTCCACAAGGTTCCTGGGGAAGCCAATTCCAGAGGCTCATTCATGACCCACCGTATTAAAAACCCAGATACTTTGTCATGTTTTAATCTGATCAGCTGGTACCAATGAGTGCCTTCTAATTCTAGTACCACAAGATTTGCTGAATAGTATTTCAGAACTCACCCTATCCACCAACTACATGATTTTTGTAACATCAATTATATCCTGCTTCAGACTTCGCTCCAAACTGAAGCCTTTTTAGTCTCTCCTTATAAATACAGCTGCACTTGATTAGCAGTAACCCAACCTATCTAGGAAAGTCTATTTTGCAGGATACTTATAATTTGTGGAGAAAAATGTGTATTGAGTCAAGAACTTTATGATTTTCTTTGGAACAAAATAATTCAGAAGGAAGCAAAAATACTGACCAGCCCAAACATGAGTTTGTAAATGAAATAATTTCTATGCAGAAAAGGCTCAGCTTGGAAGTTTAAAATACCAATAATAACAGAAATGTTCACCACACTGGTTTCCTATAGAAAAAGGCCTTCTTACCAGCAGAATCTTCCCACAGTCTCTCAATACAGACTATGTGAGGTTGCAAGTTGGCTTCGGCAGGCTCCACGTAGACATAGTCTCCTACATGGTACATGCTGTTCTTGAAGCTGCAATCCTGGCTGTAGGTCCGATGCAAACTTGACAGACCAGCTGATCCAGAAGAATCTTCACTCTTTTCTGCTTCTTATTTTAAGAAAAAAGAGAAGAAAGACAGAAGTTAGTACATCCATATTTACACATTAGCCATTACTGCTCTCCCCCTTGTAAAATGCTGGACAGCTCTTTGTGTAAAAGACAAATAAAGGACCTTACATTAAATGTGTCCAAATGAATGACAAAATTACAACCTCCTTTAGAGTATACAGTCTAACTTAGCATAATTTGATCATGTAGCCAAAGTCCTTGAACCATATAAGGAAGAAAAAAAAAAAAAAACACACTCGAGAAATAGACTTATCAACTTGTTCATCATCTCTCTGCTCTTCATGAATTGAGTTAAAGGACCTGGCGTAATGAATTATCACTAAAATGGCTAAGGACTAATAATCATTTATAAAGCTGTTATGAATGCGCACATGAAAGTCCTAAAGAGGGAGGTGTCTACAGGAACAGTACTGCTAGTCAATACAGCTTGTAGGCTATCCAGAGACAGTATCAATATTTTAAATACATTATCATGAATTAGTCTTTGATACAGGAAGATCATCATCCTGCAGCTGTGGATCAGGAACCTCCTGCACTAGATGCTATTCAGACACCACAAAGAGGCAATATTTTCTTTCCGTTTTTAAAGGGTCAATGCAGAAGTGTCACCTGGTACCTGATACCTCTCTACCACTGAATTCCCACACAAGGGGAGGGTTAAACCCTGCTTTGTGCTTCACCAAGTCTCTCCTGCCTATTACTGGTGCTGCTGAACATTGTAGACTACTTGTACAGGTAAGTTTTACTGAGGCTTCCCAGTGAGAGAAGAGGAACTCGCCGATAGCAATGAGCTCAGAAAGTCTTCAGTAGGGCAAGTTTTGTTTTCTTTGACCTTTATTTTTTTTTTTTGTTTGTTTGTTTTTTTTAAAAAAAAGACAAAGTAGAAAGTAATTGCTGAAATTGCTGAGATTCATATTAGCAGAAGGATACATTAAAAATTGTTTTCTTTTATAATACCTTTGGAATAAGACTACCAGTACCTGTTCTGATTAAACAATTTACATAAGGTTGGTATTTAGCTAATTGCCTTGTAGTCATATGGCTTTGCACCTACAAAAATCAAAATAAAATACATTCCTCATAAATTACAAGATCCCTGTCTAGGCAATCAGGGGAATTATTAAGGATCCTTCAGTAAGTGAAGCTGCAGAAAGAGACAAGCATACACCATATACACAGATATTTATTTCAATTAGTATGTTCTACATTGTTGTAAAGAAAATAGCTACCTCTTTTCTCCTCCTCTCTTTTGAGTTTATCCTCCTCTATTTCTTTGGGCAACTTTTCCTTCTTTTCCTTTTCTACATCGTTGTGAAGATGCTTGGTGGTGTAGCTGAGAGCTGGTGACAGAAGAATCTCTCCGTTTTTACACAGTTCGTCTCGAATTTTAATGAAGAATTGCTGAAGTTCAACTGCATCCTCATAAATCTCTGAATCGGTCCTGAATAAAAATAGGCACAATACACCAAGACAGAAGCATAATTTGTGCAGAGTCAAAACGGATTTTAAACACGCACCTACTGCTACCAGCTTTAGTGATAAATTAGAAACATATTTTATACCAAAAGCATCTTATTCAGCAAAGAGCTAATGTGACAGCATTCAGTACATCTTGCTTCATTAATATGAGTGGATTATTTACAGCTTGAATAACAGTCCCATACTAAATATTCAAGAGGAATTAAACATTTGTGCCTTTACATCTGTGTTGTTTTTTTGAAAATTAGATAAGTATCATGTTGTTCTATGGACACAGATGATTTGAGAATCAGTGTGTACCCTCGTTAAAACCAAAACCCTAAATCTGTAACAAAAGCCTCTGGAAGTACTTGCCAAGAAACCTATCCTTCCTGTCAAAGTATTTACAAAGTGAAAGACTAGTAAGTGAAGTATAACCAGGGCTCAGTTTTCCAATTTCAAGTAGCAGACTTGAACTGAACTCATTTTGGAATTCATTTTATGACAAAACAAATTATTTTCAGAGAAAAATAGGTTTTAGGGAGTTGCTTGCATACCTTGGAAAATAGAAGTGATCAATATTCTGTGACCTAAGAGAGCAGTTTCCAGGCAAATACTGCTGAACAACGAAGCTCTGTTTCCAGTTTAATGGATCGTTGCTTAAAAAATGACATTTGCATTCTCTGAAATCTACTGCCAGCTTTTCAGCTACAGAACTTACAGCTCTCAACAAAGATGAAGCAAAAGGTAGGTTAGGAGTAAACACTACCAGCTTACTTGATGGCTACACAGATGTACCCTCTGATTTAGAGAAATCTCTAATGTTTCATCTCTGGGTGGACACTAACAATCTTGGAGATAATTTGCAATGAAAAACACTTCAAAATTCTTGAACAAAATATAAAAGAGAAAGAAACAAACAAAAAGCTTATTCAGTGTAGCTCAGCTCCACATGCCAGTTCACAAGTTAATTGCCAGAAATCGTCAAGGGCGACATTGTACATTAGGTCAGCTGCTGTACCCTCAGAGGCTGCATCCATCCTCTTATGTTACAGTACAATGCAGGCCATTTACTCCTACATTTCTTACTTATAAACTTTCCCAAATGTAAATTTTAGTGTCATAAGTTCCCTGGAAGAAAATCTTTGATGCTGTTGTAGGATTTATCATGCACATGGTATATGCACAGCCAATCCATGGCCCAAGAGCAACGAACCCGCATAGTGCAAATGCAGCACGGATGCAGCAACTTGTGCTATGCTGAGGTGCACTAGGAGTTCAGGACTTCTCAAATCCACACATAACTTCCTAAAGGATAATTTAAGAAACAAAACAACCTTCTGCCAAAAATCAAAGTAACAACTAAGATGCACATGCATTCTGCAGGGAAAACTAAACAAGAAAAAATAATCTTCATGGAAATATTCTTTGATTTTATGACACCTTGCAGAGTGTGTGCCTAATTTAATTATGGTTACAACAAACAGGGTAGGCAATATTCACTAAAGCTTCACTCCAGCAATGATTTTGGAGTTTATTCCTAAGTTGCAGCAGACACGCTGGCAAGTCACACTCCACCTGCTACTCTGCTGTCAGCTTGTATCAGTGTGCCTAAAAGACATTATTTTTGCATACACCAATCCTAAAATACCAGGGGGAAAAAAAAGCAAAAATAACTTTCTGGGCCTCTACAAGTGTTCGCTTTTGAAAACAACTTCCAAGAACCAAAATACTCATTTTAACAAAAATTACTCAGTCAGTCCTATTCCTGTTAGCAGATATTTCACTGTCTTTACTTCAGAGTCAAGACCTTACTTGTGTATCGCCAAGCATTCTATCTAATTCAAGTTCAACACAGCTAGAAGAAGCAGGAGTTCATAGTTTTTCCACAATCTTACCACCACTCACAAAACTGTGATTAGTCCAAGGGAGTAATCCACTAGTCTAGCAATTAAACAGCTGCTCTTCTTATTTTTTTCATGTTGTCAAAAGTTAGCATATCTATGGTTTTTACAAGGTGTTACTTTTAAAATCTAACACCAAAATAATCTTATGGCAGAAAGTCTACCTATTCCTGGAGTTTAAATGAAATTTCACATTCCACTGAATGCAGTAACACACCCTTAATGGAGCAGAATTTTCTAAACACCCCTATCAAGAACAGCAAACACCCTGCAAAATTTCAGACTCCAATGGCAACAAACAAAACTCATGTTCTAAGCCCAAGGTTATTTGAAAAACCTCACTTACCGGTTCATTCTTCTTGCCCTCTCAAGTACCTCAAACATATTCTCCTGGAACAAGTCTAGTCTTCTATAGCGATTATTTTCAACATTTTTTCGGATAATATCGAAAGTCAGAGGAGGTTTGTTTGGGAAGCTGGGATCCACAGCAGGAATTTCAGCTAAAGAGTCACTGTAGCATCTGCCTTCATCATCCTGATGGCTCATAACAGATACAAAAAGGTTATGGATAAGTTCCTGAATTAGCAAAGTTACATTGGGGACATGAGAATCCTCATCTCCTTCTATCTCTCTTCGAGTTTCAAGCAAAACTTTATGCAAGACCAGGGCATCTTTATAAATCAAAGATTCTGGCTCATTATAGGTGCAGGCATTATTGAACATCATCACAAAGTCTTCTACCATGGAATCAATATCCTGGTATTTGTTGGCCATCATGTGACTTCTGATTTTTTCCATGTCAACGGGCTTCTTGATAGTTACATAATAATCAGGAAGTTCGGATCGAGATGGCAGCCTCAAGAAGATGGCACTCAGTCGCCTGCCTCGTTTATCCGTGTAGTTCTTAACAGCTTCGTAAACTTCATTCAGTTTCTGTTGCATCGGAGTCATGTATTTTGATTTTTTTGGAGAAATGCCACTTTTTCTACCTGAGCAGACAAAAAAAAAAAAAATAAAAAACACTTTCTCTTTCCCTAGTTGAGTAGTACATTCCTCTAAAATCAATCTGATCTACATGAAATTCTCCCAACAGCCATTAAAAATCCAGTTGTTCCATGATATTCTCTATCCCTAGAATCCTTAATTTAGAAATTAAGCATTCTAAATATTACAAAATTCCTTTATGACATAAGATTTATGCCAAATAAAAAGTTGCCTATACAAAGTTGGCTTACTTAGCTTTAGTTTAGGAGAAGCAACATCATCATCTTCAGGTAGAGGCCCCAGTTCTTTTCTTTTCTCTTTAAGGGTCTTCTCCAGAGTATGGGCATCATTATATACCTATTAACCAGTAAAGTAGTCAGATAAAAACAAAACAAGGTTTATTGCATTTTTTTTTTTCTGTATACCATGAAAAGCTTTCCTGATATGATCTAGTGCAAGGTGGTTCACTGCCAGACAGATTTTCTTTCCTAACTGCCAAGGGCCAGCACAATTCAGCTTTTGACGACCATTCACCTGGGGGATCAGATTTTAAGATTCGCACTTCAGCATAATTTCTATTTATTCAACTGGCTAAGAGATAACCAAATATGGATGTTTCAGATGTTTAGAACTAGCTCTCCAAAAGCTAGTTTGAGTTCAAAGCTAATTACTTAAGCAAGAAGCAAGGGTTATTTCTCAAATTTTCATCTTCAATAAACTTATATAGAGAAGCAGAAATGATGATCACAAATTAATTCAGTAGGATATGTAACTTGAGCAAGTTAACAACTGTATTTCTATTCCAAAGATTATAAAGTGGGCAAGGTGCAGTTGTCTTCTCAATTTCCTCCTCGAATCATTCTGTTGAGCAATGAGAGGTCTTTTAAGCCATTGCTCAAGATCCATCAAGGTAGGCAGGACTAGAGCAGCCCTCCAGGTCTTCAAATCCTACCCCAATGCAGACAACCACGTTACAAAGTCCTGTACAGCAGCTGATCAGGTTTCTCCTTGCAAATGGCTAGAGCTTTTTGCTCTCTCTTAGAACATGCTTGCTGGTGGAAAAAACACTGTTCTACTGTTCAGGTGTGTGGGTTCATGGTGATTTATATCCCTTCTGCTCCTGAAGACACTGACTTTTAACATTCTTGTAATTTACCTTACATTATATTTGTATTTTCCTTTAAGACTCCTTTTGCAGGTCTTCTAGTCTCATCTCTCATACTCTCCGCTTTCCTGAGAGTTAAGCTGGGTTCTTTCCAATTATGACCTCCCTTCTCAGAGGTTCTGAACTCTAAGAAAGGAGCTTGGTGACCCTTCACAGTACAGTTATTTTTGTGTGAGTTTACTGAAGCTAAACAATTAGAATTTAATAAGCAACTTTTTTTAAAAATATACTAAGAAACATTCAGCTGACATTCTTTGTACTAGTGAAACAAGCTTAACCAACATGAAATAAATCCAACTTTCACAGTTAAATGACCTATTATTATAAAGAAGCTTACGCTTATACAACCATACACCAAGACAGAATTTAAAATATTAGCAGAATGAATGTTCTATTTCTACTTTAATTCAATAAACAGTTCTCATAAACACCATGAATAATAGCCAAAGCTAAACTATCCGAATATAACATTCACATCTGCAGTGAAGCACAGAGGAAATGCAGCTGTATACCTGGGAGCCCTCCTCATTATAATGCCTTGCATTTCGGAACATGAGCTTCATATCTTCAATCATTGCTTCTTCCCCTGCATATTTATCATTGCGGATGTTGTGCTCTATCATTTTTAAGTCCATTGGCTCTAAAATAATTTTATAGTAATCTGGATAGTCCTTTTTGGAGGGTTTAACCATAAACAGATCACAGAGCCGTCTGCCTGTGCCTGATTCTCGAGCTTCCAGAACTGCATTGTATAAGATTTTCATTCGCTGTTTTCGTATGTTCTTTTTACTGTTAGGTTAAAAAAGAAGAATAAAAAAAGAGAAGAAGTAACCGTCAGGGGCTTATTTCCCCTGCTTCCAACATTTATATCAAAATGACATTATTTTTAGTGCAAGAAAACAAACACAACATTTTAAACACACACAAAGTTCAACATTAAGTCTATTCTGTAGAAACATATGCACTTGCTGGCCCTCACAATAAATCTACAGATAACAACAATGATTAGCATTTATCTGCTGTAGCTGAAAAGCCTTTTTTTTTTTTTTGCTCATCATCACTAATGGGAAATAATCAGTGGTTCTCACTATCAGAAGAGCAATGCCAGGACATGCTTCCCAATTTCCAAATTTTAACATTTAGTCCAAAAAAGTAAAGCAAAAATGTAAAGCAGAAATACTAAAAGGCATACACCAATATCAAGACTCAAGTTGTGCATCTGACAGAAATGAGGACATTCAAAGGACTTTGTTGTATTTGAAGAAAACACAATTATCTATCCAGTGGGATGACTTTTCCCCAGGTTATTAGTTTCCTTTTTCAGCTATATTTTGAGATTCTTGTCAGTGTTTCAACTCTTTTTCCAAAAGCTTTTACAGTCTCCCTTACTGGCTTTCATTTAGCAAGTGAAATTGATAACAAAACATGGAAATGATAAAATCAAAAGCACTTTCAGGTTCTTTTAAGGCATGAAGAAAACAAAAAATGATTTCCCCTCCGTCAATGACAAGGCCTAACAGTTTCTTTTAAGCTTCTCACCATTCCCTAACACAAGGTGATCAGAGGCAGTATAGGGTTAAAATGATGCTAATAATTTAACTTGCTTGATTCAGTAAGCGGTTCTCCTTGACTCTGAAGATTACAAAGATTGGCAAATTGTGCAGTTTGTTTCTTGCTTATTTTTATTGGATATTTTTGCATCTTATAATTCTGTTGCTTTTCTTTTTCCTCCTAAATTGCATCACCTCCTGTATCCTTAATAATTCTCTCTGCATAATTTATTGTTTTGATGTACTCTCCTGCACTTACTTGATTGCTCTCGAATGAAACTTTGGTGATGCTTTATACTACCTCCCTCCTCTCCCTCTATTGTCTCATTTTGATAAGGACAAAGAACTAAAAACCCAGGAGCTTAAGGTCATAAGCAACACCAAGAAGGAAGAAAGATGCTGAAGGGCAATTTTACACTAATGGCTCCTTCTACTGCCATCATGTTACTATAAGTTAGGAATTTATTTTGAGTGATATCAAGGGGCAGATTAAAGAAACTAGTCTAGAAAGTTGTTGAAGTAAATTACTATAGTTTGTCTATTAAGTATCCTCTTTGGCTTAGCTGCTTAAATTGACTTAAAAGTGCAACTTCTAACATTAACTTCTAAAGTGGTTCAGGTTTTGGAAGAAGGAAAAGAAAAAATTAATGCCAGGAGTCTCTACCCCCAAATATTTACAGAAACAATTTTATAAACTTTCCAAAGAAACATTGATTTTAATTACATCTTAATTTGCTATCAAAACAACATAAGTAGTCATACATTGGACAGTGGTAGAAAAGAATAAAACTGCTAACAACCTGTGAAGACAGTCCACAGACCAGACCCCGTCCCGTTCCAAAATCCTGAAATTCATTGAAAAAGTTATAACAGCACCAAACGTAGCTACATGACACTGAAGTTATGTCAACAACCACCAATTAGTGGGCCAAAAAGAGGAAAACAAAGTCAGCAAATGTTTTATAATTAATTAGCACAAGAGTTAATGAGGTTAAGTTTCAGAGTTACAAACTCTTACAGGAGTTCTAAAATAGGGCTAAGTAAATAAAAGCAGCAGCAAGGTCATGGTCTGCAGAAACTACAAAAGCAAATACCTTTTCCTTTTTGAGCTTCCAGTATCAGATGTGGCAGAAGAAATCATGCTGTCCCCATCCTCAATGTCATCTCTCCTAGCAAGCTCCTTCTTCTTTGCCTGAAGTAAGAGCAAATCCCCAGTTCAAGATTCTCTGCTGAACATTTCCAGAATAATATCAATCATCGGCACAGATCAGAGGCAAGTATGGATTCTGGGTGTGCAAGAGCTAAACCACCATCAGAATATTTCCAGGGATTTATTTAAAGAAAGTTGGCTGATATATATATATATATATATATATATATATAAAAAGGGAATTATTCTTTTTAAATGTCATAAACATTAGGGAAGAATTGATTTAAAAACAAGGCCATTTCACACTGCAGTTCTTTGCTGAAACTCCCTGTAAACTCAATCCTCCCTACACACACATTCTCTATCAACTTCTTTACATCTTAATCAGATTAAGACACTTGTTTATGTATAAAACAGTAACCACTTTTATACATAAACAAGCATCTTAATCTGATTAAGAGAAATAACAGAAGGTTGCAGCTGTACTGGGGAGGGGAAAAAAAATAAAAATAATCACCCTGTGTTCTTCATTCAAGCACATCCCTTCCTAAGCACCTGTTACTAACTACTTCTGGAAACAATTTAAACTATTTTAACTGTTAAATGACACTAATGAACACACTATTTTTAAAAAAGCACTAATGTAAATACAGACTTATCTAGAATTTATTTTGGAATGGTGTTGATTGGGGAAATAAATTCACCCATGAAGCTATAGTCTTTTGATTGTTTGACTCCATATACCTGCATAACCTGCTGCATTTTCAGTACTCTCTTATAGATGGCAGAGTTGGGAACATTGTAGCGCTTCGCATTTTCAAACATCAGGTTCAGATCACTCTCCAACTGATCTAAAGTTTCGTATTCATGGTTCTTCAGTTTGGTTCTGTGGAAGAGAAAAATACAAACCAGTTAACCCACAGCAAAAATATTCTTGGTATCTTCATTTCCAATAGTAAAACAACTTCTAATTGCAATAATGCATTATATTTTCCTGAAACTGCAGTATTATCTTATAATGGTAGTTACATTTGGCAAACATCTCTTTTTAAAAAGCTATTTTAGTATTATGAAAGCTGCCCTCTTGAAAGGTTTGCAGACTGATGTCCTGCTTTTGGACATCAGGCAGAAATACAACATGGAGAGGACTCAAATATGCCTCAGCTATGATCTGTTCCCGTTCTTGGCAACAAGGACTCAAAGTGCCCAAGACCTCTCACGTTAAACCTCCAGTTTTTGCCCTTTGTTTAAGCTGCCTTGTTTTTGACTAGTGCTTCACATAGAAGTACTTCATGTGAAACCAGACAGAAAAGGACTAATAAAAAGGTTATTTTTTCATACGTTAAATAGAGATGAATCAGAGTTCATTTGCTTTATGGGGAACTTGGTAAGTTCTCTTACACAGGTTGCAAGTTCTAGTTAATGGTTTTAAAATCTTCCAACCTCTCATATACAACAGAAAACATGCAAAATAAAAAAAAAAAAAAAGCAAAAAAGGCAATGTAGTTTCACAATTACAAACTGCAAGGCTAATAGATCACACTTTATTGCTACTACTCCTTTGGATACAAAGGCAGATAAAAATTTGCCTCCCTGTTTAGACCCTGTTTTACCAAAGATGAGAAAATGGAGGTTTTTATATGAAGAGACCAATTTAAGAACAACTTAATCTGTCAAGTCACACAGGGTAACTGAAGGCATAAATAACCAGTAGCTTCTTTGTTTACTGAGGCTATCATGAGTGTTTGCAAAACAGATTCAAACATTCAAAACATCAGTGGGAAACAGAAACAGTGTCTAAGGGCATGTAATCCTGCAACTTAAAAAAAAGGTGTCCAAGCCATCTAATTTAGAGATGAAGAGTATGAACAAACTCATAAAATAAGCCCTGTGGGACTCGGCTAATGAGCGTGCTAGGGAGACAACGGCAGACAGGTTTTTTCCTCTCCCTTTATGAAAACAGCATCCAACAGCTTCATTTACAGGTCAGACAGGAGTGACAACTGATAATAATTGAGAGGCTGAATTAACCTCTAATTAAGGATCTAACCAAATGAAGACCATCAGGATTGTCCATGATCTGAGCAGTAAGTATATTTAAGTCAAATACCTAAAATATCTCTATTTTTTTACTGCTAAGGGCAGCTGGTGGAAGAAAATGAATCATATTTCAACCATTACAACCACAGCGTTAGGACAAAATCATTTCAAGGTTTAGGCTGCAGTTCACCCTGAAAGCAAGTTGCCCTGCAATATTATTTGAGCAAAGAGTTGAAAGGAATTAAGCAGTTTGAATTCTATTTAAATATCAGTAGCAGGTGGTTTATAAACACTCATGTGTAGCTCTGGCAAGTTTGCCCTCTTGCAGAGGGCTACAGAGTTTTGAGAGGTAGAAAGACAGAAAAGCAAAACCTGTAACATCCTCTCATCTCCCAAAAAATTAGCTGGATAAACTGTAACTGCACAGCTGGATTAGCTGTAATTCCGATAAAATGGAATAACGGCTTTGTGAGTTTGCATTTTGATCCCTTTCTTGCATAAGGTTTTAGTGTGGCTTTCTGAAAGACAGCCTAAAAGGCTGCATCGTAACTGAATACTACTTTTCAAGTCAAATTATTCCTCCATGTTATCTCCTCTTTATTTGGAGTTGGTTCCAAAGTTAAAACTGCATTTACACGAGTATAAAATAGTCCTGCCCAAAAGGACTACGGTCCTGTACAATGATTTTGTGCTATAGCAAAAGAAACAGGTGCTTCTTCACAGCAGCAGATCCCAAGCCCCTGACCTCTGAAATCTGGGATTTATTTTACTTCTCCTGCAGACAGGTAGCTCGTGCAGACTCCACAACACTGCTGTTACGTGCTGCATCTAAAAATACACTGCATCCTCTGCATGGCCCAGTAACCCACACCCGTTTCAGATGCGTGGATTTAGGCACTGACCTACGCACACCACAATGCAGCAGCCTTTTCTGGAAGCAGCAAAGAGTAGAAACAATTACCCTTAAATGTATCACCTATGTGCACGGCTCCCTTCTCTTTCATGACCCTACAGAAACCTTAAATTGCAGGAGGAACTAAGTGAGGATCCTGGCAGTAGCTCACAAGCAAAAAACCAACCTGATTATATCCATGCAATCTTAACCTAGAGCCAGAGAAAAGAGGGAAAGGAAATGCTCTTTTAGACAAGGAATTAGCATCCAAATTATCTCACAGTCAAATAAGATCTTGCATCTATCAGTACTTGTTCATCCAAAGCCTGCACCCAAGTGCAGTCCACCTAGTTTCTATCATTTTCATAACTGAAAGTATGAAAGAGCTGACAACACAAGCAAAAAATCAGGGCTTAGCCTACAAAAAAAAGGTTCAGGAAAAAGGGAACTTTTAGCCACGCACGTGAACACTGTTACAGTTGGCAAACAATCTCCCACCTTTTCCTATTAAATGCACTTGCTGTCAGCAAACAGTGGGACAGTTAATTAAGAAGGTTATTTACAGAAGTACCTTTAACAGGTTTAATTATACCCAAACTCAGTATCATGTACTTTCTGGATCTACAGTATAGCAATGTAGCTTCAACAAATTTTAACAAAGATTATTATCTCAGCAACCTTGGAGAGGGGAGAATTTTATAAGTAGCATAATAATAAATAGCAATTTATTTCACAGAGCAAGATTAAAGTTCAAAATACTGCTGGTAACGAACTGTTCAGGCTTTTCTCATGAAAGGACTGCAAAAAAAATGAAGAATAAAAAGGAACTCTCTCCATAAACACTGGAGGCCTATTCTGAATTGATCTGAAAAACACAGTTAGCACATAACTTATTTATGCTTACTTGGAAATTGTGCAGTGCTACTTCAGGCTCTTTGGAAAATAAGGCAAACACAAAACCCCACCAGGGTGGCATAGATTGCATGCAGAAAAAAAGTACATTTGAAAAATGCCCAATTTAAGAATGACAACCTCTTCTTTATAAAGTACTTTTGTAAACCTATTCAACTTGAACCTGTGATTTTCATGAGCAAACAGAAATATCTGCTAAGGTAGGAAAAATGTCTATATGGTCAGAAGATTGCAAAAAGGTGCAGTATTTAACAAACCTTAATAATTTTCTCTCCAGGGGTTATTTTCCCAGTTGACTCACTCATAAATTAAGCAAACTCTGATATAGTGACATTATTTTTCCCAAAGTCAATGTAATAATGAAAAATTAACTTTGAAGTTAAGATTTATTAAGAAGTTAATACGCTAAGAGCTTAATATGTTCTAAGAAAAAAGCGCTTGCAATATAATGCACTCAGACTTTAACCCAGACAGCAAACTCCATTACTTCCAGACAAGTTCCACTTTATTTGCTGTATTACCTGAATTATTTAAATTATAAAGCAAAATATGTCTGACCAAGAGATGATAATTATTATAAATTCTACTTTAATTGATATAGAGGCAACAAGAGCCACCATAAATGGGAGCTGCAGGAGAACGTGAGCACACTGCACTGCTCTGAAATGTAAAGCTAGGGTCCTTACATCACAGAGAGATGTTCACTAGGAAATCATTTGCTTTTGGGATCATAGTTAATAACTCTGTAAAATTTAATAAAAAGAACAGCTCTTTTAGGGGACCTAGCACTTTTGTATAGGGTAATGAAGTGCATGCTGCGTGCTCCTAAGTTATTTCTCGACTATTCCTACAGGGGCTTAATGACAGAATGGCATTTAACCAGCAGCTTTATGTTTCCAAAGTAGTCCAAAGTCTTCTCCAAACCACACCTAGAACTCAGAACTTTGACACAGTTGCACCTTTCCTTCTAAATATCATAATTTTTCCTCACACCTGTCTGATTTGTTAGCACTTGTTACCTCCACACTGTTGAGAGCAGCTTGAACAGAAAACAGCTTCCTCCAACTATGTCATCGCAGCACCAAATTAAGACTCTCTTCTAAAAATGACACAAGCACCTTGTTTCAAAAGAGCAAGCTGGGCTCAAACTAGCAGGAAGCTAACACCATCTGCGAGACAGCCTCCCACATCCCAAAATTGCCTGGAGTCAGCGCTCAACTCAAATGACTGAGGTTTGTAATGCTCAAAGTCATCGAGACTACAGGAGAGACATAATGAACATAAACTTATATATATGTATATATATAAATATATAGCATATACATACACACTCAAACACCAAACATATTAATCATTTATGACATTTTTAGGATTTTTTCTGCATTTAAACACACACAAAATCGAGATACACAAAATTGAAGACAACAAGCAGATCAGGGTAGGTCACAGAGAGAACAGGAAGAGTTAAAAGAGAATGCTTGTCCACACATTCACAGCCATGTCTGAAATATCAGTAAAACCACTTGTGCTTTTATTCCATAAGTGGACTTCCTAGGCAGAGAGGTGCTGGATGGGCTGAGGGTCTAGCTTGAATCTGGTCTGGGTCAGGTCTCTGACAAGTAGTTCCATTAGATTAGCTTATCTTTTATCACTCGATAAAGATATTGCTCACTGTTCTTTTTACTGAGGCTTTTATCTAACAACTGCCTTCTGGCAGTTGATGAATCTTTGCTATTTCCATAGATTTATGAATGGTGCATGGCTTTAGCATGCCGCTGCAGACTGAGTTACAGCCTGAGTAACAATAATTATTCTCCAAAGTTAAACTGTGACCCAGGGAAAATAAATAAAGGAATACAATCACAACCATCTTTACGGAATGCACCCGAATTGCTGAGGATAATTAATTTACAAAACAGGACAATAAACAGCTTACTGATTTATCAGCTTACTGACTTGAAACAAAAAGCAACAATGTATGCAAGAAGGATACTAAGTATTGCACAGGTATTGGCAATATACAACTATGGAAGTAAAAGAAACTCATTAATAACCTCCCAGCAAGTGTGCTTTGCTTACTGGTTTCTTACCTGATCTGTTGCAATGAAATAGGTGTTTTAATTTGCTGATAATAATCAGGATACTTTTTCTTGGAGGGTAAGTGGAAAAAGGGTTCAGATATGAGCTGGCCCTGATTATTTCGGCAGCTTCGAACAGTATCATAAAGCTGGTAAAGAGGATTAGAAGCATCCATGAAAGAAGTGATGCTCTCAGCTTCAGACTCTCCTTCTTCATAACGAGCAGCAGCTGCAGGAAAGAGAGGAAAAATGGGAAACTCAACACGACAAGCCAGACCAGGGTTTTCTGCTTGGCTTTTCAAATGTACAAAGAACTAAGCAGAACAAAAACGTAGGGCCCGGAGATGAGGGAACTTAGTCACCCTCTGGTATGGTCAGACTGCATCTCAGACAAGGACATCTGTCTCAACCTCACACTAGCACAAAAGACACTTGTGGATCACAAGTTTTCTTGCAGGACAAGGCTTTAGTCAGTGGTGTTACATCCTTGCCACCCAAACAAAGAAGTGCTGAGAATTACTCAGATAAGAGGCTACTAACAGGACTATTCAAACACACACTTTCTATAAAGCACCCATCTACTTATTTACCCAGTACTTGTCCCAAATCCCAACAGTATTTGCATAGAGAAGTGCTGCCATTCAACCACCCTATGAGGAATTCACTCCAAGAACAGGAGCTGATAAACCTTGCCTAGAGTTTTCAGAGATGCTTAACAATGGTTGAACTGAAAATGAGCTTTTTTTTTGCTTGAATATATAAAAGGTGACTTTAAAGCATCTATAATTCTTTAAAACATATTCACCATATCAGTTTTTCTTAGAAGAAAAAAGGTGAGACTATGGTCTGAAGGTATACCTCTAATATACAGCAAAAATAAAGAGAAATAAGTGGTGATGATATAAGCAGCATAAACATTTTATAAAAAATCATGTATAGATTTTAAGCTCTTCCACTTATATATAAGAATACTACTGTGCTTCAGGATCAGGAAGAGTGAAAGAGGTGCTATCAAGAAATAACATCTACTGCAAGTAGATGCAGGAGAAGTATTACACAGACAGACGGGATGAAAGGACTCGGGGAGCAGTGATACAGAATGGGAAGGAAGGAGCATCTAACCCTTCAGTTCTTCTCAGCAACAGATGCAAATTGTACCCTGCAGAAAGGCATAACATAGAAATCTATACACTTTTGCACAGATTATTATCGTTACATTAGCCACTTCTTTCCCTTCTTATGAATTACAGCTTGAAGGAAAGCCGTGGATGACACACTGGATAATTCAGTTATAGAAAAGAGAGCTCTCCAACACTCATATCATTTTTTCCATTAGTGCTCAGTCAAGGCTGGCAATGCTTCAAGCTTTCTACCCAAGCTCAGCCAGGACGTATTGCAATGATGACAAGCCAAAGGACATTCTGACCCCATAACAGCACAGAACTATTAACAACACTGAACGTTATTTTTCCTCTGCAACCTGACACTGCCGATCCACGTGAGTGCACGTGGCTAACTAGACAAGCTAGGTGCAAGCTAAATTAGAAACAACCTAAAAGACGGGCAGGGAGACCTCAGTGGACATGCAAACACATTACAAAAATCATTACTGATTTGGAGAAAACATTCAAAATCATTCTAAAGATTTACCTGTATGTCAAATAGCTCGGGTAATAGGTTGATGTCTACTACGTGGTAGCCTGCAGTGCAGAGGTTGGGCAAAAAGTGGGTAGAAACAAAAGACTGGAAGTAACACAGAGTTTTCCTGTGCCTCCCATATCATAGTGAAAATATGATGGAAGTCATATTTTCATGGGAATAATCACTATTGATAAGAGATGCTAATAAGGTAATTTTCAAAAACAGATTATGTAACAAAATAGTCTTTGTCTCAGTCTAGTCTCAAGGACTTGAGATTTCTCATAGTTCTACTAGAAATTAAGAAATAGAATGTGAAAAAAGCAGAACACATTTTTTATTCTAGAGGAAAAATTACTAGTAAAGTGCATTAATATCCTAAGAAACCTATATAATTCATGTAAACAGGCTAATTCTCTAAATGAGAAGTGTACTTCATTTTGATTTAAACACAGAATACAAGACTTTCCCCTCATAAGATCTAAACAAATTAAATAACACTAAAAGTGTTTCTTTCATCATTTTTTGAGGATGTAAAAATAAGAATTACTTGATATATCACATTAAAAAAAAAAGAACACTTGATTTTGGTATTATGGTATTGCATAATGATGAAGTCCTTCTACTATTAGACCTGTTTATAAGTCTTAAGAACTGAAGATTATTCAAATCAGATGGATTATTCAAAAAAGACAGAGAACCAACATCATAATGCAAGAACACAGATTCTGTAACATTCAATAGCCAGAGGTCTCATGCCCCATCGAGAACAGGCCAGCAGCAGAGGGCTGCAGGAAGTTATTCTCCTTTCACACAGCTGATGCCATATCTATAGTTAGCAGCTATGGTAAAAAAAAAAAAAAAAAAAAGTGTCAAAGCATAACCACAAGATATACACCATTCAACAGCCTCAAATAAAATCTATTTCCCACTTTTCATCCTGCTACACAGTGACTGTTTCCTAATAGAGCCTCACAGTGAAGTGATGACAAATTGACTCCCTGCAAAGGGAGGAAGTCCTTTACTGCACAGCTGGAATTTAGCTATGCTATCAGATATAGATGGACTTAGCACATATAAATACAGTTACACAATGATAAGGCAGAAAAGCAGTAGTGAGAAGTATATGAACGTTTCTGTAAGCAAATTAACTACTTGGCAGTGCTGCCTCTCCTTTGTGGTCCCAAAGCACCTACACAAGAACGGATGCTCAAAGCCACTTTGTCAAAAACTGCAGCCAAGTTCTATTCTTGGAGAATGAAATATTTATAAGTAAGTAAGTCTTGACAGTTTTACAGTAAGGATAACTCTCAAGAAAGCTGCAGAAGCTCTTTAAGTCATAGTATGTTTAAACTGCAAATCCTCAACAAGCTCCACCATACCGTGACACCCCATGAAACCCATCAGGATAAACTCTGAGCTGAAAACAGATACTGTTCATTGTATAAGCAATGTATACATGTTCTCTCTAATCAGGTGGTGAAAGTTCTCTTAATGTTCAGTTATACAGGCTAATTCATTTTTTGGATGAGTGTTAGGGGGGAAAAAAAGAGTGTGGGGGAACAGCAAAAAAAAACTAAATGACCACTTGCTTTAAATGAAAATTCATCTCATCTGGAGATGAAAAACGGAGGGCTGAGCAGCACATCAGCGGGACAGAAAACTGTAAGGGTGACAGAGGTTTGCAAACAAGTCAAAAATCTCAGCTGCCTACCAGAAATCTTGCCAGAACAACAATAAAATCCATGGCAAAGGTGGCACCTGAAGGTGGTCAAATTACATAAAGAATTTAAGAATACCAAGATGTAAAATAGAAGCTCTGTGTTTTGCCAGAATTTGCATGCAAAACCAGTAGCTAACCACCATGCTGAGCCATACTAATAAGTACTTCCCACCCCTCCCAAGGAAGAGGCTGGTCTGAAGCCAAAATGGAAGTCTGGGCTCTCCAGGAGTAATAATATTTTATAATCTTTATTTATAATATTTTATAGCAAGGTGTAAAATACACTGCAAAATTATTATGTGCACGTTTCATCCACTAGAAGGTAGGAGCATGCACAAATTACTGGACAGGAAATAAAAGGCCCTATACTTAAGAGATTTCTATCACATGAATATAAAAATAATCAAAAGTATAAGCTATATTTATAAAAATACCTCAAAAACCTCTTTGAAATGTACTCAAGAATGCCATAGGAATACAACTATCACAAAACACGAATTTAGAAGGCAAACTGTAACAATTTAAGACCACTGTATACTGAAATATCCAGTACAATGCAAGATACATATTCATACTATAACAGTAAAGCATGCTTATTACAGAACTAAGGATGCTGTATGACATGATGCTCAAATGGGATTGCAGTATATCTTTTTACCATGACAGGCACTCATTTGTCTCCTTTTATATTTCACATTAGAAGGAATAAAAGTAAGCTACAGATTCCCAAAAACTGGACAACTATAGATGGAAAAATACAGAAAAAATTCAAAACAAGTGTGGGAAATTTGTCCTACTCTATTTTATCAGCTGCAAATTTACAAATTCTTATGCAGAAGAAGCAGGGACCAGATCTGATAGAATTTTACACTGAGTTTCAAAACACTGTAGTTTTGAAAACAAGGATAACTGAAAAGATCAGCGGCTCTACCATTCTGCTTATTTTAATTAATGTCTGCAGACATTTTAATTAAAGAGGGGGAAAAAAAATGCATGTTAGTTCCTACCAGCCAAAGCATCTTCATCACTTTCTGATCCATATTGCAACGCCATGGTTATTGCTGATAAACGATCCCCTTGGGCTGATCTTTTGTTACTGTATAAGAAAGAAAGGAAGAAAGAAAGAAAAAAGCATTAAAAAATCTCTTTTGTCATTATCAAACCACAGTTAATAGCCACCCAGAGAACAAAACCAAACAAGTGAAAGCTGAAGCCAGTGGCCTCCAGAATCTGTCATGCCTGGTTGCCTGATAAACTCCCCTATTTCTTCCTGGATAAACAAGAGAACCTTAAAATGGAAATGGTCTCATGGGTTTTTAAGAAGCAACCCAAACTGAAAAAACAGATACACGGTTGGAAAGCTAGAGCTTAAACTATCTTCTGTCTTGTTTAAAGTACTCAAGCACTTGAATTATTGTGCTGATTTCCTAATACTTAACAACTTCCTTTCATCCCATTCTACAGGGATTTGGCTGCATGAAAAACTGCAGCGTGCTATAAGCTACACAGTCAGCTCCTCTCTTCCTCCCCTGTCTACTTAGTGTTTTCAGCACACAGTGTGCCCTTTTTCTGCAGAAGCTTCCTGTATTGCCCCCATGGAGAAAAATCAACATGTGCTTCGCTTTCACAAAGACCAGATTCTCTTTTTCTCCCTCCTGCCCCAAATGAGGGGCAGCATTTCCTACCTACGCCTTTGGCCGTGTCAATCTTTGCTTTTGCACGAGATCAGTTCCCCACGTGCCTACATGCACAGGCTGAACCTTGCCCTGTGGGAGGACAACTGACACTGAGAAAACCAGATGGGTTGTTTAAACCAACACCAACCAACTCTCTACAAGTGCTCATCATGCACCTTAAAGAGCCTTGTTGCTTAAAGTTAAACCATGTTTTCAGAATATACACAGAGGGAATTAGTCAAGAGTAGCTATAACTTCATTCAGTAACCTCCAGTCTGTAAGCTAGAAAGATTTAGCCCTCTGCTAGGTACCAAAACCCTCAATCGATGCCTGAAAGTCCAAAGCAGAAAGTTCTAGCAATCCAGTTAACCCCATACATCTGCTTTAAATGTGTTCCAACACTTTATTCATTTCCACCTTACATCTCTTAATTATTTAGTCCTACTTACTGCTTCTCCAAATACACTTTTTTTCTAGATTTACTCTATGTTTCTCATGCCTTATTTCGCTAGGAAGTCTAACATATTGCTATTCAAAAAGTTTCTGAGGAAAATGCTATCCATGGAGTATTTAAAAATGAGATTTCGAAAATAATTAAGTCAATATTGATAATTAAAGAGCCCTCACAACTAAAAACAAAACCTTAAATTTCAGTATTTCCATATGATGATGAGCCAGTCTCTACTCCAGGTCCACAATTTACTTACCGATAATATTTGTTAGCAGAATTTCTCTCATCACCAACACTGCCTTTACCCTGTGAGGAAGGACCTGTCAGCTTGGAAGCAGTCAAATTTGATGGAGTCCTTAAGGCAGAAGAGACAAGCCAAGGAAAGGGGAAAAAAAGAGGCCCACCTTAGACCCAGGAAAAGACATAGCAAGGGTGTAGCTCTTTATGGAATTATTTTGATAGATCAGACAAAAGTTTCAGAGACAGACGTAAAATGCTATAAAGCTAAAAGCGAAGTAACACTGTAAGATACATTTAGTGGTCCGGCATTTTAATATCGATTTTTTTCAGTAAAGTCAGAAGAGTAACATGCAGATTGAGGACAATAATAGCTACACATACAGTTCAGCATACAGTTCAGCATACGACAGCAGTGAAAGCGGCCAACAGAATGTTTCTTAGCATCTGGATAAAGTTAACCCAATAGCATTTTATCAACGCCACAAAAACCAATCTCAAGTTGCTTGACGATCCATACTGCCAAGTAACTTTATTCTGGTCACCTTATTTCAGGGAGGACAGTTAAATACACTGGCAAATAAAAACTGAGTATGACAAAGCATACAAACACCTTGGCAATAAGAAGAGTAAGATTATTTTTGACACAGAGGCAACATAGTTGTAGGACTTGAGTTAACAGCACTGTAATGAATTTGAGCCTGATCCACCAATGACAAAGAAAAACAGGTAAATATTAAGAAGACAAACATAGCTAAGCACACTTCAAATGAACTTATGGAGGTTTTTTTTCACCAAAATCAGCAATAGGTAAAGCAGACTTCCCTGTTGAGACAATCAAGCAGTTATGAATTTAAATCAAAAACAGTGGTTCTATGATGTGAATTAAGCAGGAAAAAAAAAAATGAAGTACAGCAACCAACAAAATGCTTCAGTACAGCAGGTTTGCTTTCTGTAGGCTTTTCTTCCAGATTTTTTTGTTTCTTTTGCATTAAGAAGCAAACAGTTCAATGTTTTTGTAGCCTACCTCAGACACAACAAGTATTTGCCAAGTTACAGAAACGAAGGCAGGAGCTGTAAAATTATTCTGTCATTAAGGTTATTTCTGCCCTTGTAGATCTATTAAGAACTTAAGAGAACATCTAAGATAAAGTAGCTGAGGAGCAGAGATGGGTTGGCAGTACAAGAGAGGAATTCAACTAAGAAATATGATTTACCTGTCATCCCTTTCACGCAAAAAACTGTTTGAAGAATAGTACAAATCTCAAAACTAGGCACAACGCACGTTTGTGATGTCCTCAATTTCTTCAGTGCCCAATGTAATAAGAGAAAAATCACTTCACCTATAAAGTCCTTGTACCCATACACAATTCTTGTTACTTCAAAGCAATTACACACACATATTTAGGTGATTCCTGAATCAAGATCTTCTAGTGCTACTCATAATTTTAGAAAGGAAAATTATTAGGAGACGCATTAAGAATTACTCCTTAATAGTATTTCTGCTTTTACATTTTCCTGTTTTTGTAAAGTGTTTTTCTCAGCATTATAGCTGTGAGAATGTTTTGCCTAAACATGGGAAGCAAGCTGGCATTAAACAAATGGAACACAGATGAACAACTTGGAATGTGTCAAAGCACCACACAGTAAAAACAAAGGAGGGAACCACTTACAATAACCTTAGGTACAACTTTTAATACCAAAACTAAAATCTTTGTCAGACGATAATAATTTTGAAATTGTCTTTCAGTAAAATAAAGAAACAACAGTACAGTCAGTTATATCATACAAACCTCTGCTAGAAATGAGGAGGATTTACCTTTCAGTATCAAATGCCACTCTAAAAAAGCTTGCAACTCCTTGGTGACTTTGAAGACCCGGAAAAAGTCTTTTTGTTTTCTGTTTCTTTTCCTACCCCTCCACCCTCTTTTTTTTCCTTCTTTCTTTCTCTGTTTTTTAATATATGATAGGGATCATATCAGCAAGCAATATTTAAACTTTTGAGAATGATTCATAAGAAGGGTGTATACAAGAATAAATCTCTTTGTATCTTAAATAATACCTCTAAAATGACTGTATTGTTTCCTTACACAGTATGGATTTTGACAAGAAGAAAATGCTGTTTCCCAAGTGAAGTAATTCCATGAAACAAATGCAATGATCAATAGTATTTTATACTCTGTTCAAGACTGATCCATGTTTCACTGATTTCATAGCCTAAATCTTAAATGACTTTTCACCACTTTTCATAGTTAGAGATTGGTTTTCAGCCAACAGCTTACAGAACATGGAATCTCTAAATATTTGCTGCCTATAGCCTTATTCCTTGTTTCTGTCCCTAGCTAAATAACTGTGAACTTACCAAAAAAATTACACATCAGATCTGTCAGCTCTTAACTAGGTTCACAATACTCGATATTTTTTGTTAAAAAAAAAAAAAAAAAAAGTTTATCATTATGACTTTTGTGTTGTTACTTATAGTGAAAACTGGTTGTAGTTTAAGTTATTAAATATCTACTGACACACTATTTGCACCATCAAACATATCACAAACATTTCACCACAGAAGTATTTAGAAAAGAAAAAAAAAATAGTATTCTTCTAAAACCTACTTCTTCAGTTTGCAACTTTTAAAAGTGTAAAAATTCAAGTAATTATTTCACAGTAGATTATCTATAGTAAAATTTAAGGAATGTCTACAAAGATTTTTATATGAAATTTTAAACAGAACTCTATTTGCAGTACCTGATTCGAAGACTTGATTTGGCCAACTCACTGTGTTCAATTTCAGCCTTTTTCATATTGAATATTTTTTTAATCGCATTTGCGTCCTGTTAATTAAAAGAAATTCTTTTGTTTAAAGTTGAACATGAAGAATTTTAGAGTTACATAAATATACTGAAAAAAATACACTCAAGAACAGAATAAGTTTTTTTCTTTTTTGTATCAGCTTTGCATGAGAAAAGAAGCAAAGTAAGTCTGCCTTGATAACGGATCTACAGTGGTTATAAAACGGAATAGAGAAGCTTAGCAGCTTCAAGCCTATTTTTTGTCATATCCTTTTAAATAAAAATCCACAATTTACAAACAAACATAGCTTGGAACTGAACAGATAGATGAGTTTATGTCACTTGATGGAAAACGTTACTACCATCACCAAGCTTTTCAATACTCTCTCATCTTCTATACCAGTGGCTTTCATGCTAAGAGTAACAGCTCGCAAAATAAAGATTACAGGCTTTGAGCGAGGTTACAAGAGTGAGTAATGTTGCTAGGAACTGAAACTATGCTTTACACAGCAGTGCAGCTTAAAGAGTTCCAGAACCACTGACATAAAAACTCTCACTACAAAGCCTGTAAAAACCAAGTACACCATAGAATTATTCACCACTGAGATTCTCTCATTTCCAGAGGACAGGAAAAGAGTAACGTGATCATTTGCATCCAAAAAGTTGGTCACCTAACTGAGAACAAAGAGAGGAGGTGCACAGTGATCACAAAAATATAGCTAGAAGGAAGAAGATCTTGTAAAACTATGTAAAGAAATTATGACTGCAGCTTTCGAGTCAGGGGATGCAGATGCAGTTGCTGCAATCTGGAATGATTGTGATGGCTATTGTTTGAATTTTATCCATTTCAACTTTAAACCCAAGTAACGAATCCTCCATTCCTCAAAGTTACGCAACTCATATCCTGTGAGCTGAAATTTCATTGGTAAATACCATGTACCTCAAGGAAAAATCTTGCATAAACCACAAAATTATTAAAAGGAATATAAAAGAAAAAGCTGTTAATTGCTATTTAATAAAAACAAAGTCTTCAACTGAAAATTCATTCAGTGATCTACCAGCACAAAATTTAGAAAAGAAAATCTGAGCTCTTATTTTACTATAAACAAGTGAAACTAACCTTGAATACTTGCGATCCAGGTTCATTGTAGGTTTTGGCATTCTTTGCTAGGAGATCTATATCCTTGGCCATTGCATGAATGCTCTTATATGTTCCATTCTGTACAATAAAAAAAATAGAATGGGTTAGCATGGTGAGCTGCAGACAGTGTGAGCATGAAATCAACAGTGAAAAGCCAACAGAACTCCCATGGAATAAGGAGAATATATTTATGTGCCAGATAAATATCTGGATAAATTTATTAGAAAAAGAAAACTATGACACTTTAACAGCTCAAACTGTACCTGTATCCTTTGGGCAATTGTTTTAAGATCTATGGGCTCCTTTATTATTGCATAATAATCTGGATATTGCTGGAAAGCAAAAATGCATGTATTACTACACATTTCTTGCAAGTCTCTGTACTAGTTATTATTAAGGATTAGCTGTAAATGAGAAGAACAATGTACACTTTATAAACATAGCACTAGGCTTTAATACAGGAGACTAGATCATAAGACCAATATGTGCAAGTATAATTCCTCAATAAACTGACATAAAGGAATAATTCTAACTGAAAGTCAAGTGTCTGATGGCAATATTGACAGGGTTTTTTTGTTTGCTTGCTTTTCTTTTTTGGTTATGCCACACCCTAGAGCAGAAGACTGAAATTAGCCAGGTTTAAAAAGATTAAAAACTCAGCCAGAAAACTTCAATTAACTTAAATGGCAAGAACCAACCCGCAGTGGTAGGGCTGGGAAGGAGCGACTGAGAGCTTAGGAAGGAGCGAGGCTCAAAAACCAGATGGAGTTTGCCACTGGTAAGACATAATAAAGAACCACATACCTAGCATGGGTATCATAGTCCTGCGTAACACCAGTTTTACAAATGTCCAGATTCTAAATTTGAAACACAACCAATATTACTAAAATACCCACCACTTTAGAAGGAAGTTTCTGAAACAGTTCGCTTATGAGGCGACCTGATGGATTTGTGGCGACAGCTACAGCTTCAAGAAGCTGTTCAAGAATCTCTTTCAGGTAACCTGGAGATGACTAATAGAAGAAATGAAAACACAGGATGCTCTATTAACAACCACAGCAAAGTACTTAAATGCATATATTTATAATGTAATTTATTTTTCAAATATAGCAAAGGTCAGCTATAAAAGATGTGTGCAACTACTGCTTATGCAGTAAACCACATGAGAAAAATCAAGTGACAAATTTACACTGCAGGTGTTAAATATATACTACACTGATAGAATAAAAATATCAAAATTACTCAAAATATGCATCCCAACTGCACACAAAACTGAAACAGGCCCAAATTTCCTACCATCATCTGCACCTTATAAACATTAACCAAACAGCTGCCATATTGAAAAACAATCTCATTAGACATGAAACCTCCTTGCATCAAACCTCAAAAACAGCATGGTAAGAACATATTTATTAATAATCACAACTGAAACAGAATCATACTTGTTTCTCCCGTATCAGAGATTACCTCATTACTCTTTTTGGATAGACAAAAAATGAAACATATAGTGCTTGTATAAAGAAATATTTTAGGGACATAATTTACCCATGAAAAGAATAATGGCCTTTCACAAGTGGAATCCAATCACTAGCTTAGGGTTGGCTGCCATACACTGCAATGTCTTCCTTGATCTGCACTTATCACACCTGCACTTACCAATTCAGAATTTCCACCTTGATTGTCATGTCCTTCCTCATCTTCCTCCTCCTCCTCAGCATCTCCTTTTTGAACAAACTCATTTTTTGTGCGCAAATACAACTCCCATAGTTTGCAGGCAGCTTTATATTCAGGAGAATCGGGCTGCAAAAATAAGTTGAGCACATTTACACAAGCTTTAAAACCTTATTAAAAATCCTGACCTTAAGTGGAGTAAAATTTTAAAAGGTATAAATTCTTAACTGAAATATATTTACTGCATTAAATAAATAATTAGGGAAATGACTGGTTCTTCAGCAAAGATATTTTAAGAAGGGTAACAAGCACTAGAAAAATATATCTTCCAATAGGCCAAAGCATGCAAGTCTCTGGGAAAACTCAGTGATGAAACTATTTGGGTTGAGGTTTGGACACACCTCAATGAATATAGAAAAATTCTGAACAACTAAAACACTGAAGGTTTCCATTCCAGAGCAACATTGCCAATAATACACCTGCTGCAACAAAGACCTTGACAATGAATCAGCCTTCCCTGTTTGAGATGAGTCACTGGAAGCGTGTGGGCAAGGTGAAGATGAAGAGTGGAGGTTATGCTTGTGTATTGCACCTGCAGCTCATAACTCTGTATTCTCCTGTCAATAATATTCCTATACACTAAAAAAAAATAGCTACAATTTCCGCTGCCAAATGAAAGACTTTAAAGACACAGGTGTAATCCTGAAGACAGTGTTCTGTAGGCAAAGACTGCACACGTTTTGTAACTTCTAAGCATCCCTTCCTACTATCAAAATGCCATGCAAAGCTTCAGATCCATTTGGTAATCTTAGCGTTTTTTGTGCTGTAACCAAAATGTATAAGCCTATTAATGCATAAATCTCCCAAAGCTATCTATGTACACAGACCTATATACACACACAAAAAAATTGCTTTTCTGCAAAAGGCACTTAGTGGGGTGGTTAGGTTATTCAGAAAGGATGCTGGTCTGAATTATTTGGATCATCTCCAAAGCTAAAAACATAATACGGAAAGTGTTAGCCATTACGTTTTAGATTTTCTCTATAATCTCAGTTACAGTATACAGTTTAACGCATCTTTTTATCTCAAAAGGTTACACAGAACAACTTATCTCCTTCAGTGGGAAGGTTATGCACAGAATACTTTTCTCAATGTATGTTTTCTTTATCTATTTTTGTTCTCTGTCTCTTTTTCAGAAAACAGCACACAGACACCTACACCACGGATTTTCCTCACCTTGTAGTAGGCCTTTGCATTGTTAAAGAGCAGCTGGAAGTCAGCAGTCAGCAAGCTGACATCGTCATACTCCTCCATCTTGAGCTTTTGTTGGATTTTCATTAAATCAATTGGCTGAGAAACCACTTCATAATAATCTGGCTGATTTCTGTTATTACAAAAATAGGCATTATTCAATTTTTTTATACACACTTATGACTAAATAAAAAGTGTTCCAATACGTCTTTGTTACAGCTAAAATATCTAGACTGCATTCTATTGGAAAACATTACTACATTACATTATTGTTGTCATTTTGAGTGTAAAATAAAATTCAACCTCTCCCTTCACCTAGTGCACTGTCAAGGGTCAGTCTTATTAATCTTCCCAAGAAATAACCTAAATATTTCATTCCAGCATTTCTCAAATGCATTTCACAGTCCAAGCAGTAAAGATTTAAGGTAGCTGTCAAAGAAACATTTTGAATTCAATATTTTTTTCTTTTTTGACTAAAAACTGGCACACTCCTTTGAAAAATTACATCAAACACTCTGGCCAACCATCATTGTGAGATTATGGTATTTAGTTTAAATTTTTCATGGCCAGCTATGGCTTACCTTCGTTTTGGTGCCCTAATGAAAAGTTCACAAAGGAGCCTGCCCTGTTCATCTTTGTAATCTCTGATTGTGTTGTAAAGTTCATGGCATACAGCAATCTAAAGTGCAGGAACAAGAGCAAAAAAAGCAGAAATAAAGAAAATTGTCAGGCAATAACAAATCAAGGTCTGCTCATGACGAGTAAGTCAAGACGTCATTGCACAATGTGCTCTAGTGTAGAAGGGTGAAGAACTTGTTGCATCTCATAAGTTAGTACTATATCTGACATTCTCAGATGCTGTGGAATCTTTTTTTCTTCTAAAAACAAACAAACAGAAAACCAAAAGGGAGCTTTTTTTTCAATGCTAGTACTAAGAAAAAAAAACATATATACATATAAATTAATTCAGTGCTATTCACCGTGGCTTAGAGACATCAAACACAATAGCAAGGGTTCTGCTTCACTGTCATTAACTAAAATTAGACTGCTAACTCAGAGGTACAGCAAAAACATTGTATATTTGAGTAATGTACTTTGCTAAAATGGACTTCACTGCTTTGCCTTTCTCTACATAAGCAGGAAAGAGAAGGACAAGACTGTGGAGAAAAGAACAGCAAGACAAAGCTGAACAAGATAGCACGGGAGTCTAGCCAAGGCAGTGCCACATCTGAGGCATGAGAAGCCACCACACATGTGTCAATGACCATCATGTGCATGGCAAATCTCATGTACTCTGGCTGTGCTGGACCCTCTGAACACGCAGTGAGAGAGCCAGGGATACAGTGTTCCCAAGAAAAACATTGTGAATAATAGAAAGGTACTAACAGGATCCACAGTTGGGAGATTGGAAAGTCTCCTCCTCTTTCTGCTTGGGCCTGGTGTATTTGTGGAGTGGTGGCCATCATCAAAGTCTCCTCCGCTGACGCTGCTGGAAGGTGAGGTGGCTCTTCGCCTCTTGGAACCCATGGAATCCAACTTCTTCTATAGTGAAGAGACATGTTCTTAAACTCATGGCAGTACATCTAAACTCGGGATGAGCACTACCTGTGAACCTAGTCATGCCTTAGGATGGCTCACATAAATTTGTTATGTGTTACAATTGATTTAAACAATCTCTAAATACCAGCCAGGTTCTTGAAAGCTGACAGATGTAAATGGTAATCAAAACTGTCTGGCAATTTTATGCTGTCATGGTCAGTCATGTCAGCTATATCAGAAAGACTAGGGCTCAAACAAAACAATAAAAATACATTTCACAGTTCATACTACAATACTTTCTTGAACGATTTGCACTTTTTCATGAATGGGATGAGGACTCAACTAAGTGTGGACTCCTGTTATAAAGGAGAGAACCTGTACAGAAATTAATGCTCAGTTCTGATGGAAAAGCATGCTATGTCATGCTCAAAACAAGCAAACAAACAGAAAAACAAATGACAAATTAGAATTCGAGCTGGTACTGAATACCTTGTCTTAGAACTACACCCAAAAAAAGGCCTGGTCCATCATGTGACCCACGACTCCCACTTTTAAGTATACGACAAATGCCATAATCATCAGGGAGCAAAAAAACTACAACCTCATTTGGTCACAGGTTTTAGCTGATCAGCATGAACAGCAACAAATGAATAGCCATCCAACAACACGAAATTTGTGGAGCAAATTGTTGCCTCTTTCCCAATTTCTGATGACAATATTATAAAAATATCTTGATTTGAAGCTGCCTCAAAGGCCAGAGAACAGAATGGATTCTTCTATCCCAGACAGTGCCCATTTTCTAAGCAAATCAAGGGATTTCTTCTAGGAAATACTCAACTGATTTTACAAGGTATGGCAGTATGACATAACTGCACTTCTATTAGAGATAGAATTCATTTCAAGCACACAAATGAGATGAACAGGAATGAAGTAGGAGTAATTAAGGGTTAATCTAAAGAAAAGCTAAGCTTAAGGTAAAGGAATGGAGCGAATGGTGCACAAACAATCAATAATTTACCAGATTTACCAGAGTACAACCAGCACCTCGAAAAGCCAGTCTCCTCATAGTGTCTGATGGCCAAGTTAAGATACTGGGAGAAGGTAAAACTCAGAGTATCAAATCAGCAATGGTATTAGTACAGTCAAAACTGAAAGACAAGAAAAAGGAAAGGAACTTTGAAGAACACAGAAAGTTGATAGATAAAGAGTAACATTAAAGAATAAATTGAAGGATAGTTGAAGAATAAAGTGAGAAAAGACAGAAAAGGAAGGAAAGAGAAAACAGTAATTGATTTTAGCTTAACAAAAATTCTACAAAGCAAATTTGCATAGCCATTTCTATAACATTTACATTTAAAAAATGCATTTTCCTAAAAGCATATTACAGATTTCACAGTCATTTGGAAGAGAATGATTCATCAGTCAGAACAGTGAGTAAATAGAAGTGATATTTAATTTGAGATTAAAAAATAGACAGCAGTAAAACTGGAGGAATGTGGAGTAGTAGAGTGATCACAAACAGAAGAGAAAATTTATGTTCCAGAAACTCTTGTCTCTCTAGTGATGATGTAACCTCCATAAGTCTGCAGAATGGATTTTTATCCTTGTAAACAAGAAACATTAAATACTCGTCCATACAGTTTCAGCAAAGACATACCTCCTTCAGTTTCTAAGCTGTCTTTACATCTGATTTTCTGATAAATTTCATGCAGAATGCAGAGAATCATTTTAAGGCAAAATAAGATGACCTTTATTTAGTTCATATAACTATGATTTGTAAATAAAACCTGGCAGAGATTTTTGGTTTTCCTATTAACCATTCTAGCCATTTTCCTAATGGACAAACTTGGTGCTTTACTTGCAGGCAATTTGTCTTAAGCAGGAACAACTACCCTGTAGCTTCTGGCACTGCCTAAGACTTTCAGCTGACAACTACAGTATCAAATGGCCAGCACCAGACTCGTGCTTGCGGAGACAGTCAGAAAACACAAATTCTTGCTTGTGAAGAAAGCCAAAAGCAACTGCTGAAACCAGTTTTTCCAGACTGCACTTGAAGCAGGACATATGGTCCATCCACCCAGCATTAAAGGAGACCTGGGGAACCTTCAGCCAGCCCTGCCTGTGAATTTCACACAGGTTTCTTCACTTTCACTATCCTGGGCACAAGCAAACATTAGTAAACACTTTCCTCTAGTGACTAAGAAACGTATAAAACTTGTATCGCATCCTGGAGACTGAGTACACAGGGAGAGACTTGCATAAAGCTCATGTGAACATTCATGTCCAAACACAGATAATTCTGGTGCATACAGAAACACAGGTTAGATTTCACGTGTTGTAGTCCTTTTTTTCTCTGCAACATAACAACCAGCTCTCAAATCTTGCACAGGTGGCACCGAGAACCTCCACTGCTACAAACAAACCATCTCCTGAAAACAGCAGCTCCAGCCCGTTCTTAGTAAGGGCTCGTACCAGCCCTAAAAAGGTCACAGAACGTTATCTCCATAGGACACTCTTTAGGCATTGCTAACATATATCACAGTGCAGGGAGGCTGCCCAGCCTGAGAGCTCCCCAGAGACAGTAGTGAATGTTATCCAGTCCAGCCCCAACCCGGGAGGTTCTTACAGGCCTTGGAGATAGCGCGCGTAGAACAAGGAGGTTCGCGCCCACGTTTAACTTTCTGCCTTGAAATAAAAAAGTAAAAACAAGCAAGTAAACAAAAGCTATCCAGAAAACGCCAGTAGGTGCAGGGAAGGCAATTTAGGGGCACCACATTTCAGGAAAAATGAGCACTACATAGCGGCAAACACAACAATAAGAGGCAAGAAAGCAGCCCGAAGCCCCCAGAACGAGGAGTGGGGACTAAAGAGCGCCGAGGGTGCCACTGGGGAGGCCGACACGAACAAACAGCCGCTTCCCGGGCCGCGGCCCTG
>JAWLRI010000332.1:8295917-8344038 GCA_034781795.1 Crypturellus tataupa | reverse complement strand
GGTGCCTCTGCTCAGGCGTCCCCGCGCCGCGCGGCCCGGCCCGCGCGTTCCGCCCCGCGGCGCGGCCCCGCGCAGCCGCAGAAAATAAGAATTAAAAAAAAAAAAAAACAAAACAAAAGAAAAAACGGAAAAGGGCAGTTCCGCCCGACGCCGGTTTTCTTGCCTTCTTCTTGTCTCCTCTGTCCCCAGTGCTCACTGCTGTGACTCGCATGACAAACTCGTCTCGCACCTGGACATGTAGGAAACACCCCAGGGTAGCGGTGCGAAGCTTCAATAGCTGCAGTTGCGAGGACAGTTTGCCAGGCAGCCGCGGCTTGTGAAAACCCAGCAAAGTCGTTCCAAAGAGCTTGGAATGCGCTGGCGTCTGGCGTTGCTGCCCATGAAGTGGTCCTATGTGTACGGATTTGGATCACATATTCACAAACTGTAAGTGCCGTATCCTTACTGCACCTGGAACAAGATTCCTCCTTATGGAGGGAGCTCCCCCAGCTCCGTGCTGCTTCGCACTGGGACGTACATCACACACGGATTGCAATTCACCTAACTGCGTCTCAAGAAAGCCCTGTGAAATAACCTTTCCGCTGCCGTTTCCCAAACCAGTTCCTCATCACGTGCTGCCCACAGGGAGGCAAGTCTTGGGAGGAGATGGTGCTGCACAGAGGGGAAAAACCCCAACCAAATATCCGTGGGTCAGCCCGCCGCGCTGGGCGCTGAGCAAGCACAGGTTCCATTGTGATTAGTCATTCATACTTTGTTCATATGGGTCTGCTCTACATGCTGCTTTTATTGCAATATGCAGATGTATTTCTGATTAATAAAATATACAATTGAAGTCACTGTCCTCGGTGCTGGATTTACAGTGAAAATATATTTAAGATATCAACAAAATGGACAACTAAGGAGAGCAGACCTTTCCTTCCAATAATGCCAGTCGTATTTGGGCTTATCTAGAGCCAAATGCCTTTTTTTTTTTTAAAGATTAAGAAATGTAGTATGCAGATACTTTAGCAAAATATGCATTTAGTAAAACAAGGAATTTACATTTAAATAAGATACTTTCAGGTATATTTCCTGAAATAAACCTGAAATTTGTATAGATAACTTTTTGTAAAAAGAAGTAAGAGGCCCAAAGTAATATGGTCCTGAAAATGTGAGTGGCAGAATTAACCTCAGTGGTTTTATGCATATTTGGCTATATACCTTGTTCCAATGTTTAATGAACTTAGCATTTACAGTGACTTGAAATATTTTCATTTATTTAAATACATATTGGGTAGGATTTTTCTTTTGATAGAATGTTGCTTTTTATGTTAGAATGTTGATAGAATGTTGCTTTTTGCTTTACAAATATAAAAGTAATTCTGAAACTTTGATCTTCATCTTACTTTCCTGGTTTTTTACTGCTGCCTGTCATAATAGAGTTTATTTTCTAATTAAATTCAGGTACTTATAAATAATTAAAATACTGTGTATGGGTTTGATTAAAAACTAAACTTCATTTCATTAAGGCAAAGCAAATTCTAACAAACATAATATAATTTCCCTCACAACTTTGCAAAGATTTATACACATACATAATTCTTATGAATACTGTGAATACTCCTACTGTGATGAATGGAGCCACACATAGTTAAGTACACGATGCTTTTATCAGATGAGGACATTGGCTATAAATACTTCAGAACCAAGGCTGTGAGTTTTTCTACTTTTATTTATTTATTTGGGCTTTATGTCCACAAACAAGAGTGTGCAAGTGATCAGTAGTTTCTTAAAAAAAAACACCCCAAAACTGTAGCAGTAGTATTATACTGTCTATTCTTGAACTTACAGAGGCTTAAAACTCACTCCAGCACAGGGAAGTAAACAGAGATGCATTCTTTTTTAAAGAAACACAGTATTAAAATTCTGTATAGCTGATCTCATCTGTCAGAAATGGACTGAAAAGCTAATCTGGTGAAGGAAAATGTTAAAATACCTTTTTAACCTGAAAGAAGGTTGCTGAAATGGTCTAGCTCATTAGGTATATAATACCCAGGGCCTCTGCTGTAGAGATAAATAGATAGCTTTGAAGATTACAACTACTTTAAAACCAGTTGCTAAGAACTGGTGCCCAGAACTTGATCCTAGCTTCCTGTACACAGTAACTGCATCTACTCAGTAGCTATTTGCACTTTCACAGCCACCTTGTTTTGAAAGTTGAAAGCCAGCTTTGGAGCAGATAGGTTTCAGTTGTACATGTTGGTGCTTCCTGTAATTGCTGAGAAGGCTAGCCTTGAAATACAAGATTTTTAAGGTTAGAGTAAATTCTAAAACACGCACAAAGGAGTACAGTCCCACCATACGTGTTGCAGGTAAACATGTTAAAATGTCTGTCCTGGGCCCTCAGTTGTGCCTCAGCACAAGCAGGTTGGGAGGGGAAGAGGCCGGAGTTTGCAAGTACTGTGGCCTCGTACGCAGTGAGGACAGCGTGCTGACCACCAGGGCTGCGTGTAGCTGCGTGACAGCCATGCCCAGCAAAATGCTTTGGGCAAACCCACCAGTCAAGAGGAGGTCAAAGCTTTACTGGGGTTTCAATCTACATGCCCACTAAAGAGGGCCCGATGGGGTAAATCTATGCGCAGAGACAGGTAACTCCAAGATTTGAGTTGCTTTTACGTGACAGGCACTTCCAATGCGCCCTAGCTACTAAGGTCCTAATTTGTCCCTGATGATAGAAAACTATACCCAAAGCATTTTACATGTTCCTTATTTTTTCTGGCATAAAAACAGTAACTTTCTTTATGTGATGATAATCTTAGCAACTGAAACAAATATCAAAAGGAAGGCAATTTGCTTACAGTGCACATTTTTAATCAAGACAAATCAAAAGGAGAGAAGCTGTATTTGATGATTGTTTAAACTTCTGGGCCAATAGCATGCATGCTGACTGGCTTAAATACAAAATAAACATGGCAAATTTTTGAATGTGTAAAGAAAACTTCTACAGTGTTTAAAAATAGGGTTGCAAAAAAGTGCAAGTAGTTTACAGGGAAAGTATGTAAACTGTTTTCACCAAGTTCTGTGGAAAGAATGGATCTGAATAGTGTGGTTAGAAGTAAGTTGTATTATCTGCAGCAACAAATGGAGACTACTAGAAATTGGTCCAATTGACATTAACATTATAGTTCTGCCATTCCTTCTGAAACGAGATCATTACTATTCACACCAAAAGTGAAAAACAATGGCAACCTCTCAGTTAAAACGCATTTTTGCCTTCATTTTTTTTAGTATTTATGAAGTCTCATAATGCAAATTCTGAAAAAAAAAGTTGATGTTCATATTGTTTAGAGACATATTTAATTCTTATACACCTTATGTATTAAACCATTATGTACCTCCTAACGTGATTTAACCTATACAAACTACACCATCAAAGGAGATGGGGGTGTGTGTGTTCACCGCAGTTAAGTTAGGCCTATGGAGACTTTAAAAAGCTGCCTCTTTAGGCAATAGAAATGTTCAGGAGACCAGTTCTTCACCATGTAAATTGAAACACTATCTCTGCCTTTGATCTGTTGTATGTAGAAAGCAGTTGAAATTCTAAGTGAGGAAAAAGCTATAGGTCTTCATAAAAAAAAAAAAAAATTGATAAAAATAAGGCATTCAGTTATATACGTAACCTATGCACCATAATAAACATTATTTTCCAAAGGAATGACCAACAGACTTCAGAGGGTCTTCAATTCTCTGCTTTCAGCTCAGATTATAAACCTGCAGATCCATGCCCAATTTACAGAGCTTCCGACTTTACAGAACACTGTAAGATTAGGGTTCTCTTGTCCTTATTGCCACTCTTGTTTCTTGTCTGATTCCACTCTGGTGGCTGCTAGCGTTTCAAGCAGATTGTCATCTAACTTGGATAGTACCTGGCTAGTGGATCCAAACCAAGAGTAGCTAGGAGGGAACCCAGGACCAAGCCTTAGCTCAGATTTAGCAAGGATAAACAAAACTCCTTCGCAGATCCAGCTCCCCCTCACAGGATTTGTATCTTATTTGATTTCAGTGTGTTTTGGCTGTCAGTGTCCTGAGTGCACGTACAGGCTTTACTGTCCCTGCAGCACCGTCCTTGGCTTTACTGTCCCTGCTACCTGAGAGAGCTTCTTCCTTAGAGAAATGACATCAGTAAGAAGAAAAGGAATTTAAGAATGAGAAAAGAAATATGAGTTTAGAGAAAAGATGAAAAATGGAAGAAGAGGTGTAGCTATGGTCTAATCAAGCAATTAAAATCTTACAATGAAGACAACCAAGGAGTGAGATTTAATGAAAAGGGTTTAAGAGACTGAAACTCAAACAAGCACGTGGAGCAGACACACAACTGCCTGTGGGTGGAGAATTTCAGAGCTGTGAAAATAACTCTTCTTGGCAAGAACCTACTTGAGACTGAGTGAGCCTTTCGAACACTCTTCTGAATGGCACCAGTGAACGTGCGTGAAGGCTTTGGTTAGGTGCAAGAATGTCCAATGTTTCAGGAGGGGCTAGGGTTAATGCTTAATATACTTACAATAGAGATTTCTGCTCATAACCATCTATAGGTAGTGAAACCTTTATAAATTAAGCAGTATTCAGCATAAAGGAATCTCAGCACAAGCTTCTTACAAATATAATTCAATGTAAGTAGTGAAGATAATCAATATCTTTTACAACTGCATATGTTGCTGCCCAGATATGTAGCTTCAGAAATGAGATGTTATGAATATAAAGCAGACAAGGGTCCAGATTTTGTTCACCATGGCCCACCACACTGGACCCAAGCAGATCTGGCTTGAAAATATAGATGCAATAAATGTTGTATATGAGATGCTCACATTGTCCTGCAGGCTCCCTGTTACTAGTTGTGAGCAGAGGAAAAAATAAAATAAAAAATATATATATATGCAATATAGAAATATAGAAAATCACGAAGAAAAATAATGTTGATATATCCACGGTGAAAACAGTAGGAGAGAGCCTAAGAAGAGACACTTTTCAGGAACCAGCCTACCATGAAGACTAAGAAGCAGTGCAGACACAGCAGTTCTCCTTAATATAGTCCAGATTCAATTTATTTCTCAGGGTTCATGAGTTTAGGAGTGAAACCAAGCTAGCTACTCTGTAAAATTCCAATGCCTTAATAAAAACACAGTAGAAAAAGACTGCTGTAAAACACTAAGGGTAGGTGAAAAGGGTAGAAGAAAGAAAATGTAAAAGGGATTTGTTTCAGGGTAGCTAGTAAAAGAGAGGAGAAGAGAAAAAGGAAAGAGCTCATCTAAAATTATTTACAGACAGCGGTATGGGGAAGGAATAGTAAAAGACCAGTTCTCTTAAGTTTTTTGTAAGAAGCTCAAATCCTGTTGTGTCTAATACAAACCATGATTTGGACAGGCTTTGAATATATCTTACTATGAGTCCTTTAAAAGTAAAAGAAGAAAAATAAAAGTGGGATTTTCATTTAGACTGTTGAATTCTGTTTTCTGTTAACTCCAATAACCAACTGATAGACCAGAAAAACAAAAAAAACTTTTGTAACGCCAGAGTGCACCCCACATTTATGGGGTCAGAAACAACAATGAGCCCAAACAAATATATTCCCTTTGTTGAGACTAGAATCAGGCCTAGCCTACATCACTAGAGACCCCATAAAATCTTTGCCAAACCCACAAAGCACTGGAATAACTTCATAACTCCACTCTGACATTTCTGAGGTTAAGCAATGCCTGTCTATCTCCTAAATATCTGTCAGATTAGCAGAATAGTGACTTGTCATAGTGGTTTTCACAATAAATAAAGTACCGGTAAAGATACCAAATTAATTGACATTGCAATACTAAGTTTTCTTTAACTGTATTATTTATAACTTTAAGCTAGTGTATGTTCTCACAATAATGGTCTGGTTTTATTCCACTTGAAATATCTGAACTTTTTCATGGCCCAACTATACATAGTACTGGCATGGGCCTAAGGAAAGGAACAGGAACAGTTTAGTGAAGAAAGAGTAGAAAGCACCACAATAGTCCCAGCTTATATCAGTTTATTCTGTCAGTGAACAGCATAATAAACCACCATAAATAAACCAGACAAATTAGCCTTAGAGAGAACAATTTTATTCTTGTATATGTCAGCTCAACTGAGAAACTCCATGAAGTCAGTGGAAAACCCTACAAAATTATAGAGTCTGGCTCCATTCTTGCTTACCTTGCTACATAGCAGCAGTTAAACCTGATGCAGAATAGGTGTCACGGCACTTGAAACATGCCCATACCCTGCAGAGCAGCATGGTATAGAGCTGGCTCCAGCAGGCTAGGATGTCTACAGTGCGTGGCATTCAGTGCCCTGAATGTTTGCTGCCAGGGTGTAATCATAACCCCTGAGCCTTCCAACTTAGCCTGGTACAAAGGCATTATTATTTCTCTATAGAGAATATATCTTACCTGATAGGGTCATAGAGCCAGCTTTTTCTTTTCATGTTGATGACTCACAGTCAGCATCTGGGACTTCTGGTTCTCCGTCTTTTCCAAGTGACTAACCTCCACCTTACAGCCAAAATTCTTCTTGTTAGCTTCTAAGAGGAAAAGAAGGAAAAGATCCATACTTCTTAACTCTATCTAAAAGTTAGTACATAGTCTCAGCTTATTCTCTAGGCAACTGTATAGTTGGTGGTCCTTTTGGCAATGTCTACCGTTCATTTTAAGGGACATCTATGATGGGTGAGATGGATCCTTCTTGTGCTGCCTGTCCTCACAATCTATATTGGATGAGCTTTTCAGATTAGACCGGGCATCTAACTTTAAGGCAGACGATTCCTGGTTGATGAATGCAATCCTTCTTATTATTGCACTTCATGTGATAAAAATGGAATACATCAAAATGAAATCAATACTTACTTGAGGACACTGGAGGGAGCTAACAGAAAGAGATATGGAAAAAAGACAGAAAAGGTGGCAAGAGAAGCTGTTTCAGTTATGTGAGCACCCCATGAATATTTAGGCCTGTAGTTTGCTTCTGATTTCAATCCATGTACAAATGCAGTAAAGAGGTATTTTTGTTTATATTAAATATGAGCTTTTTTTTTGCATTGGTATTCTGGCATCATTGTAACTTTCTATTTTGAACATGTATATTTAGAAAATACACATAACAGACCTTTTCTTTTTCATTTAAATTGATGTTTATTTGAGTTCTCTTGTTTCTGTTCACTTGGCTTCAGTCTCTGCAGTTTGATATTTAATCTAAAATAGAGAAAAAGGATTGTACAGAGACTTTGGCAAACTGTAGTTATACATCCTCTAGGAAAATACCATCATCTTCAGTGAATACAATATAATGAGGAGGTGTCCTATTACATAATTGAGGAGACATTGTCTTTTATATGCATTCCGGTTCACCTTTCACACTAAATTAATCTTAATAAGCATCTGCTTTGAGTAAAGAGAGTTTTGTGATAATTCAACCATGACCTCTCCAGAAGTCCAAATGATTTCACTTTACGTTCTCAGACTGGAGGATTCTTTTGAAACATTTCACTTTACTATATGATAATCAGTGTGTTAACATGAGCTGATTAATCCCATCAGTCTAACTAACACTGATACCATGGCTCTCGTGCTCTTTCCCTAATAACCTCATGGCTGCAAAATCCCTGGCTTCTTAAATGAATTCAGGGCTGTCCTACAGATTATGTTATATAGGAGGTCAAACTTGATGATCACAGTGGTCCCCTCTGGCCTTATAATCTATGAATCTGTAATTCAAACTGGAAGAAATACAAATAATGACACAACAGGAGTAATGGAGGAAATAAAACTAACTGTTTTTAAGATAGATCTTGTTTTTTTTTATGGAAGGGATTATATGAGCTGGTTGTCTGCAATAGCTGGAGTGGGACAGGCAGTCCCTTCCGTACTTGTTTTACTCTATTTCAGTTGCTCATCAGCTTGCTCTTATTTTTAGTATTTATTTAAAAACAGGTTTTGGTACAGTTACTAGGATAACAAATTATGGATGGATATTAGCTTTTTAAAGAAAGCCTCTCTTTCATTTCAGATGACAGACTGGACTGAGGTCTATGAATAATGCTTGTGTTGACCTGCCAAAATATGTCTTAGCAGCAATGAATTCCCAAATACCCAGGCAGAGCTTATTCATTTTGAAGTCAATGGGAGAGAAGGGAATAGAGCCCAGTGCCGAATCAGGCTGCATTTTAACATTTCAGTGATAGTATACTGTGCTTTCTTTAAAAAATAAAAAGACTTTGCAAAAGTCGAACTTGTGAGTGTGAATTTTGCTATATAATTTATATACTTAATATTATACCATCATACCACATGTGTCAAAGGAAAACGTTCAAGTTTGTGGCAGAGTTCCACAGTTTCAATTTTTTCCTGCTCAAGTAGTTTCTGGGGTTTGACAAGGTCACAGCGTCCAGAAGAGCTGGACTGGATCACTAGAGGGAAAGGAGACACTTCCAAGAGAGGTAGGAAGTGGGTTTGGAAGTGTGTACATAGCAACACGCTAAGGGTCGGATACAATTAAAATCATTAACACTATCTCCAAGGGAACAAACACAGGGCTAACCGTTCCAAACCAAGGATCTTCCTTATTCTGGAGATTTTCCTTATTCTGGAGATTTGTCTTACAAGAGGCAAAAGTAGATTCCAATTACTGTTTGTCATTAAAATTTCATGACATTTTTTATTTTAGAAGCATTGCTCATCATCACGCTTTGGTCAAGTTTCATCTCTGCCAGCTGCACTTAAACACCTGAATTTTTTCCTGTGGTTTCCATTATTTATAGTGTTGCTACATTTTACTATCCATGCTGTATTTTCTTCAAGAAACACATTTCAGCAGCAGGTAAGTTGTTCCTAAATATACTTTAGCAGTTAATATTAAGTTTTATAGGACTCTATTTGTATTTGTGAAACTCTCTGAGTCACTTGTTTGGAAAAGAGCTTGGAGATGCTGATTTAAGCTCATTATCACTGTAAATCTCAGTTGCAACTCCGTATGTACATTCAAAGCTTAAAACAGCGGCACACTACATTATTTTATTTTCTTTCCATTTTTTTTTCTCTTCACCTTTCCTCTTGCTCAGAATATTAAGATATTCCTTTTATCAGAGCTTATACCAGCTCTGAAAATGCTGTAACTTCAGGCTGCTGCAGACAGGCCTGTGCTGCTGAGCCCAGCGCCCGCAGCCCATGCCCACATGCCCTCACTGCCCCTTGCGTGGCTGCCCAGACCACCAGGTGATCTCGCTGTTTTGCTCTTCTCTGTAGGGTTATGCTTCCAGAAGGCTGGCTTGCTCACGAGCAAGTGTGCGAGCACAAAGAATGGAAAGGGACTGCATAACCAGAAGCAATTTGGGTTACGAGTCCCTTCTTTAGCAACAACCCAGTGTTAGAGTGGGATAAATCGACTCTGAAACCACCCCTGGGACTTTCAGAGATCACTCGTGATTATGACTGCTTCTATTTTAGTGTCTAATTTAAAGTATTTTTAGAAAGTGCTGAATTCCAAATCCTTTGATAACCAGATTCCTTTGAGGCATTCATGTTGAGGTCATCAAAAATTAAGTCTTTTCTGAAAATCTTAGTTATAATTCCCCTTCTTAGGAATTTGTATCTAGAGAAAACATTCAAAAATGGACTATTTCGTTGGTATCTGTACCAAGATGAGCATCATAAAACCATTCCCTATGATTATGGAGTAGAAGAATAAGAGTTACCGTAATAATAATAAATTCATATCCTAAGGATGGTATCAACTGAGTGGATTTAAAGGATCCAATAAAAGCCAGGTTTGTTTTGTTTAAAAAGCAAGCCAGTCAGTTCCTTTACAGTGTATTACATCATATGGATTTTATGGTAATCTTTCAGCTGGTATCAATTGTTGCAACTTATAACTCCTATTAATTTATTCCATGTTTTCATCTTTTAATATACAGGCAGCACAGTGGCACTATAGATAAATTTGAATTCTTATGCTTATGGAAAGGAGGATCCAAATCTACATATTTTCATAATGTAGAGATTACAGCTAGTTTCCAGGGGGCCAGTAATCCGCATCTGCAATACGAAGTTAGAACCAAGATTGCTGAGGTGGAGTGTACCTTAAAACCCAGTAAAGCATTAGTTGTGCCAGCTTTCCTTTTCCACACGGACATCAACCATCCTGCATCACTAAGTCCACTTCTTCAGTCCTTTGCCCTCTTTCATTTCCTACCCATAGCTACTCACAGCATACATGCTTAAAATTGCAATACTAATTCAGACCTACTTGTCAGCACTCTTCTATTAACTAACCACGAATTATCAACTTCAGTTCCATATTCAGTTCTATTCTGACCACAGGTAATTTTTCTCCTTATTTAATACACTTTAGAGCTCAGATGGAGTTTTTAGGTGTGATTATAATAAGATTGTGTAATCACAGCAATATTTTGTGCTTGAAAGGGCATTATCAAACTTGCATATTTGAACGTACATTTGTGTTTAACCATCTTAGGAAGAACCTATGGTGTGCATATGGTCCTGTGCATATGGAATTATTCAGTTATTAAAAAAAAAAAAAAAGGAGGGGGATGTTAGTAACTTTATTACTCAAAAAATCACATAATTGATAAATTTAAAAGTTAAGATGACTTTAAAGAAAGATAAAAGTTAAGGGAAATAAAAGTACCTTGCAGAAGAATATTACTTTAGTGTGTAGTAATATGGCTGGAGTGGTCTTTACCAGGTGATTTCCTGGTTTTAAGCAGGAAGGTGAAGTGCTTCAACAACTCAAAAAAAGATAGGAAGCATGGGAAAAATAAAGGTGGTAAAAGTAAATATGAGTTCTGCTTTTATGTGGCAGGGGCTTAATTCTGTTTTGTTGAGGGTAGCAATAGTTTGGTTTTTATTTCACTGGGCTGATTTGTCTTTTTGCAATTTCTATTTCTCATGTGGTTTATTTTAAGAGCTCCTTATTTGCATGGCAAATTTTACAAGCAAAATATTTGATTGCAAAATATTAAAGACTTCTGTCAGCTTCTTATTAAAATAAGGTCAAATCTTGAAGTCCTTGTTCAGCTTTTTCACCACTTTTCTCTGCCAGCTCAGTGACTCAGTGAAAACTAACATGAAAACTAAGATGAAGAAAGCATACTTTAGAACGTGGCCCCAAAATATTATTAAGCTGTTAAATTCAAGTCGCTAAACATGTTAAGTGGTCCATTTACAATCATTTAGATTTTTATCTTACATTTTAAAATAAAGTTGGTGTAATCCTAGAGATTATCAGTATTTGTGCAAGAAGATCTCAAAGTTACACCCAGTCTGTTTTTGCTGAAATTTATCTAAATTGGTAAAAGGATCCTGCTAAATTGGGACAGCCCTTTCCTATTGCAACAGTTGTATTAATACAAACACGATCATAGCTTCTGTGTCCACACTTGAATGAATTTATGACAACTATTTTGAAAAGGAAATGACTTTGTGGTAATACAACTGCACGCAGGCTGAGGATTGTAAAAATTTAATCTTTTCTGTTTCTTTGTTTGCTTTCTGTCCTGTTGCTTTCTCCAAATTATTGATTTGGTCGAACTGTTGGGTGCAAAAGACTGAGCGCAGCTCAGGCACTCCCGGCTCACGCTCCTATTAGCAAACCAAACACCGGCCTTGTTGTTGTTGTTGCTGGCGCTGTTTGTTTTCCCTGCTGTCGGAATGACCCTTTTACAGCCCCTGCCTCTGCCTGGCCGCCCGCGCCCGCCTGCGCCTAACTGCGCTGGAGCGGCCGCGCCAGCCACGATGGCGGCCGTGCCGCAGCCAGGCCAATCGCTATTATTCCGACCCGCGGCTCGGAACAGGAGGATTTCTCTTTTGCAGTTACTGCCTCAACAACGCGCCGCGTAAACACGCGGGGATCTGGCGGGCCGGCCGCGCCGGCGCTGATTAAAGGCCGCGAGCAAGATGGATGGAGGCGGTGGGAGCAGCAGGCCGCCGCGTCCCGCTGCGCGCCAGTCTCTGCCATTGTGGCCGCCCCTGGGTACCAGACTCGCCGTGGTCCTCGCCGCTCCAAAGGGAGAGGCGGCTTTGTGTGCCTGCCCGCATCTGCAAACTGCTCTGACACATGATCTACCCTCTCAGCAAGGCCACTCATTAGGCTGATTATCACTTCAAAGTTTGTATTATCATCCATCTCTAAAGGCAATTAGGAATGGGTGGCTTTGAGTATCAGACACTGGGTGACACTAAGTGACTCATCTTTATTGATTCTTTTGTGCACGGAGACAGTGATTGAGATGATAGGATTGCAGCCTACCTGCCCCTTTGACTGGTAAATACTGAAGAAAAACGGTGTGTAATTAACTGACAGTTAATATAGGTTCTGTTTAGTGTTCAGAAAGCACAATAGTGGAAGCTGCCCAAAAGGAACAAAGTAATGAAACTCCTTTGACAAGTTAAACTCTAAAGCCAACTGTGTAATTATCTGACAGCTAAGGGGGAGGGGAGGGCCGGGCTCAGTATTTATGAGACCAAAGGAATTCCTGGGCCTCCGCAATGGGGACAGTTACAGACAATAATCATAACAGCTACCCCAAATATTTGCTCGTGCGAGCCTGGCTTTTTGCGACGGGCGGCCGCTCGCAGGGCCGCAGGAAGCCTCGCGGTTTGGAAACCCGGGGCCGGGGCCGGGCCTTCCCACTGCCGCATGGGCCAAGGGAGTGCGATGTGGAGCCCCTGTCTACGTTTTGGATGAACGGAGCTGCCTGGAAACACAGGCCTGCAAACACGGCTGCAGCCTGTTTGCAGCAAGGAGTTTGCTGGCAAAACCTGACCCACCGGGTGGGAATTACCCACTCACCTGTCATTTTGTCCTGCTAATAAACCCTTCACTTTTACTTCACAGAGGTACACGTTCCTTTCCATGAACTGCCACAAACCTTCTGCCGAAACAAGGTGGTCAACACAGAGACGCATGTACTGGTGGCCCGCTGCATCACGGAAAGCTGTTCTCCGCATCCAAGATCTCCCACAACGCGGTGTTCCTGCCAGGATTAGCCTGTCTGGCAGCACTTGGAAATCCTCTGCCCATGGGTCACAGTAAACAGGAAGGAAAGAGTCAAATTGGGATTCTGTGAAATTCAGGTTCAGTGGTGAACAGTCCCATTTGCAAAATGGATATATTCTCTCACCTGATACTGGAAGGCGCTAAGAAGAAAGCTGCTGCCTTTAAAAGGTTGCAAGGAAGGACCGTTATTACAGGAACGAGCCTTTTGGCATCTCTGAACTCCAGAAGAGATGATGGGGGCCGGCTGTCAGAAATATCAGCCTAGGCATCATGTAGCTCAATATGACGGAGTTTCGTAAGAGGTCCTTTTGGAGCCTTTTCAGGAAATTTTGTGGTTTTAATTTTGTATGCATTGTGAATGACTAAGTAAAACCCTAAGATTCTTTGTAAATGCAATGTTTTGAAACACTTGAGAGACCTAAGAATGTCCTGAAAATGTCTCTGTGAGATGGAGAGAGGAAGGGAAGCACATCAGCAATGTGCAGTTAAAGAAGTATATGTACACAGAAGATATAAACATAGACTATGCACATAGTTGAAAGAAACAAGAACACTGCTACAACACGTACAGTTCTCTCCTTTTCTAGTGACTTTCCACTGACCTTTTCCATGCACTCTTGGGGCAGGTAGAAATGTCTCTCTATCTTCTGACAAATCCTTTCCCTACTACTAGAATTGATCATTTTGTTGGACATGAAGGTAGGTGGAATGGAAAAAAAACAGTGGAGTTTGTGAGGTTCAGTGAAGGCCCAAGGAATGGAAAGAATTTGGATGACTTAGGGAAATGTGAGGTTAAGTATGGGAAGAAAGGTAACTCCTTTGATGAGGGAGGAGATTCAGCTAAATGGGATGGCTGAATTATCAAGAAATATTAGGATCTCATGGTAGTGGGAGACCAGCAATGTGGATAGAGGTCTGAGGCACATACAGGTTATCCACATGCACTCATATTATGTGATTTCACTGGAATATCCATGAATGTGTCATCAAAGGACTGGCCAAACATAAGAAAAATATTTTTAGCGCTGTGTGTGATCTTTCTGAAACCACTGCAGAAGCAGAATATTATAGCTTTTTCAGGTATTTCTTCTCCCAAAATGCTGACAACATAGAAGATGTACAGAAAAGAGCTACAAAAACTACTTGAGATACAGATGCATATCTTACAATGAGAAGCTAACAATCCTACTCAATTTAATTTACCTTAACGCTAAAGAAGATGAGGATTATTCAAAACTATTCATTTAGTTGGAAGATTTTAATCGATCAGACAAATGCTTAGCAGTGTCTAGTGTTAAGAGACTGAAACATGACAAATTAAAAAAAAAGCATACATTTTTAATAAGGAGAGTAATTACCACTGGAAGAGGTTACATAGGATTGCTGTTGTCTTTCTTTTGCCTTTTGGTTTCAAATCAACTCTGAAAAAAAAGAAATCCAGAAGTCATTGCAGAGTGGCACCATTGCATAAATCCTGTAGAATGAAGGAGCATTGACAGGGTAACTATGTTTTTTCCTTTATTTATAGGAGAGGGTGAAGCAACACGGAGCCATGGAGAGAGCGAGAGGGTTGCCTTTGCTGGCAGCTTGCAGATGGTGCCGGAACACAACGGAGCTCTGGAATCCTGGCCCTGCCACCGCCGGCCTGCTGTGCTTTTGGCAACTCACAGTCTCCTGCAAAGTTTTTTATTCACCATGAACCCTTTGATTACCTTATCTATTTGAAATGAGGCACAAGATGGTGCTGCTTCTGAACAAAACAGTACAAATCTCAGATAGATACAGTTATTACTGCAATACAAATACAGGAAAACAGGAATCTCCCTTCCAAATCATATCCTTGTCAGGCCTCTGACTCTTCCAGAATTGCAAAAAAATGTGGAATCAGTTTCAAATACTTGCACTCATACAACCTTAAAATGAACTGGTTTGAGAAACACACAGTAAAACTGAAAACAATAGCAGCCACTGGAAGAAGTGTCAGCAGACAAGAGTCAGTGTGACAAAGGGAGCTAGCTAGGTTAAGTATAATTGTGTTAGGTTCTTTTATTCTACTATGACTTTTTCTTGTATTACAGTAATAAGAATAATTTCAAATCCATGTGATCTAAAGAATTGCCTTTGGACATGTTATTATAACCTACCCTCTACTAGAAAGCATACAGAAAAGTTTGGCAAAATGAAGAAAAAATCTCAAACAAAATATTTGCTAATTCTTCTTGACCTCTACTATTCACTTGTAAGGTCCATGCTACTTTCTCTGTCTCTCACTTTTCCCTTGTTTCCACTTAAATCTGATCCAAACAAATTATACATGAACAGGCATTTTCATTTGGATCTTGTTCACTGAGGTACTTAGCAAACAATCAACTGACGAACAAGATAAGAACAGCAAAAAAAGATAAGCGTTTGTTTAGATAGTGCAATCACAGATAAAGACCTAAGCAGGCCTGCACATACTCAAGAACCAGTGCTATTATCTTTCAAACTATGGCACTGTGGTTGCCTCCATTGTATTTCTTTGCTATAAATACTCACAAAGGAGTGATTTATCAATTCATTTAAAATGTACACAATCTGAACGAGCTTTTCTGTTTTGTTCTGGTTGAAATTGAGATATGAAATCTAAAAGGTAGGTTATTTACTTTTGAGTCTTTATAATTTTAACGTGGATGAGTAAAAAAAAATCAGTTGAAGTGAGAGGAAAAAAAATGGAAAACACAAATAAATGTGAATATTACAAGATAAGAAGCTGTCTCTTCATTAGGGCTTAGTGTATTAGTGTTCTTGGAGAGCTTACACCAGGACTGTAAGTAGCACCATTTCCATGTGGGTAGAAACATGGAGGGGGCGTAGAAACTCTTGTAGCACCACGAGAGGCCCCTCATAATTTCCAGTGCTTGCAAAACACTTCAAGAACATTGGCAACGTAAGCCTCCCAGATTCCCTACCAAGTTAGCAGGAAAGGCTGAGCCCTCCTCATGGCTGCACAAACTAAATTACCAAGTGATCAGGTGACTTGCCTGAGGTTAAGCAGCGGGGCTGATAGAAACCTGACCTCTGGCCACAAAGGTCCATCCCTTAACCACAGGATCTTTCGCTCTTCCCTACACTCTGTGTAAAGTAATAGTCTCTGTATGAGAAAATTGCAGTGTCTGAACATATTTATTTGGCGCCTTTCACCGGCACTGCGGCCACATCATCATTTTCGAAAGGCGCACTTCCATTCAGAATACAGTGAAAAATGCCTCTAAATTATTTATTCCATATGGCAGAAAATATGTGTGCCACTAGAACACATTTAATTTGACGAATGTGAACTTTATGAACAGGCTCTGCAGAAAAGACATATTTAAATATTGTTTTGCTAACATATGTGTGTATTTTAATAAATATGGCCTCAAATGTTATTTAAATATGGACCTAAGTTTTTTTTTTTCTTTTTATCGATAAGAAACTAAGAAGCTGAGCCTTCAGTTTCTCCATTTCAGAGAAAGAGGCTTTTGCAAATTTTTGTTGGGATGTTTTTGTGCACTTGAGATGTTGCTTGCCTTTAATTTATGCCATACAGAAGCTTTACACTATAATTTATAGAGCCATCACTATGCTAAGAAAAGACTGAATTTTCCAGTGGACAATGTAATGCCCAGATATATACAAGACTGAAGAGTATACAAGACTGGAGAGATATTTAAGACTGGACGAGGAACTCTTTTGATTGAAGCCTTCTCAACATTGCAAACACTTCCAACTACTGGGACACCCCTCAGCCAATGCTTGGACATGGACACAAGGATTGACACAACTTCAGTAACAACTCTGAAAAGAGCTGTCGTTATCTTTGTCTGCTTATCTACCTGCTCAGGAGGTCAAAGCAGAATTAGCCATAAAACATGGGGAAAACATTCCATTTCCCAGAATCTCATGCAATAAAACTCGAGGCTGGTGTGTGAAACCAGGCGGTGCTGGGGAGCAGACCAGCACAGCTGATCAGGGTGACTGAAGGAATGGCAGAGTGGGAGAAGTTCAGCATAACATACGGGCAGATAAGCAAGGGGAAGTCAAGTTGCAAGGGTCCTGAGAGGAAAACGGCACAAATTTGAAGCAATGGAATGAGAGCAGCTAATGTGAAGTTTCAGGGAGCCTATATGGATCCCATGGTCAGTATGGTCAGAAGTGACCACAGCAGAAGGGATAAGCTGGGGAAGAAGAAATTTCCAGGGAAAGAAAATCATTCTAAAATCAGATTTCAATCTGACTCAAGGTTTCAAACATCCTCTACTCTAAAGTTTTGTTTCACAAAGGGAGGAGCCATTCAAAAGTGGCTTCAAATTTCAGTTCCACTATGGATGCAACATTTGGGGTTGACACCTTCTTAAAAGAAAACCCCATATAAAACAGCTTGGAGTTAGGTTTATACAGAGGTCTCAAATATAGAGTATTATGGTGATTGATATTTGTTTGGGAGTCAAATTTGTTCTGCATGAAAAAGCCAGGGAAAGGGTTCCTCTTCTCTGATTCACTGAACAGAAGGTAATTGAAAGATCTCTTTATGGCAGGATTTATGACCTCTGAGCCTCAGTCGTTTTGAGCTAAATAATAATGCATTTGCATCGTAAGTGTATCTAATTTGAATTTCGCTTCCTGCCTAAGCACTTTGAAAAGATGCATGCCTTGAGGTGTCTGCCTGAATAAAATTTCTGTGGAATTGAGGCTAACAAATAAAGTATGTCGTGGTGTGTTAGAATCTACTCTGCCCTGGAGAATAGCTCCCCTGATAAACTGTCTGATTTATAATGACAACTGCTCCCACTGTTGTATACAAGTATACCTTACTGTAATGGGGAATTAAAGAGGCTTTCATGTGAACCAAATATTTAGCTTTGAAGTCAGTGGGAGCTGAGAGCGCTCAGCACCTCACAGGATTAGTCCCTTGGGAATTAACCTTTTCACCTTACTATAGTGGAAGGATAAAATTTTGACATGGAACTTTAGTGGTGTGAGAGTACAAGAGTACTGGGAAGGATGAGAAATCATGATGAGTTACCTTCTACTTTAAAGAGCACTGGGGTCATTCCACATCGCTATATGGCTTGAGTTTTCGTAGAGAATCTGGACTGCTCCTTTGTCATAGACTTGGTCATAGTTTATAAGAACCTCAGGAAGCAACTTTATGTATTAAGTTGCTGTGTTAACTAACATGTCAACACTGCATTAGTCCTGCAAAAGCAATACCAGTTTTTATATTTTCCTGTGAGAGACTTTCCATCTGCTTCTTTTCCCTTCTCTTCACTGTTTGAATTAACAAAGTGAGCATGAAAATCCAATGCATTCTCCAGTATCTTGGTCAAAAGTGAGGGTATTTTTTCAGGTATTCTTTTGTTAATGATGATATTAAAAGTGACTTTTAAATTGGCTGTTGTTAAACAAACAGAATCTGCCATTGTGAGAAAAGACAAACTGCTTATAATTAGTTCTGGCAGCTGGAGGATGGCACTCCTGCTGTTTCTGCTGCTGGCACAGTAACGCACATCGTGTCACAATGCATGAATTATGTGGGGTCAGCCCTTCCAACACACCCAAATTGCTACCAATTATTAATTAATTAGTATCATTATGGGACTGCCTTAAGGGCCCAATCAGCCCCTTTGAAACAAATAAATTGACTTAGAAATAAAAGGAGGTGACGTGGTTAGTGATGAGTAAAAAAGGTAATTCGAACAACAGTTTCATATGAGTCTAGTCCTGCAAGGTACCTAGTACTCCCCAACTGATCTGAAGTGCTCCCCTCATGACCTCCAGTTGCATTTAAGTTCCATGTGAATATAAGGGAATATAATATAATATAATATAATATAACATAATATAATATAATATAATATAATATTGCAGGAGCAATGTCAGGAGCCCTGCAGGTTGTTTCCTCTCTGTGAGATCTTACAATAAAGTTCTCAAATTCACTGAAATAAATTTCAACACTGTACTTTGCTGATCTTTCAGAAGTCTATTAATGCTATGGTGTATTTTTTACACATTAGGGAGTTTTCTCTTCAAAACTATTTACAATAACGGACACTAATGCTTATAACTCAGTATTTGAGAGAATTCTAAGTTAAAATTCAGTTACTGCAAATGCTTCACAAATATTTTAGGTACATAAGTATTAACTAGGACACTATAAATTAAAGCTGAATAAGACCTATAAATGCTTGTTTTATGTCAATTGACAGCACATGTACGTAAAGCTAATGCCCATTTTTTGACGGCAAAGTCAAGATGCTGGCTCTGGAGTCTATGCAAGTAATATGTGTTGGCAAGACGTGAGGTGCATTTAACCAGTTACAGATAAAATAGAGGTAATTAGTTAGAATGGTGTTTAAAACTACACATGTAATGCATGGGGAAGAAAAGTAAAGTCTGCTAATTGAAAACACTAAGGTGATTGCAAGCTAAGTATGAATGAGGTAGAATCTTTAATTCCATGTCCCCTTTTAGGAGCTCAAGTCATTATTTATGGAAAAAATATGTCCATAAGCATATACTGCAAGTTTTCCAAAAGTTTCTATAAAATGTTAATTACAAAATGTCTATAAAAACTGAGATGAGAATATAGTGAGTTCAAAACTTCTGAAAATACTTCTGGGGGATCTCAACTCTTACTTCTCTGATGTGGAGATAAAGAATTCAGAAACTGGATGATTCAATAATAAACCGTAATCTCTGTGTTCAGCTCTGCTTCTTGCATGTTTTGCTGCAGAATTTCAATGACAAATCTACACAGTGAACAGTGTAGCCTTAAATATTTCCCATAAATGTTCCTCAGAAATAGGGGGACTGTAGATGAGACAAAAAGACTAATCTCAGATCCAAATGCTTTAAAACATGGATAGTCATTACTGTTTCAAAACAACTGTCTCAGGGAGGCTTTCAGAACAATATCATCCCTAATTTATATACCTGCTACAGTTGCACATTGGGTCCATAGCCCAGCATGGAGTTCTATCACCGTGGAAGAAATCAGCTTCTTCTCTTTCTTCAAAACTATGACAATCATTATGAGAGTCATCGTTGTGAGTGAAGAAGGCCAAAAGAAGAAAGGAGGAAGGCAATCAGTAGAGGAAAACAAAAAGAAAGGAAATTTCCAAGAGAGAAAAGCACATTCACTGTATTGCACTTCCCTGAAAACTGGGTTGTCTTGGTAGGTAAAAGTGGCTACTCGCAGATATTCACAGATGAAAATTTCAACCCCATCATAGCTTATCCAAAAAAATCAGTCTCCTATGTTGACTCTTCATTTATGACTTTTTAACTCTAGATGATTTTGCTTAAAAAAGGGAGTGAGAATAAGGACATCGGGATATAACTGCTGAATAGAGCAAATGAGAGGGCCTAATATGCAGTTTTGCCATTCTCCCACCCATCTATGTTGGTCTTGCTCTTCCAATTTTCAAAAGACGTAATTAATAAAATTATATCTATTTGCTACTCGTTACTAGCTGTGTTCCAGGGCTTCTTTTCACAGGGCAGTGAAAACCTTCAAATGGGCAGTATCAGTTGCCTCTTGAGAATGATATCACCTGAGACATTTTATTACAACAGAATGTGCCAGTGGTTTGTAGCTGCAGTCATTAGAATTAGCATCCTTTTGTACAGATTAATTAATATGGAGAGTCCATATTTTCTGTGTTGGACTTCTGTGTTGTAGCAACATGAGTTCATGTATTAGACATATTAAGTATATATTAGACAACAAAAGGAGATTCTTGATAATTGATTACATCAGGCCTGGAACTGTACTGTCAGAACTGACCTCCTGGATGACCCCACCAATAAGCAGAATTTCTCACTCGTGAGCCAGATACAATGTCTAGTATGCAAACGTAAACCCAAAACTACTCTTTTCAATACTTTCTAAGTTAAGAATCCAATCTCCTGTGAGGTTAAACAGAACACAAAGTAGTTTTCTACTGGTGTTTTTTTCTCCCAAACATTCTGAAAGTCAGCTTCAATATGTTGTGACAAACATCACTATGGAGAGGGGACCTTTTAGGGATTTTTGTGGTATTTGCATGTTCACAGTAAGTGGTGAACATGTGTAAACAAATAATCTGAATCTTATTTTTACCTGTGGTTTATGCTTTAATGACTTACATGTAGAGTGCAAACAACTCCATTAGACACTACTGAGAATTACTGTTTCCTTCGCAGAGCTGAGGTCCATGTTCTCCTGCTCGCTGAAGGAACAGTCTTATTTTTATACTCACTTTAGAGAGATTCCCAGAAAAGCCTCAGACAGCAGCGTCCCGCTGTGTCTGCCAAACTGCACCTCATACTGATCGTGTTTGGGTAGGCACGATCGAGGCTCTGGTATTTCTAGCCAATTCCTTGAGATAAATATTGAGCCTAAGGAAGAAGTCTTTTGACATTCCTGTTGTTTTGATGTGGCTCGCCAGGCATGCTTTGTCTTCTCAAGCACTGTGCACATCGAACCACAAGTAACAAACCCAGACATGAGGGGGAGACCTGCTACTGATAAGGCCAATATTAGATTACTTTCAGTGGAGACAAAGGAAGAGCCATTGAAAAACTACTCTTCAAGTCCCGATTTCTTTGCTGCATGGCAGGCAGTTAAGTAAACATATTAGTTCTTACCAAAACTGATATAAAATCTGCACTTTTCCTCAGGAAACCAGTATTTAGCACAACTACTCTCAACTTGGTGGAAATTAAAGATCTGCAGGATCTTTCAGAAATAAATAGCAATGAAAACTCAGCGTAGGTAAAAGAACATTTCATTTCAGTTTGGCTTTTTACAAGGACTCTGCCGTTTTGTTTAGCCTCAAATTAGCTTTTTGAGGTTGTTTTTTGAAAGAATTTGAATGGAAACATTGCCATGATCTCTGCTCATTATAAAGGGAAATGTTTCGCAGTTGGACATTCCCTTCCACTGTTGTGAGTCCAGCTAACACTCTATGAGTGTCTGAGAACCAGAATATGAACCTAGCCAGAAAACAGCTATAAAAACAAGTAACATGGGCTACTCTGTTTTCTATTTGCATTTAACTCAAGAGGAAGGTAGTAAAGAGAAAATTGGATTAAAAATGTTTTTGTCCAAATTCTGTCTGGCATTTACGCCTCCTTGTTTAGTCATACACTAAATTTTATCTCCTCCCAAATCTTCAGGGAGCCTCCAATCATTCTACATGAATTCCAAATGAAACAATAGTCTTGCTGCAAACTAGGGGGCAGAAATACCCATTTTAGGGCATGTATATTCCAGTTTGTCAGAGCTATATGTAGTCTTTTTACATTAGGGTGACCTGCACCCTGAAAGAAAAAGTCAACACAGAGGCAGCTTGTGTATGGTCACGCTAAATAGAGCATTTGCTTGACAGCTGCTATGTTTATCTGTGCCCGATGGTTGTAATGCAGTATTAGAGAGGGTCTAAGATGGCCCCACCACATTGACAAACTCTGACTTTACTTACTCAAAGCTTCTTCTGCTCTTTTTTTTTTTTTTTTTCTGTCTAGGAAGACAGAGATTAATAAAGAGGGTCTGCAACTGTGTCCCAACTACTGCACAGAAGCAGAAACATCTGTGTTCTCTTCTCCCCTTCACATTAGCAATGTTAATGTGGAAGGAAAACCATGGAGCCCAGGCATATCTTCCATGTTGTTATGAAGACTCAAAGAGTTACTAATAGAATTGGCTCATTTTTTACCACAAAGTTTCTTTCTGTCAGAAAATTTAATTTTCTTAATCACAAGTCTGTTTTTTATGAGGGAATGGTTTGATTGAAAAGTTTTTTTTCAGAAAAATACAAGTGGAAAATATTTAATATGAAAATACTATTTTTACATTTCAATTAGATTTTCCTTTTACTTTTTTTTTTTTGGAGAAAAAAAGCCCTAATATTATTCCCTGCACAAGTGGCACTTCTAAATTCTAGTCGCTAGAGAGCTGTAGATTTTTAGCCCCTATAAATACATGAATGTTTTGTTGACAACATCTCTATAAACATATATCCTTTTCTCATTTACACTGTCACACAAAACTATTGAGACTGACAGGTCTTAAATCTGAAAAGGGCTCCACAATGCAGTCTCAAACACATTTCTGAAATGCCAGGACAAAATATAACCACATCCTGTTGAATATCTTCAAGCAGTAAGGACACAGAACAAAACTTTGAGAGGATGTGTCCCAATTAATTAACCTCTTTGACCAACTTCCTTTTGTTTGGCGCCAGTTGCCATATGGAACCCCAAACTCTTCCCTGACCATGGATGAAAAATTTACTGTGTATGTTGCCATTATTTAACTTAAAGGTAAACCTGACTGTTTTTTTAAAAAAAAGACTCTTAGAGATTCCACTCATTAATTAAATGAATGTTTTAGATAACAAATTCAAAATATGATTCATAGTGAATTGTAATGCTTTTTACTATTGTGGGTGAACCAGAACAGTCAAAATTAGAAGAGATTTGATTTTTTTTTTCCCTAAAGTCCAAACTGAATCAAGTCTTTTCTTAAGAAAATAATGCATAATAAAAGTGTTCCACTAGGGGTTTTCTTAGAGGTGTGTTTTTTTTTTTTTTTTTTTTTTAACTCATTGACATTTACACTTGTCCCATTTCTCCTTGATTGGAAATTTTTCTTTAGACCAGTGTTCTGGCAGCCTTGTCTTCATCTCAGCTAAATGCAAAAAGAGCTGCAAGTCTCCCAAGGCAGCAAACCTGCGTGAGCCTTAGCGCCTGATCCTCTCCCTGCTGAAGTCACTGAGAGTCTGTTAATTGATTTCAAAGGGAGCTGGATGAGGTCCCAGTATTAGATATAACTGTTTGGAGAGATTGTTTGGAAGAGGGTCTGCTCCAGTTAAATATCTGATTCATTACCTGAACCCAACTGAATTGCCAGTGTAGAAGGTTCATCTATCATTAGTTTCTGCCTTCCAAGTTCAGAGCTCAGGGATTTATCTGTTTCTCTTTCATCAGTGAACCACGGACCTAACATGATTATTTAAAGCAATGCAGAACAGAGTCCCTTCCAGCACTTCTAGGCAGGGCTCTTTTAATACGGTAGCTACAGGATACTGTTGAATGAATACTGAGCACATCTGACATAAAAGAATCCACTGACTCTCTTCCCCTGGCTTAGCAAAACAAAGTCTGTGCTGTCTAATATCACCTCAGCATATTTGGCTGAGTAGTTAAGGAAGGGACTGCAGATGATCCCTAGCCAGAATCCCTTGGAATCTGGAAAAGTTCAGAGCAGTAACTTGTAAGCTTTTACCCCAGGTTCCCCATCGCAGTATTCACACACGAGAGCTTTGTTACCAGAGGGTATTCTCAGCAGTATTGTCTTGGTTTCAGTAGAAAGGCATTGCATTTTCAGTGAAGTATTTGTAAGTTCTGACTGTTCCTCTGTGTTCTGCTAATGATCCAAGATTTTAAGGTGTTTTATGTGTTTAAAACATTTTGGGTCACATTTAAATACAACTGTCTATAGCACAGGGGGAAACTGCTTCCACTTCATAGCTCAAGGGTCTTCCGGGGCTTGAGATCTTGGAATCTTTTAAGCCAGAAAAAGTAAGTAAGACTACAGCCCCCAGCCCCTGCCACCCCACCTTCAAAGCATCTGTGGGTGCTCACGCTGCAATTTCCTCCTCCATAATCTGACATTGACAATGTAGCCATGGGATTTTTTCCCCTCTCTTTTCTTCCCCTGTTCTTGATGCCTTTTTCAGCTTTAAGGCTGCAGCACAGTTGTCAGAAGTCTGGCTTCAATGGTCTGAAGGGAGACAGATACTGATAAATTTCCTTTTGATCTCTGCTCTGCAAAACCACTCAGTCAGAAAAAAATAGAGGGGTCTGTGTGCATAAGGCTTGGAGGATGTGAAAGGCAAAAAGCACCCTCTCATGCCAGAGCGAGTATAACTCCCACTGCACATTAGATCTGAAAGAGGAATATAGAGAGTTTTGTATACATTTTGCAAATCAATGCACTGTAAGGAAATTAAGCCACTGAGTAAAATGGGGGTAATGATACTGATCTCCTTTGTAAAGTACTTTGAGATCAGTTGATGAAAAGGACTGTATAAGAGCTAGGTATTATTATAGTTAAATCATGGCAATTGCATTTCTCAAAAACGTTATCTTTTTGTGGCATACTCATCAGGATCAGTGTTGAAAGGTTGCAGTTTATAATAAGTATTCTGTTATACTATAAATGAGACTGAAAAAGAACTTTTGTTTTCATCAGGTTATAGAAACTTGTACCTATCATTTGAGGATGTATCTATTCAACTGTAGCAGGTGCCTTTCACTCAACTTTCTGCATCTACCTTGGTCAAAGGTTGAATGAAGACAGTGGGCCCTTGATTACAGTACTAAGTCAGGCAGAGAACACATTTAAAACACAAAATGTTATCCTAAATATGCATAGAAAAGTCATGAGTAATCCAGGAGCACATGTATTCCCCAACTCTGTTCCCAAAATGGTATACCCTGCCTCTCAGCAAATTTGGGTAGCTCAGGCACCATGTGGCACTAACACATCTAACTAGTTTTCTGACTAGAGCAGGTTCTCAAGCAGTAGAGCAGAGCACAGCCATGTCTGCTGTATCTGTAGAGGCGTTTTCATATGTTGCTTTGCTCAAAGAATAACAGTGTTGGTAGAATTGAATATAATTTGTCAGCACTAGCAAGGGTGGAAAATTTACTTGGGAGAATAAAAAAAGTCCAAATGACAGTGCTGAAGGAACCAAGGGCAGCTCAACATGAATTAAAATTCACAGAAAAGAAAAGAAATAAATATATAAAATCTCAAATTAGCTTTTTTTTCCCCCTCTATAGCAAGACTGCCTCTTTTACGTGCTGGGAGACATATTGCATAGAGTGTATATGCAGCAGAATACATAAACAAATTTGGAACTAGAAGTCCAATGAGAAGAAGTAAGACAAATGAAAAGTATTTTCTCCTAACGAAAATGCATTACTCATTCTTTAAGTATCAGCATATATTACACTTTAAAATAGCAGGTAGTTATAATGTGCCAATAAAAACTGACAGCAAAATGCTAGATATAGACTGTGTGGGTAAAACTAATGTGGCTCCTGCATATGCTTTAACAAGGCCTGTGCTACATTATTTACAGTTTATAATAAAGTCTGTGATGTGCCTTTTGTTCACTTCACCACAAAATCAACATGGAGCAACCATATGGCCACAACAGAGTCTTCTAAATATACACAAACAGTAGGGTCTAGGTACACGCAAAGGCTCTGTTGGGTTTCTGACAGATTTTGTAACAGAGCACAGTGAGTGTTAGTAAAGGACTTCCTATATTCCATCTTACTCTATGAAAAAAAATTCTCATACAGTTTTAAATTAGAGATACAGTCTTTCCAATTTAAATGCTGCATTTCCAGCGTTCCATGAAAAAAATACTTTATGTTTTTGATTGAATCAATTTTTCCAGAGGTTTAGAAAGCTGAAATACAAAAGTAGTTTTGTTTTCTGTCAGGATTTTACAGATCATGTTGCAAATGCATGGTAAATACATCTGCATATAGTTCTTAAAAGAAACCTCAGTTTAATACAGACATATTATTGAGACAGGGATGAACTTGCTGTTTATTTACAATAGTTGTGAGAGGTCATTCAACCCCTCCTTGCAGGCAAGTGGCTTAAATAACAGCAGCCTCCCACCCCAAAACACAGATCCAAATAAGAAGAGGGCAGCAACTCTGCTTGGCTTGCACATGAATGGGTACGTGTGCGTGTATGTGTGTGTGTGTGTGTGTGTGTGTGTGTGTGTGTGTGTGTGGAGAAAAGACTTTGAATTGAGAAGTGGAGAAAAGCTGAGAAACAGATTAAAGAGACAAAAAGAGCCAATGCTTGTACATGTCCTAGCAGAAGTTACAGAGTGTGGTATCAGTTGGGTGCTGAGTGGACACTCTGTTATTTCTGGTAGTCTGAATCCTGCTGGTTTCAAAAAGTAGGGATTTGCTTCTCAGAAATAAACCTTCTTAGAAATAAACAGAAATAAACATCAAAGAAAATTTACTCTACCAACTTCTCCATACAATTGGAATAACCTATGAGATCTCAAAATATAGCTAGTTGCTTAGATCAAAAAGGGTAATGTTTTTCACTATGTTTAGTTATGAAGAACAAATTACTGAAGAAGGCTTTAAATTCAAACAATTCCTATAAAATAGGAATCTGTTTTATTAACAATTATGTGCATTCAGACACAGCTGAAATTCAATTAAGCCTTTTAGGTATGACTATTAATATTGCTACTGAAATCAAGCGGTGCCTTCATCACGGACTGAGACCTCATCATGGGAAGCATGTATGAGCAACAGATAAAAAGGACAGTCCTGCCTCAAAGAGCATCAGGGAGATCCAGACAAATGAGTACAAGGAAACAAGATAATATTGCTCAAGTTTACTAAAAGTCAGTGATAAGTAAAGGTCTCTTCAGGCCAATAATCTGGTCATTGTGCATATTTCCACAGATGTCATGGAAAGGGAAGATTTTGGAGAAGGTGCTGTGCGGTAGATGTTGTACTCCCCCAAGCCTAATGGACAAAGTATGCAAAGGAAGGAGAGCACTTTGAAAATTTGTGAGCAGAAACTGCTGAGCAAGACGATATGTTCGTATTAATACCCGTGAGCCAGTATCTCGATAAAGCGTATGAGAGCAGGTTGGGGAGAAGAAGCAACACAAGCCCCAGAAAATGCCTCTGCTAAGTTCCCCTCTGAGGACTTCAGTGCGATGCCATTTGAGGAGAGAGAGGTGGATGCAGGAGGATGGGGAGCTTAAGGAGTGAGTCAGAGACATGGAAAAACTTACTGGGATTAAGTAGATTTATTCTGAAGAACATTACTTAGGGAAAAGGCAGAACTGAAGGACAAAATGTGGTTCAGGAAAGCAGCTAGGCCGCCACGTTTCCTTGAAACAGTGTGCTGTGCAAGATTAGGAGCAGAGGAAAGGAGTCCTGGGAGGGAGTTAGAGTTTTGCATTCCGGGAGGACAGGACAACCAAACAAAGAGCAGAGGACGGGGATTCCCAGAGGGAGCAATCGCGGAGTGTGCAGCGGACAGCAGGTTTCCTTAGAGCCTGACAGACTGTCCTGCCCTCGGCCTGAGAGGCGAAGAAGGTTCCTTTCTGTGAAGCTGCCCAGACAACCCCCATTAGAGAGACCTCTAATTATTTTTTCCCCCAAAAAGCTCAGAGAAGTTGTTTTTCTAGCACCTTTAAGAGGCTGGAGTTAAAGAACAATAGTTTGGTAAATGGCCATTTGCCGCTGTTCGCCTGGTCCAAAAATGTCTCAAGTAATACAATTAAGCTTAAATTTGGAAGCAAAATTCTTTCTTACATCAAAACTTTATAGAAACACAGCAGAGAAAACACACTTTAATAATAAACAGATAATTAAAACCACTTGAAACCCATGTATGTGTTTTATTAGTGACTAAAATCAATGGTATGTTGCAATTTAGTTATGCGGGCTGATTTAGTATCATGTTATGTACCAGTTACATAGACATGTGCTACAGGCTTAGTCATAAAAGTGTGGAATGCACCACTAACAAATTCAATTTTTTTGCTCTTAACTACTCACAAACCCCCTCTTCTTCTGAAGGGAAACCACGTATCGCCCTTATAAAGGGCTCAGTCAAAAGGAAAGCCAAAATAAAGACAGAACTTAACAGCCCAATGGGCTTTCACCAAAACTATCTTTTGGGGGGACTAAAAAGGAAAAGGAAGAGCAGATAGGAAAGTTCACCCCCATTCCAAGAAAAAAATGCTGTTCTTAACAGAATTCAAATATTACAAAGAGATGTTTGTGTCACTAGGAAGAAATGAATGTGTAAAGGTCTAAGAAAACTGACAGTTCATTTTTCTATCATGGTAGCCACACAAATGTAGCCCACTGAGGATTTCCCCCTTTAGCTTTGCTTTGGAAAATTCATACTGGAATTTGCACTTTCAACTAACTCATTTATTTGAGGAGACTTCTGGAAAAATAGGCCTTGCTTGGGAGCACAATGTCACTTATACCAAAATAGAAGGAAAGGCTACGAATTTTGGAAGCGCCCTAGCTAAATTTTCAGAAGTGCTGAAAGGCAGGACATCTGGAGAAGTCAGGAGTAAAGGGGACCCTTGTCCCACATGTCACAAGTCGTGCATTAAGATATAAAGAGCATCTAGAATTATAGTCTATTTTCCAAAATAGTTCAGCAAAAACAAAAAAAAAGTAGCAGCTTGTATGTATTATCATATCATGCATGTATTATAATTTTTAACCTGTTAAAAAAATACTGTGTAAAAATCACTTTGGCAATTGTACTTAAAAATCCTTTTTATCCAGTAAATTGTATATTTTGTATTTTAATATTTTTTCCAGGTACTAATTTTCAGGGAAAAGTATACTGAAACAGTTGTTTTTGCTTTATGTGTTAAAATTTGCTGAAAATAGGAGAATTCTGTCCCTTAGGAAATTCCAGCATTTGAAATTTGTCTCATTCTCAGACTGTCGTAAAAATTGAGACAGACACATTTTCACAGCGTAGGTGCTCAAATGCCCAGTTTTGGCCTGCTGTAATGTAGATGTCTCAGTGCCATGTTGCTTCGGGGCAACTGTAGTTCTTGAGTGCCTGAAGCCTCGTTCTCCTTTTCTGAGTTTCCAAACTAAATATCATAGAATACACTATGTAAGGAAATTCCTATGGTACTTTGTCCAGGGAGCCAGAAGGGAGATTTGACTTTGCCATATCAGAAAATCCAGACCACAGAGGAGAATGAGACCTCTGAGTTTTAACTCTAATGAAGCATTATAGTAAACGTATGCTAATGGCAAACTGATCCCAAAATAAAATGTATGGCTGGAAGAGAACTTATACGTGAAAGAATGTAGAACTAGCAGCATTTCATATAAAGGCACTACTAAGTTTATTTCACTTCATTTCATATCAAGCATTTAGATTAAAGCAACAGACTGCTAATTCTATAGTAATTTCACACTGGTCACAGCTCCGTCTCTCCCCAAAGACCACTAAGAGAAAGCAAGTTTTAAGCTTACAAGAAATGCAAAGGAAGAACCACTTTAAGAACGGTTTGCTTTAAAATGTAGGTTAGAAATCTAATGGGTGTGTAAAGTAAGTGCTACAGGAAGGGATCACCATGGAAATTAATCATCTAACTACTGTCGTCTTCTGGTTGAAAGACCAGTTCATAGTTTCTGATGTATTTGAAAATCGATCATATCTTTACGTATCAAGTGTTTATACTGAGATCGGCCTAGAAACTTCACCTAACTCAGCCTCACTGGGCTAAAAATTGCACTGATACAAGAATGCCAGACCTGATCTTCCAAGTTATTTACAAAAAGAAGCCTGATTAAGTGAATGTTAAAATTACATGTGTTCAGAATTTTCACGAATAGAACTACAAAGATTTGTAAATAGATTTAGTAATTTTTTCATATCAAATTCACTTACATTTGTATTTCCTCAGACACACACAGGTGATATGTAGGAAGATAGGTATAAGTCATGGTTACCCTGATGTAAATAATATGGACACCTTTCCTGTAAAATATAACTTTTATTGAGGTAGCAACTACAGGAACAGAAGGGTTAAATTAGAATTAAATAAAATTCTTTTTTAAGAATAAATTCAGGTGTGAACTAAAGTAGTGTATTGAAATGTATTAACAGAACAGGGGGTAAATAAAGTATATTTAGCTATTCTCCAGGAAAACATCTGAATCTCTGAAGGTTCTGAGGAAGCTCAACCCACAGCACTCATTGGGAGGAGAAAGAGATAGGTTGTTGTGGTTGCATTATAAGGTTGGCATCCCTGCCTCACTGCTTGCTTAGGTGAAGGAAGGAATCCCTCTAAGCACTGAGACCATTTGGCAAACCTTTCTGAATGAGTTAAACTTGGGAGGCATTTGCTTTTTAAGATGCCAGTATTATTACTCTCTTTCTGATGGGTTAGATTCTGTTCTGGTTTTTGTCCTCATGAAATAATGGTATGTCAGGCCACATAAGAAATAAGACCATATCCCTTCCCTCCACAAAAAAAAAAAAAAAAAAAAAAAAAATATTGACCAGTATACAGGAATGGGCTTCAAAAAATGCCTTTTTAAAAATAAAAAGTTTAAGGAAATTAAGGGCTTACATTAGACCAACAAAACCCAGAAAATTCAGGAATAAGATTTTCTTCTCTACTCCATACTCTTCCCTGCCCCTTTTAAAGGCTAAAATATATTTCTTACAATGAAAGCTAGCTACATTCTATAATTACAGATACTCTATATCAGAATGCACCTCAGAAGTTCATAGCTTAGTGGTCAAGGTGGTCAAGTTAGTCTTGTCACTTAATTGGATGAATTTGATGTCTGGATGTGAAATGATGTCATCCACTTACAAGAAAATAGCAGATTTTTGCTTAGACAGCTTAAAATCTTTTAAATAAAATTTCCATTAAAAAGCATTTTGTGTGGTAGCGGCAAAGTTCATTCTTGAAATACCTAACTTTTCTGCTCTTTAGTGTTTTCACTGTCATTTTTGTGATGTAATGGCTAGCAACAAGAATGATAAGGAAAGAAATCTCACTGTGGAAAGAAAGACGTCCAGGGTCCTCCAGCTCAAGCGATGCCAACTGCCGACCATCTCCACTCTGCCAAAAAAAGAGTAGAAGAAGCATTGAAGAAGGACTTTCTAGGCTACATCAGACAATATCGAAACACCCACACTAATAATTTAATTTAAATGTTTGTTTTTTGATTTCTTTTTCCCATGGTAGATTTGCATGTGCACAATTCTCTCCTTCTACGAGGGAAGCCATTTCCAGCTTATCCTAGTATATCTATGTTTTGCCTCAGGCCCCAAAATCCCCAGGGAATGACTCAGCCATCAGGTTCTTGTGAGGTGCATCTTCTCAGTCTTTTCCATGGGAACTGTTCAAATCTGTTTAAATCACAAAATACCTACTGGAGCTAAATCTTCTTTCTCTCATATTGCAGATACTCATTTGGCTCTCACCTGGGGATTACTTACTATTCTAATGCAGGTTGTTCTCCCCCTTTATTTTGTACAGGAATTCCACCTTTGTCAGCCGTGACATACACATCCCACTGAGAAGTTTGGCTTTTGACAAACAGACATTGATTGAAAACCACATGACAGAAAATCCCTGATGAGCTCTAGGTGTCACATTTGCTTCACAGGCCCTGAGGATTGGGAGCTAATCAAAAGCAGACAAGAGCTCGCTGTCTGTCCTCAGGAACTGCCGGATAATCATTTTCTCAAGGTACTTTTCTAATAGCCTAAAGAGCTGAACCCCATACTCACTCTCCATGTACCTTTTACTGAAAGCACCCAGTGGCAAAGAAGTTACAACTTATCTTAAACTTTACTCATTTTGGGGAAAAAATATATATGGATCCTATAAAATATATATATATGTATTTTATAGGATATATATATATATATTATAGGATCCATAGCTATTTTATATCTATAGATCCTATAAAATTCATGTAAGAATTGGCACTTACCTTTATGTAAACATCCTTTTGAACCTAGGGTGCTGGATAGCAGTATGAGCTAGCGAGATATTTTGAGAACAGGCTCACTGAAGCTGCAAAAGCTTTATCCTAGCATAAGTGAAATATGTAACTGAAGAGTCAGGCCCTGCAAAGCTTTATAAAGTTAAAATGGTCTTTTCTCTACTTTGGGTTTATATAGTTGTTGGATTATATATAGCAAAGATATATTAAAAGCAAATATCCGAATGGAGTAATATGCTCCCAAATCAGGGTGTTAACGAACGCACCTGTGCAAAATGAGAGGCTCATTTATCACACAATTTAGCAAATATATTATTTTGTGAAAAATGAGACAGATAGATTATATCCCCACTCCTTTTTATGAGCTCTTTCTTTTCATTTTATTTTATCAACTGGTCAGTATGACTTGGAAAGAAACATGTGGGGTTAAAAGTTGGATTGGTCTGAAAATGATTCTATAATTACAATTGTCATCAGTAGTTTCTGAAAGATCAGAAATTCCCTCAATACTTGTGGTATAAAAATAAAAATACAGAAAATCCCTTCAATGGAAAAAATATTAGACAGCATCAAATTAAACTGTAATTGACTCTTCAATTTATGATTACAATTCTGGGAAACTAAATACACAGGCATCTAACTTGCAAAGATTCAAAACACTGGTATGACTAAGGGGTTTTTATATAAGTGCATTTTAATAACTTTTAATATAAGTGCATTTTACATTTAGTAATAATGTAAATAACCATCATAGAAAAAAAAAGTTTTTATTTTAAAATACTGATTAACAGTTAGACATCTGAAGTGTTGCAGTCGTCTATATGGTTTTGTTTATGCTTCACGCTAAGGAAAATTTGTTAAACTAAGTTGAAATGTTTTTTTTGCATCTGGATTTTATGATGTTTGGCTTTGTAATGACTGTATATAGAACTGATTCCACTATTTAAGATTCTGGATAAATGTAATTAGCTTAAGTGCCTAGAAGATGAAAGTTTATTTGCTTTATACTGGATTAAAGTGTAAGTAGCAAAGGTAGCATGAACAGACTGCCTAAGTTATCTCCAACTATTGAAGTTCCCAAGATCTGCATACCAGCACAGGACAGTGGTGGCCAGGAAGTCTAAGGAATGTTTGAATTTATTAAATTTGCAGTAAGAAAACACCAAATACGTTCAACGGACTAAAGAGGTTAAGTGAAACCACAACTTGCATAATGATTTCTCTGATCATATTTCTTCTCAGAAGCTTTATCACAGATGCATATTATACATCATGCTTGCAGCTTGAACTACAGCTACAAGCTACTGTAGCACTATAGCTACATAGACCTACTGCCAGCTCTTTCTTGCCTTCTACACAGAAGAGGGTAGCAGTAATCCTCGATGCCAGAGCAGTGTGCAGGTGATGATTATCAGCATTAAACTACACTGCGTCAACAATGATTTATTTGAACTATTAGTGCACTAGAGCAGACACCACAAAACTGACCACTAAGTCTCAGACCATGGCAATCTAATATTATTGTTTATGAATCAGTAATATGCTAATGTACAATTGTAGCTAAATAAAGATAAGAGTAAAAAGATGTCAGAGTGCCAAAGCAGGTCCGCACAGGATAGATCACTAGATGTGGAACATAAACCATCAGATAAAAACCCAGCCTTTTAGGCATAGGCTACTGGCAGATGGAACAGTTATCTTTTCCAAGGAGATAAACATGCATCCTTGTGTTCTTTATTAACAAGAGCAAATTAAATCAGTTTTAACACTTCCATATTCATGTAAAACACATGTTATCTGGTAACAACTTTGAATTCTGTTCAGTGTTATGAAATCTGGGTTTATTTATGGCTTTTGTTCTTTGTTTTACATACTTTGATATTGGAATAACCCAGAACTTCTGCATCATTTTCAGTGATGAATTACATGATTTTCAGAAATCCTTGGTTTGTTCTCTTTCTAGCCTTCTAAAGAGACTTCTTTTTCTCCATTGAGGTAGAAAGCAGACAATCCTCAAGGGCAGGACTTTTCTTCCTTTGACTCTGTTCCACTTGTTTATTATCTGGAATTGAAGATATGAAGACAGAGACAGAAGTTGTTTTATAGTCCAGATTTCTTGGCCACAAGTTTTTCATGAGTGTTGCAAAAAAAAAAAAAAATTAAAAAAAGGGGAAAAGATTATAATAATGATGCAATTCAGAAAGGACTTTTTTTTTTTTTAGGTTTAAAACCAGAAAATGTTACTAGAATAGATTTTACCAAAAACATGATATATTGAGATATAGTACAATAAAAATGTAAACATTACCTTTATTTTTAAGGTGTACTTTTTTATACATTAGGATTTTTTTAATATAAATTGTATGTTCATGTTTCTCTGTGTGTGCAGCTGTAGCTGCCATGTTTTAGAATTCAAGAACATGTGTCCTTCTAGCATCCTATGGTGCAACAGAAAATACATTTCCTCTTTTCTGACTCACTTAGAGTACAACTATGCCACTAAAAAAATAGGTCACAAACTGTTCTCATGGATAAGCAGTGTGACTGTAGGGCTTTGCCTGTTGGACCAACCAAATCCAAATTATCTATTGGTAATGGGTATTGCCACAAGGAGAGTCTGGGAGGTTGGTTCTTGACGTAGGCCAAAAGTGTCCTAGAGACTATGCTAATAATTTCACATCATGTTTGATCATGTGCCGGTGGCCTGGGCTCGGGTTTAGTTTGCAAATATAGACATATGCTGTAAAACAAAAGACTCCTGATGTACATATCAATCCTCTGTACTCCCTGGATTCAGCAAGTCAACTGACTATAACTATTTCAAATTTCAGTAAGGATAACATTAAGTCTCTGCACTGCATTGTGGACCAGGAGGTATGGACACCTCACTCCTACTTTTTTCCCATTCTTAATTTAGATCTCAGAGCAGAAAGAAGACATTAGGTGGTGCACTGCATCCTTTCTATGATTAGCACAAACAATTATGTTCTGTGCATTTCCATTAAAAAAATGTCAACCTAAGTAATTGAGGAAACTAGAAAAAAATTAAATGGTATTATCTTTTTTTACACCAAAAGGATTGCATTTAGATGCATCATATTTAATTGAAAGAAAGAGGAAATAGCTACGTGGTATAAAAATTAGTTACGCATCCTGCAAAATTTTTTCATGAAGCTGTTGGCCTCTAGTCCACATTTGTGTGCAACCAGCTCCCTTGACTATTTATGCTATGTTCTGGATTTATGCATAGCCTCTTCTTTCAGTAGAATCTCTAGGCTTGAAAAACTGGCACTTTTTGGTCTAACACATGTAATGCTTCCTGTCATAAACTAATTAGAGACAGATTTTATTTGAATCAATGGATCAAAACCAGATATTATGTATTTGTATGTATTATTTATAGATACTTAGAATAATGTCTAAGCAGTCTAGAGAGAATTCATTTGCTGAAAAGAAGTTTAGCAAAACTCCTATTACAATATGGAAAACAAATCTGGAAAGAGGCATAGAAAGATGTACCTGTGTTTTAGATCTAGAAGATCTTTAAGATATTTTTGGAGTGCACTACCAAGAGGGCCGACAATGACTCTTTCTTAGTCTCTGTCCCTATTTTTGACACTATTTCCTGTGACAAATTGAGCAATTAAATAACTACCCAATGAGCCAAATGAGGCAATTGATGTGGCTAAATTTTAATTTATCAAAAAGAACTCAGAAAAATCTGCTGTCCTCATTCAGGGAAAGTAGCTAACTTTCTGATATTACAAAGGAGGAATTTTGATGTAAGAAGGAAAACGTGAGAACATATGGCCAGCAGCATGGAGGTTGACATAGGCCTTTTTGGCAGGGTGTCGTTAGATCAAATTAAAACACTTGGAAGAGCAGGGTTGGAGCTTCACCTAATTTAAAGCTCTGCAGTTTTCCTCCAGAATGACTAGTCGTGATCCCCTTGTTTTCTGGCCATTTGCTTTCTTCTCTTCTTTTGTGTCAACTCTAGCACAAGAACGAGATGGTTCAGTGAAATGATGCAACAGGAAATTGCTCTGTTCTTTTCTTTTGGTGGATTAGTTTTCCACAAGAACAGCAAATTCATCCTTAGGTCACTCGGTTATTAGGTCCAAAGCAAGTGACATGGCAAGGGACACATGGATGAAACTCAGAGAAACTGAACAGGACATGGGGGGTTCATGAAAGTGAGTGTAACACAAACTACACCAGGGCCATCAACTCTCTTTAGATTCCCAGTGGATAAACACACAACATTTAAAATCATCCTTATGGAGTCACTTCTCAGTAAATTAGGCAGACATCTTAGTTAGATTAGATCGTCTTGATCATTTCAGAATACCAGAGCACAGTCAAATATATCCACCATGGTTTTACTACCCTTTCTTAGGTTTGTAGTGCAGTGACTGCTATGAAGCTTTGAAAGCTGTGAGTAGTCCTAATTTTTCCCCTTAGGGCCTCCAGTCAAGGCATTACATGGATAGCTGAAAGGAGGCAGTTCATGCCCATGGAGCTAGCCATGAAGATAAGCTTGAAAGAAAGAGAAGTTTGTATGGCACCTTACAAGCTCACGCTTTCAGGTTTCTCCTTGTATTCTGAAGCTGTTTGCAAAAGCTGTGAAATTTCATTGTGAGAGATAAGAGACTATAAAACCATTTACTGGCCTGTGAGGAGGAAAAGATGAAAATGGCATGCATGTGGCAAAATAACACTCATTCTTTTGCTGAAGAATTTCATTCTATCTCTATTAAGTGTCATTATTAAGAGAGTGACTATCTTATTTTTTATTACACGACAGAGTATTTGTCTAGACGGTTAAGCAACTGTATCCTTAATCTCTACGCTGAGAGCTGCTAACAGGCCATGTCGGGGTTTCTGTTTGATGTTAGTGTAAATAAGCTGCCTCATACATATGTACTGGCTGCCTGGCCTGAGCTGAAGACAGGCAATTAGTGACTGAAAGGAGCAGCTTCTTCATCTGCACCGTAGCCTCACATCGTCCCAAGTTCTAAAAGAAATGCAAGCGTTCAGGCTTTGCTTGGAAAGCAAAAAACCTACGTTCACGTGAGAAATAGTTCAAGAAGCTGCTGATTTTCAGGAAATAGCTGCTCAGCTGCAGAATTTGGCAGTCCCTGAGATGGCTACAGAGCTGTTTTAGACAAAATCAGACAGGACAGTTTAGATCTCTGCCCAGGGGAAGCTGGAAGAAACTGTTCCTACTCCATGACGTTATAGCAATACACAGTTATAGATTCATAGCTATCTAACTATAGCTGTAATAACAAATCTGAAGGGAAGAGAAATTATTGCTAATGAAGATGACTGCAGTTTTACGCTGACTACACAGGAAGTCTGGTGAGCGATGCAGACTAGACTCCTCACTTTGGGGCAGCTATATTTAAGTAAATAAATTCTATCTGCAGTTTCTCACTTTCTCCAGGGAGTTGACTGTAGTAGCTAAGCTGGAAGTAAACTCCTGGCCTTTCTGAAATGAGAATAAAAGTCTCTGAGTGCAGGCAGCTTCAACTGAATCAAATACAGTTATTCAATGGTTGCTCCACTGCTTAGTGTATAGTAACTACTTGACATATATGCAGAATATTTTAAATCTACTTAGCTAATAACTAAAATAAGATCAGCTGCCATTTTAGAACATTTTCATACTACTCTTTCCTCTTTCTTAGGCTAATTTTGTTTACATTTTCTTGTGCCCTTCCACTATATTTTATGCTTTATTAGTGCTCTCAGAGCTTTCCCTGTGACTAGCAATAGAAGCAATACCCTTGCAGAAGCATCAGCCTAAGAGTAGGGCCACATCCAAGCTTAAAGTACACGCCTGTTCTGTTCATCCCTGAAAAAAGCTAGTCTTCGAAATACTGATATTAACTCTAACAGTGCTAAGGTGAGCAGAAATAAACTGCATGAACAGAGCAAATCTCACACTGTCACTCTTCCTCCTACCCAGCCATCTGTGAAGCGCTTTGCCAAGTTGAGATATTTTTTATATATATAGATTCATAGTTCAATTAATCTTTTATTATTATTATTAGTAGTAGTATGTTTATTTAGAGATTGATTATTTTCTTGCCATTCCCCCTATTGTCACGAGGGGGGCAGACAGAAGCTTCCTCCGCGACGCAAGTCGCAGCTCCTGACTGCAGCTGGAGGCAAGTGCAGACTTAACCTTTCCTTCCAGTTGCTTGTAACTAGGATTCCACAAATACCAATATTACTACTGCAATAAGGTTGCAGTCAGGTTGTGACACAACAAGAAAAGTATTACTAGAATAGGTCTATATTTAAATCTTCCAAAAAGCTGTCCTAAAAATTCCTCCTTTAATTTACTACTGCAGCAAAATAGTGTCTTCTCTTTAGTCACCTAAGGCTGGTAACAAGCAAGGATAACTCTCACAACCAGAACAAGCAAAATACACACTGAGAGTGTTTCTGATTCAAAGTCCCATTTTTTACATTTTAAATAGGATACCTCTGATTTGTGGGTATCATCTCGGCTTTTAATTCCAGCCTCAGGCTGATGGTATCTCTTATCTCTTTTCCATTGAATGTCTATGAGAAGCAGATTCAACAAGCAAAGAGCAGTGCTGTTCCCTACAGTTTGATCAAAGGCATTTATTGACAGAGCAATTTGTAACAATGGATGCACTACTCATAAACAAGCTTCTGCAAGAGGAAAGACAAGCTATTTTTAGGATAAAATCATATGAACTGCAATGAAGTCTCCTGGAATACCTGCTCTGTGTCTTGTTTTCAGAACTGCATTTAATGAGATACGCGATGCAATCAAATTCCAATGCCAGTGTAATTAATGTTCAAAATTAACGTTCAAATTAATATTCAAAAATGGAATTATGTGAAAAACTATGTTAAAATATTTTAATTTAAAGATGATGCTTACTATTATATATGAAGATACATATATTTTTATAGTTCACTAATTTCCCCATATATCCTACTGCTGTGGAATTTAATGCAACTCAAGCAAAGGATTCTCTACTACACTTCTGTAAACCTCTTGAAAAAGTAGCTTTTCTACTGGTGCAGATACACAGCTACTTATTTCAGCAATCATTTACTAGGTATGTCCTGATAAAAAACCTAAATTAAGACGGAGCTAAGGCTGAGAAAACAATTAATTGAAGGAAAAAGTTGCACAGATTTGTTTCAATTACATCAAAGTCAAACCTGGAAAACATGATTAAGCTTAAATTTACATTAAGGTAATCAATGAAGATTAAGTCTCCAAAATGTCCTTAGCCATGTGATAATGATATGACTAATTAAAGTATTCAGTATTTCTGGTCCTGGATTACATTATAATTCATTTTTAAAAAGACATGAGGCTCCCTGATCCTCATGTTTTTGCTATTTATGGTATCATTGAAGGGCACAGTTAAATTTACTTTGGTGTCAGACTGTGCTGCCCTAATCTTAATATGTTTGTATTATTTCCCCTATGTGTAACCAAACTCGAATAAAACACTGACACAGATGCTAACTTTCTTAAAGGACCCAGTTTGAAACAAACTATGAGGTAAATTAAAATACTATATTTACTTGAGGCTTATAGAAGACTTATCCTGCACTCCATGATCCTGAAAATAGACTGTGGATGCCTGCCTGGATAATACATTCTCTGCTTTGAGCAGACAGAAGCTAAACCTTCATGGTAGAGTTACAGCCAGCTTCTCTACGATGACAGGGCCATCGATCTGCTTGACCTAGGTAGGTTGTCCTAGGTGGGAGTCAAGAGCTGCTGAAGATGGTCAAAGTCTTGGTTCGATGTCAGTTGACTTTACGCCCATAAGCAGCTATTTGTCTACAGCTTTTACATTCTAAATAGAGAAGATGGTAGACAAAATGCAGAATAAAGCAAGGATCATCATTCCTTTAGCATTTTTTACCAGAAAACTGCCTCCAAAGCCAAAGTAGCTCCATCGCTGCTCCTCACTTGCCCATATTGGCTTGAAGATCCACAGGAAGGCAAACATGCCAAATGGCCCGAGATGCTGGTTAGCAACATAAGCCCTGGGCAAACTGGCATGGGAAACACCCTCTGCACTACCACACTTCTCTATGTAAAAAAGAAATGATTGGTAGCTTCTCAGCAAGGAGCAATATAAATGGTTTTCAGCTAATAAAACACTTGCAAGTAAAAGCAACTTCCTTAAACTAGTATTTATAAATTATCTGGAGCGAGCCTATCAGTACTACTTTGTGCAGCTGTTCATTTATCAAATTGCATAAATCACTTATTCCATCAGCAAAGTGTTAACTTCCAGTCCAGAGTTAGATTCCACATAAGTTGGTTAAAGAAATGTCCAAACTTCCGGCATTCCTTCTGTATTATTCTCTGAATCTTGATTTATTTCCTCCTTGGATATATACTTATATCTGCATTTAAATTGCCTTATTTACAACACAGTGCACTTCCAAATAGGAATTTCTTGGGACCCAACTAATTTTAAGACTTGACAGAGGTTTTGTTCACACTGAGCTCTAAGGGACAGTAATACTAGGATTAGAATATAATTAAAGCTGAGGATAAAGAATGAGCTTACAAGGTAATATCAGATGGGAAGAATAGAGACAGATGAATAGGATATAAGTTCTCTTCCTAACTCTTTGCCAAGTTAGCAGTTTTTACAGCAATTACAGTGTGTTAGAAATTCCTGATTAAATCTTTTCATCAAAGATCAAAACCCCAGTTTGCACAGGCTTATGAAAATACTTTCAATTGTTATTAGCAGACTTTAATTGCACCAATATGCTTTTCACTGCTTAAAAAGGCCTTTGTTCTTCACAAATAGTGATACAAAGGTAACAGCAATACTTTAGTGGCTTTTACTGCTTGGATGCAAAATAGGAGTCCTTAAGCTTTAAAAATCTTTTCTCTCAGAGATACCATCTTTTGCCTGGAGCTAAAGGAATTAGGGGATATTTACATGATTTAAGGCTAATTTTATAGCATATTATGTTCTCTTTTTGCCATGGAATCAAATACTAGAGGATTTGATTTTTTAAAATGTAAATATTGGGAAAATGTAATGAAACTATTGTTTGTATGGGAAATTTCTGTGTTAATCTGGAAACAATATACAATATTGGAATTGCGTAACAGTGGTCAGTAACAGGAAAAAATAACAATAGCTCTGGAAAGATAAGTACATGTGATAATGCATACAGAACTCGCACTAGACACTTAGAATGAAGTCAGGAATTACATTTTAGCTTTGAAAATATTTTTAGGTGAAAGGAAAAAGAAAACAGTCTTTAAAACCTTTTAATATATGTGAATGAAATATTGCTAAAAGCCGATCAGTATTTTTAATGTTTAATTAATTAAATTTAATCAAAATGACTAAATTCACCATTTCTATCAACGATTTCCAAATCCTATTTCACCTATGATCAAACAGCTTTAGCAATATTCTGGTGAGGAGAAAAAAAGCTTGAGTGCAGAGCAGGAATAGATGTTGCTTTTCTCTGAAGATAATGTTTAGCTTAAACAACAAGAGAAAGACTAAACTGTCAAAATGTGCGATCACTGGGAGATCTGTTGTTTTATGTGGATGAGAAATAAATACAGATATTTACTAAGAAGAAAAAAAGACAGTTAAAGACTTTTGAGAAGAAAAAGTTCTGTGATAAATCTTTGGGCTAGTTAGAAAGAACGAGGTGTGGAGAGAAATATTGAAAAGGGACTGTGGGAGGTCTATGTAGAGCCAAACGCAGTGAAGGGAGCGAAATCCCGGTGACCTGAGTGGGCAGAGCATGTGGTTAGGATGCTGGAAGTCATACCAGCAAGGCTTATTTTGGAAAGTCATTCTTGGGAGTTTCAATCTTCTGGCCAATCAAGAAGAACATGGGAAGACAATATTGAGCAAGACCTAATTGCTCTTAACATGAATCACCATCAAAGGGAAAAACACACATTTGGCAGAAGGAGGTAGGGGAAAATCTGCCAAGGACCTTTTGGGTCTGTAGAGCTGATGGATAATAGCACACAGATTCTAGGATATTCCATGTGATTTCTCTCATCTTTAGTTTTGGAATGAATTCACAGTGAAATTACTGCCTTTATTCTAGCCAGAACTTCTTAAGGAGCATTTAGAGGAAGATAGTAATGAAGTGGCTAGCAATTGCCTATTCCGAGTGTAACTTTTCCATAAGTAGTGACAAATGAGGTAGGGAGAGGATTGCTTTGCAGACATGTGTACAGATCCAAGATTCATTTTGTGACAAACGCATAGGAAGAAACATGAACTACTCCAGGAAAAACAGCACAGGGAAGCCTGAGTTTTCAAATTGCATTATAATTCTATCCCCAACATTTCATTTAAGAAGAGTCATGGGAGATGTCACAATAGCAGATATTCAGGTCCAAACCACGTAAAACTACTATGCAGGAACGTGGCTTTTTTTGTTTTGATTATTAATACAGTGCAATGGTCCAAATTTTCAAAAGAATTTGCATGAATAAGGATTTGTAAGAGCTAAGGCCAGTATGAGAAACTCGACAAAAGACTGAAAGATAACTTAAAAGTCCTTAGCTAAAACTCTAATTGAAATTAATTGTGGATAGATAAGGAATTGTTCAGGCCTCCTGGAACTGTCCCAGAACTATCTGGTTGTGTATGCAATTTTTCTGCATTTCAGCACAAGTGCACATTCTTCAAGTAGTTAGAAACTGCCAGCTGAAATGACATTTTGCAAGTGATAATATGGAACAGTTTGTTCTGTTTTAACTCTAGATTTGCCTATGTAGTTACAAGTCTCCCACCATGTGTTTCTGTCCCGTAATCATTCCAACCCTCTCCTATCCCTATTCCATCTCCTTGGTAAAGGACTTGCTCTAACTTCCGGGACGCAAAATGTTGCAAAGTCATATTTTACAGCAAGGTTGCATATGTTTACTTAATTTGTCAAATCAAACCAATGACCAATAATGCCAACAGCAACTAAATACGCAGCTTTGCATCAGACTAGTTCGTGGATCATAGTTTAAACAAATCTCAAGCATGCAAGCTGTAACAGCGTGTGCCTAAGCAGCTCTTTCTTTGGGTTTAAAATTCTTGTACTTAATATTAGCACTTTCAAGCCACAGGCAGTAAACCTTTAACAAAATATATCGCGCTTTCAGAGTGGTCAAATTTTCAGACAAAATGTAAAGTTGACACTTATTCATGTGCAATTTCTGAGCTTAATTTTGAGCTGCAACAGAACCTGTTCCTTCTACCATTCTTTTTAAATGAAACCTTTACTCACACATTTGACTTTCCTTTCAGTGCCACCCTCAAAGTCTTATAATCAATGTTTGCCTTTCAACAGAATATTCTTTCACATTTGCTATTTGTCTACGTTGCTCTTTTACAATATTATTTAAACAACGCTTGCATCTTTGAGGCCCAGCTGAGATTTCTGCCTAAGCAAGTGCTCTGTAAAAACTTCAGGATTCTTCCCACTGTGGTGATTTCATATTGGCAAAATATTTTAAATGTGAAATTAAAAAAAAAAAGTCAGCAGATTTTAAATTCATTTTATAAAAGTCTTCACTTATGACTTGACTTTTTTGGCATTCTATTGAAAATTGTGTTATATGTAGAGTTTAAAATGTTGTTAAGCATTTTTTAAAAGACTTAACCAACTAAATTGTCAAATTCTCCTGTATTGACTACGGACCTGCGGTTTTCAGAACAAACACAAGAGGGAGCTTTTAGATGATGTTGTATTACTGCTCTAGCAGCTACACTGTAAGCTCTCAGCAAAACTGAGCTCGAGTAACATATTTATTGCTCTTGGCTCTCACTCTCTCTCACCTTCTACTGGTGTCATCTCATAACGTCACAATTAAATCACACGATTTTTACTCCAATGCCTCAGCAAGAACCCAACTGTAATGTACTTCCTCTCAGAAACTTGATATATTGCAATGTATATTTAATTTTACTTTACACACGCTTATAGACACAAACACAGGCACCAAATCTTCACGAACTTTGAGTCAAGACTGCTAAACTTCACAGCCCACAAATGAAAACAAACCAGCAGTTAAATCATTCTACACACCATTTACAGACCACTCATCAATTTTTCTCCTCAACCCCAACTGCTTCCCTTCTGTCACCCACAGCCCACATACCTCCACCTCAGCCAGAGCCACCAGCACAGCCTCGTGCTCTGACCACGTTTCCTGCCTGCAGGCTCCTACGTTGTTGTGCTCGCTCTAGGGCTGGTGGGGCTTTCCAGAATTACGCTTCTAAGCAATTCTGCATGCAGTTTGTTGTTGGGATGTATAAGACAGTGAAAAATGGTTGCTGTAAGCTGTGTTTCTCTAAAATTCAGGGAAATGTCTGAATTGCTGATCTGTGCTTAAATGATTTTTCTACATTTGGAACTAATTTTTATGAGGAAATTTCAGGACTGAAACCTGCTGAAGTGTTTTCTTTAGTGTGTTTTCTTCACACTTGTAGATGCAGTTATGGTGCCCTTTAGTTGTCCAGCGTGTGGATGGAGATATATGGGCTATAGAAGAGGTAACAGAAACCAATAAGAGGGACCCATTCACACAGCAGTTATAGGGAGACACAGAACTGCTCCTTGGCTTTTAATGGGATACACAGTTGAGCCACTGCAGCTGAACTTTACTCAAGGAGTTTTCATTTTCTTGGGTTCTAAAGGATGGAGTAATGTAGCTATTTTAAAAATGATGTTCTACTGCTGACAGTTACTCAGCTCACAACTGCTGTCACTGATGAACTCTATATTACCCCAACACAACAGTCTTTTGACTGTTGCCTTTTGATTCCTCTCTGTGCCTTCCCAGATATTCTTGAAAATCCCCTAAGGTCTGCTCTTTTCCTTCCTTTCCATAATTTTGAAGCTATAGGGAGGACCTGCCTTTCCAAAATACGAGATACTATTAAGAGCTGTTACAAGCCAGACGATGATTCCGGTGCTATAGGAGTTACAGGACAAGGAAGGATTGTGCATGAACCTGCGGTTGAGCAGTTTGCTACTCTGTGGAGATCCTAAGTGATTTAAGTCACAGCATGGACGTGGTAATGAGACTGGCCATGCAAGTGCTTGTACGGAGCTCCTTGGGCACACAAATGGAAGATGAATACCAAGCAAGTTAACAGGCCACACTGAGGAGGTTTAATTAAAAATTAATAAGGTTACTGCATGAGAAATGTGGAAATTAACCGTGCATGCACTAGGCTTCTATACCAAGCCAGGGCAAACTCAGGTAAGAAAACAGACTTGGGATATAAGACTTGCTCTAAAATGTACCATGGTATAAGACCATAAATATTACAGCTTTTCCTTTGACACATTCATCACTTATTGCTGTTGGGGCCAAGACTCTGAATTTCATTCTCTACAGGTTCTGCAACATCAGTTTTCCTGAAAGTATCAAAAAAGTGTAAAATACTTTATTTCCTCTCATAAAGGGTTAACTATAATGCAACAGGATACACAGGTATCTCTGTATAAGATTTACATAAGACAAAAACATGCTAGAATCTCTCTTCTGTACAAAATATGTTTTTAAAGTGAACTTGTTTAGCCCCAAAGAAATCAGAGCATGCCAATTATCCAGAAAGGGCTTCTGAACTATTTATCTCTCCATGTGTATTTTCATACTTTGACTTGGACTGAAGTGTCTGAAGTTGGCAAGTATCTTCTCTTCCCCTCTCCAAATACAGACTTTGGTGGACACATGAAGGTCACAATATTCTCACAGATTCATGTATTTCCCAAAAAAACTAAGGATTCTTTAAAATGAAAAGCTAAAGTCACATAGCAGGCCATAATCTATTAGTTTCCAGGTAAATTGATGGTTTCTTACACTACTTTGACCACTTTAACTATTTCCACCTGCAGTTTTCTTGAATGTTGAAGGTCTCATCTGACAGCTGTAGTAAGAAATTCTGTGAAATCCCTCACCCATTTAACAGAGTGCTCAATGTGGACTGCAGCTTCTTTGTGTTCTTGATAACTATTTCTACATTTGATACTTTCTAAATTCAGTCCTCTGATCTTAAAGTAGCTCATGGTGTTAATGCTTCGTTGCCTCTGACCTTTGAGTCGTTTGGACAAAAAGGTATGATTAGACTCTTGCCAAAGAACCTTCAAAAGTCACCAAATTTTCTCTTTTGATGTCTTCTTCTAAGCTTCAGGAATGCCACAGCGGATAAAAAATTATTCACCAACTGTGAAGGAATGGTAATAAGTTACAAGAGCGAGGGAATCAAACAAACCATTTAATATAATAGTGAAATTTTACCAAGGGTCACCTGAGATCGCCTATTTGCTCCTTTGCTAAGTTGTAAATGTTAAGCATGTTGTCTAAAACTGTGTTGTTTTTCTGCGTAAATGCACAGCTCTCTATAAAGGCACTGAAAAAGGATCTTTTCCCCGGTCAGGCATTAAATGATGATATGATGCTTATGCAGAGCTCTAAGCTAGACACTTTCTAACAAAGCAGACATTCTGGGAACTGGCATGCACTGCTGTTCTTTGGGCTGGTAAGCAGAAAAACAAGCAGTGCAGGCAAAGCTGACAGAAAAGGAAAATACATTTATCTGTCCTCAGTCTAATCTGGAGGTGGCTCAGCTACAGAGCTCAGCAGTCCCAGCCTCTCTGTGGCAGCTGATGGTGAAGTTGTCGCACTGAAGGGACCGCAGCTGTGCCAAGACAGTTACCAGACTGCATGTTTTCAACAGGAGTAGTTCTACTGCGCAAAATGTCTCAAGATATATTTCATGTGGTTAGATTCGGAGTTGGGGATATTTCTTAATCATGATCTTTTTTCCTCAGCTTCACCAGCCAGCAAATTCCTCATGAACTTGAAACATGAAACATTCCTTCCAACTGCAGATATTCATCCAAATCAGGCTACAGGAAAGAGTTCTTCAGCTGGTCAAAGCATACATAAATTTATTTGAAGTAATGCAGTCTGAAAAAATCTTTTCCTTTGATTATATGAAGTTGTTCTGTTCTCTAACAGCACAATAGCAGAAGAAGCTCTGGGCTTCAAAGGTGCTGTTGGGTCCAAGTCTAATGTTTAGACATTTTCTTCTGCTTATTTAGTAATAGACACAGTTGAATCGCTTCTTTGCTTTGTTAACTTTTCTTTGACAAAATTTACTTGAGATACCCTGCTTAGTGTGGTGCTTTGGCTCTCTTCTAAACTTTTATTTTGGGGGGGTTATTTTCAGGGGTTTTATGAGTGTGAGACATTAAAGCAAGCACATCTACAGTTGCATTCTCCCATTGACAGACTGCTGGCATTGATTTTTATTGCTTCTCTTTTAATTTCCTTTGAGGTATCACATATGACTGGATAATAGATTCTACTGAATCATAGAATCATAGAATGCCTAAGGTTGGAAGGGACCTCTAGAGGTCATCTAGTCCAACCCCCCTGCACACG
>JAWLRI010000332.1:8196587-8295817 GCA_034781795.1 Crypturellus tataupa | reverse complement strand
GCTCTGCCATGCAGCCAGTTGCCAATCCACCTCACTGTCCACTTATCCATCCCACATCTCCAGAGCTTGTCCAGGAACTGTCCTTCTATGAAAGAAGAGCAGACTAGATGATCATTCATAGCATAATCATTCACTTCTCATTTCAAAATGTACATACACTGGAAAATATGTGCACCGAAGTACATTCCTCTAGAATGTCCTTCCTTTATTCATAAGTGTTGTGCATTACCACTAAGTAATTCAATGTCAGTAAGTATTTTTTACAGTCAAGTCATTGAATCATTTGTTGGCTGGTAAATTATATCTGAATCTTTGCTAGGTTGCATGCCAGGGTCAACATGGTGAAGATGAACACTTTTCTACTGCACACTATATCTATGTAATCCTGGTTTCCATCAGCTATGACAGAATGGTATTGTGAACCACAATTAATTTCCTTTACAATAGTGGGGATAACTTCATGGCTCATTAGTCTGATGATTTCATTCTGAATTGTTGGACTTGTGTAATCTTGTTTTCTCTTCAGCTTGCTTCCCAGGGTCTCATTGTCATTGCTGTGAGCTTCAGTAATTCAACAAAATTCTCCTCATCAGTCTGACGACCATGAATTACCAAGCCTTGTCTATACCAATAAAATATAGAGAATATTATTTTATACAGTGAGCAAATCTGATCTCCCATATTAGCAATCCAAGCATTTCATCTTGATAGTCCCCTATAGACATGCTGTACAATTCTGAAACAATTCTGACATGCCAAACAAATGAAAACAATTTGGTGGCTATTAAAACTAGCTGGTGGCCAGGTGACATCAATGGCTGATGGAAATTTGGCTCTGAAAGCGGATTTCTCTGCTTCCTCCCCTCCACCACTACTGACTTGATTCCTTCTGCTGCTGCTTTTGGCACAGCTTAGTGTGACGTGGTCAACTGTGGCATGAAAGGCAACACGCTTGCTGATCGGCGAACCCCTCATGGAACGTGGGGCTGCGATATTGCACTTAAGAACTGAAGAAGCAGGCATGGAGAGATCACAACCACAGGGGCACAAACAGGGCTACATTATATGCATATTTTTGTAAGGCAATGGCAACAGTTATTTCTATTAATTAGAAGTTTGAAGAATGTTTGCTTGCTTATATCTGCCAGAATACTGTAGCGTGGCATTATTCTTGGACCTATACCAGAATAATTTCATGAATGATACTGAAGAGGTTTGTATTCAGATTTTTCCTTTCGCAGAAAAAGCAATATAAAAGAAAAAGGGAATGGTGAGAGAAAGCGAGAACCAGAACATACAGTCTTCAGGAGCGATAGAGAAGGAAATAGCAAATATATTGCTGTTAATCTAACCCGCAGGTAAGACATATGATTTTTTTTAATTTCATACTTTTCACACATTCAGTTGCCACTGGGACATGAGGCAACAATCTTGTCAAGCACAATCTCTTAGGTTTCTTAGTACATGTGAAATTGGAGTTAGAATTCAACAAAAGATGTATCATATTTTCAAGATTCATCTAAATGTTTCATCCTAGTTCCCACCTGTAAATGGGAATGGTAACCTATTTTTATGTGATATGAATTATGTGGCATGAATTATGAATATAACCCCTGTTTGGTTTGCTTTGTGTCCTAACAGCTACAACTTCATATCATGACATTATTGTCTTCCACTGTGGTAGAATGTAATGTCATTACCCTTAAACTCCAGGGCACATCTAAGTGGAATTGGGCCAAAAAAAAAAAAAAAAAAAAAAGAATGGGAACTGAGAAGCATTTGGTTATCCAGTTTAAACTTTTGTGTCATGGAAGAAATCATGAGAAAACATGATTTAGGATTCAAAAATAAACAACACTGTAGTTACACTATATTTAAAATATATCAATGTTGTGTTGTGTCTTTAGAATAATGATGGGCAATTCACAAACTTGAATATTTCACATAAATATATAACTGCACTTTCACTTTTATTTTTAATGTATGTATGTTAAAAATCTGTATTCATTATAATATCTATTTCAGAGTAAATATTTAATTATAGTGCTTATCAGTAATTAAATTATAAGCATCAAAACGAGCAAGCATGTATTGTAATTTGTGTAATAAAGAGTAATTAGATTAATTATAAAGAGAACATGGCACTAGTACGTTTAGCAGAACAACTGAAATCTCCTCAACTCATAGGGCTCAGTTGTGGGCTTTGTGAGGATGTTTTCATACTGTGTTGTTCACACAAGCTCTTTCTACCGCTGAATCTCCTACCAGCTGGGAAGGCGTCCCGTTCGAGCGGAGCTCTGACAGCTAAAGGCAGTAGCATGGTCCCTCCACCCGCCTCAGGTGTGGGACGTGCTGGGAGGGAGCGCAAGGCATCCAGATAACCCTCAAATAGCAGTGAGATACTGAGCAGGCTGCTGCTGTTAAATTATAGGCTGAAGAAGCTTTGTTCTTTAGGCTACCTCAAAATTTATGAATAGACAGCCCAATACTTTATATCTCCCCTCAGATACCAACACAGGGCAGATTAAATCAGTGGAAGCTGATTAGCAAGTTATAAGATGCTTACATAATACCAATGTTCGCACAGCGCTGGTGTGAGGAGATAGATAACCTGTAATGGTAATAATCTGTCCCAGCTATGTACAGGGCATTCCATTAGCATGGAAGCAATGGGAACGGCAGCACATCTCGACAGCTAGCCAGAAGAGTGGAGAAGCTTTCCTTTTTTATTTTTTTTAATTCAAATCTTAAGTCTTTCCGTTCTAGTTTTGCTTTTGCTCAAAACTATCAATTATCTTAAAAACCCAATAGGTACAAATTCAAGGCTTATTGGAGAGTCCCTTCCAATCAGTTTTGCTAGTCTCCATTTGATGTAAAGTACTATGAAGACCAGTACGTGCAATGTGAATACCAGCTTTGATATAAGGAGACATTTGATTTCATTCATGCAACACCAGTACATATTTCTTTAATTCATACAGCACTGTCATGTCATATAAAGAATTTTTTCTTTCTTTTTCTCTTTTTTTTTGTACTTCTATGTAAGCTTGATTTTTTGAAAAAATTAGAGATGAAGAATTTGATTCTTTTTAAGCTTCTTCAATGGTTTCTCAATTGCCTTCTCAACTAAGTCTAGACATTTTAACACAAGTTGTATACTGTTTTCTTGCGATCTTAGTATCTCAAATTACACTCTCCATGGAGCACAGTGTTTTTTTTTTTTTTTGTCTTTACTGTAGCTAAATTGTTATTCACATCAGTAAAAAGAGGCCTGCCTGTTTTGTTTGATCTAAGTGGAAGACTGGCCACGGATTACATTTTGATGTTTGGAAATAGTGGGTAGAATTACCAAGCTGTGCACCAAAAGTGCAGTGTCTTTTTCTAGTAAATTACAGGTATTTTACACGTATTTTCTCAAAGAAACTTCTCATTGTATGCATCAGTTCTGTGACAAATTCCTCATAGGCTTTTGTAGCAGGGAAGAACCTGAGATTTTTTGCAGATTTATAAAGAAAAGCAAAATGTACCAAAATGCCTGTTTCTATTTGGGCTAGATCTTTTTGTAGTTACTTAAGTAAGTTAGTCCTTATGGCTATCATGCTACAAAATGCACAGTTTATTTGGCAAAGATCAAAGCTTTTCAAGGCTCAAAGAGCAAAACAGGTCACTTACTTACTTACACTTTCTGTATAGAAGACTACATTTAAGGCAACCATTTTTGGGTGAAGTTTAACAATCATTTTTTGGCTTATCTAGCTTACAGTACTTCAGGTGCGATTACTTGAGATCCTGCCCCTAGATCCGCATTTTCCAGTTCTTCCTGGAGAGTCTCATTAAATCATCTGCATTCTAATAGCTGCAGTGACCCCTTCCACAGGAAAGGAAAGCATTTTTAATTCACATTTTTCAATCATACAGCAATTTATTTAATTATTTAATTATTTAATTATTTAATTATTTGCTATAGACTCTTTTTCAAAATATTTATGGTTTTCTACTGTCAGCACTGACACTGTATCCATAAAAAATATTTTGTGCCTCAATGGGAAACACTGCAGGCTGTAGGTGAACAACCTCTTGATATTTGTTCTTATTTCCTGCTAAGAATTTTGAGCAACAGCCTTGGGGTTCAATGGAGAAGTCATCAGGAAGACTTTCAGCTGGGCCTTGAAAGATAAAGAAATCGTTTTGGGTATGTTTATGGAAAGCTTTCCCCAGCAAGGGAGAAATCATAAAGGTTGTATTTGGGACGAAGTATCTGGGACAAAATGTAGCACAGACTCACATCACATGTGATGAGAAGTGGTAAGTGACCTCTGGGCCCTGCATAGAAATTATATGAATTATGCAGTGCGTCATGAAGGCTTTTGAGAGCGAGATAAGAAGCCTGTCTTGGATCTACTAGAGAAATGGGAATCAACTGAGAGATACCATACGAGATGTAACATGACTAAAGTAATGAATAAGAAAATTCCAGATTGACATGTGTGGGAAAAATTGTATTTGCTAAAGCAAAAATATTCTAGATGTTACATAAGGACTCGGAGGAGAAACTACTGGATAGATAACTGTTTTTAATAGAGATGTTGTAGAGAAAAAGAAACCCTAATTGAATTAGGTCTGCAGCTGATCTGGAGGCACAGAAATATTTTGGAGAAGTAGGGAGAGATATCAGAAAGGCAGGCCAAATTTGGATAGATTACTGACTTTGAGTGCAACTAAGATAATGCCTACAAAGAAGAGAGTGTTGACTTTCACAGCACAGAATCTATTTTAACACACTTCATTGGACAGATAATTAAAAAAAAAGTTTGATAATGAAATAGTCACATTCTATGTTTGTTTTAAAAGGACAAATTACTTTCACTTACACAGTCTTCTTACACTAGAAGCACAATCTTCTTTTCCTTGTAATTTTTCATGCAGTAACATTTTTTAGTTTTGTATTCCATGTGTTGGGTAAAAGAAAAGCAGGATGGCAAAACCAAGAAGATACAAACCCATCTAGGACCTGGAATCTGCATGTTCCACCTTTGGACACATCATTTTCTCCTACTTTTGAGTGCATTTTTTTTTCAGTATGAATTTCCATCTTTCTGGCTAGGTGACTTATTGAAAATCCTTATCCCTATGTATGTGTTTTCTTCAAGAGAAACAATACTTCTTCTGAGGTCTGTAAGTTCCCTTACAGCTATAAAAAAGGTAGTATATAGGACAGAGACTGCATGATCATCCTGTTAGTAAGAGCATTTCCTCTAAATTGTAGCAATTGACAATTGACAATTGTAATTGTAGAGTTAATCAGCAACATTTGCTCTATCACTGATCATGAGTCAAGCAGACTCAGTCCCCAACACTATTTTTTCAGAACCTTTTCTAAGATACCGACAGTAGGTTTGTATCTTTAGAGGCAGGAATTATTGCTATTAGCTACAATCTGTAAGCAATGTAGCCATTCCAGTGGCACATAATTTAGATTTACCAGAGAATATCTAAACAGTGCAAGTCAGCCTGAACAGTAAGGGATAAAATGACAAGTTCTGGATAGTTAAAAGCCTTGGACGTTCATACATGAATAGAGTATATATGGATACCAAACATATAGTCTCTAAATTTGATTCAATAAAGCTGAAACTCTCTGCCTTTCCCTTGGCCTCAAGGTGCTCTCAACATTAAAACCATTCAGTAGAATTTGATATGTTGCCAACAGTTGACCACTCAAAGATTAAACTACTTAAGTTTTCAATTACCTATGATATAATACAACAAAGACACAAGAGTAAGGTCCTTAACCCTCCAGCTGAGCAGTCCAATAAAATCCCCTACTTATTCCACAGGAAAACATGAACAAAAAGAGATGAGTTTTCAACTGGGCCCTGAAGGTTAATATGAAGGGACTTGACTACCCATCTAGTTTACTCGTTTTACTATGTCAGTTTGGGGTCTGATTTAAACAAATACTACCCTCGGCATTGATGTACTTCTACTAGTGTAAACATGCTTGAGCTGGGTATAACTAGTAGAGCTCTTTCAACACAAGTGTAACTCACTGATGAGTGAATGCTAAGAAAGAGGAACGCCTGCACCATATCCTGTTGCAGATATCTGAGCTACCTCTCGCTGAGCTGGCTCTGGAAGTTAAAGCATTGTACCTGTATGGTACTCCTAAGCACTCAACCACAGAACCGTACCACTTCTTGTATTTAAATTAATGTCTCTGCACCATGTTGCACTGTGGCCTGTGGACAAACCTGCTCCCTCAGAATGAATAGGTTGGTTTCTACCGTGGCGCTGCTTACACAGTGTAGGCTACGTACTCATGTACACAGTATCCCACGGTTTCATCTCTGTAGGTCTGGCGCCTAAATTAGCAAGAATGATTTTCTCTCTCTCTCCACTGACTCTGAAGGATGGCTAGATGATTAGGACAGCTGAGTGAGTTTATGCTGTAAATATATAAGTTGAGATGAATCCTATTTTTAAAGCATTGAGAAAAAGAGCACACAGCAAAATCTTAATTCCAGTACAGCCACATGCACATCACTAGGATAGACTCATTTAAGTAAGCAGGTCTAATTAATGACAGTGGCACAATTTCTGCATGTAAAATTTTTGCAGTCCCAGCCACTCTCACAAACGGGAGATGCAAATTCCAGAGTAGAACAATCTGGTCATAATTTGATGTTCTCTTCTGCAGGCAAAGAGCTACTAAATCACTTGGCCTAAATAATTCTCAGAGATTTGCAGCAGTGCATGAGGAAAGAAAATATACCTCAGGTAGTTAAGTCATGTAATAAGCCCGAAGTGAAAGCAGTATGCTAATTTACACTCTCAAGGGAAGCAGTAAGTAATGTACTGAAGCAGGGTGATTCTTCCGACTAGTTTGACTAAAGAAGCGGGTCACTGCATCTGCACCAGCTGGAGCTTCTGAGTGACTTTCAAGAGCATAATATGTTTAACAAGCAGCATGGTAATCTAATCAGTGAATGGAAAAGCATGACTGTAGGCAAAACGTGGGAGAATGGGAAGAACTTACCAACTAAAAAAGAAAAACTATCAACTTCTTCCCTCAAAGCTTCTGAATGTACATTTGTTTATGCAGTTTCCAAGTATATCAATAATTTGATTGCTACATTACAAACCTCATTGTCAAGAATTATAATACTATATCAACAAGAATCTTAGGTAGTATTGTATCTCACGAGTTGTAAACTGCTGCATTGTAAATTGCTGTCCCAATGCGAGTTGAAGAAATGTGGGCAAAAGCATGTGGTTCGATTTGCAATTAACTCAAATTTGCACACCCTTTACTTTGGTAGATGTCCTAGAAGTGGCTACTACTAAAGCTGAAACTTTCTGAAACTGAAATTTGTACATTTTCAGTCATAACAATTTCCTCTTTAAGATCTCTGAAGCAGCAAACTGAGATCCAAAGCAGAAGACTCTTCTTTCATTCAGTGGAGAGGCAACTAAGTAGTGCAGAACATTCTGATTTTGTTGGACAGCCCTTTCAAATGACTTTGATGGAACATTTGAGTACTTGAATAAAATGAAATGAAATTACAATAGAAGGTGTGAAATTAATACCTTTTCTCATCTGGGATACAATGAAATATCTAATGGGTAGCTTATGTAAAGGTAGACTCTGCCCATAAGGGCTCTTATTTAGCTTATTTCTGTAATATCTAAGAGAAAGAAAAACATAGACAAAAAACTTTCTCATAAATGAAATTATATCATCCATCTATGTTGTCACAACCTGAAAAAATGCCTCCTTCTTTTAATTTGCATATTTGAAGATAAATTCATTATTATTTTGTAGCAACTTGTAACAAATCAACAGAGCCCCTTTATTGGGCCAACTACCGCTCTTAATTATACCATTGAATATCTGGAATTACTGCCTTGAAATCAATGACATTTCAGTGAATGGAGTTTGACACATACAAAATGTATTTCAGCTCATTACCTTTCTGCAGTTACAGGAAACCTCACATAGTTTCCCTGTGCTGCACTGTAAATTTCTAGATCATTGTGTAGACTGCAAAGGAGCACAGTAGTTGGCATATTAGATCAAATCAGCGGGCTGTGTTAACTAATCTGTTTATGTCAAGGGTGATAGTATCAGCTGTTTAAAAGGAAGGTATAAGGAACTTCAGAGAAGAAATATGGAATAATCTGCCACCAGAACAGAAACACATGAAAATAAGAGAAAAGTGTGTATGTGAAAGGAAGGAAGCAATTTAGCAAATGCATGCAAAAAGGCATTAACTCACTTTTCTGAGGGTATTAGAAAATGCATCTATGCTACATAAAGTACAAACAGTCATCCCTCTATTAAATATTTAGAGTAAATTCTCTATTTATAAAAATGCTGGATACTTCTTTTGCATCCAATGAATATTCATTGGGAAGTTCATTGGTGGGTGCCTATTCAAAACTTAAAGATCAAAAGGGAACTGTGTCAATTTTGTCCTTTTCTGGCTTGACTGCTATTTTTTGATGTAATAAATTGCCAATTTTGGAAGGGTAAAGAACAGAAATGGAAACGAGTATGCCTTTCAGGAGACTTTTGACTGTGCCATTATGAATAGTCTCCAAACAAACAGCTTGTTGCAGGCCATTCACGCAGCAGATAGACATCCAATTGTTAGCCATGCAAATAGCCATATCCAATGGTCAGACAGCTGTTAGCTGGCTCTTAGAATGATTGGTAACCGGCCTCTTGCAGAACTTACCCTGCCTACGGGCTGCTGGGTCTCATCTTTTTCTAAAATCTTATTAATAAATAGAACACGTTTCGTGTGATCACTGATGTCTATCCGCTCCCTTCTCACCATTTCTATCAGTAACACAACGTGCATAACAAAGCTCTCCACCCTCCCAAAGGAAAAACAGAAGAAAGAAAAGGAAAAGCAAGAAAAGCATTTTTACAGGTTGTGTTTATAGAGCAGAGTTTTATTCCCATAGGAGTGTCATAGGTAAAATTAAAGCTTATTTTGTGCAAGGATTGTACCACTTATATGCTTCTCAGTGCCAGTATGTAATGCTCACATGCTGCTTTTAAGCTCATACACACATTTCATATTAACAGAGCCATATTTTGAAAATGCATATGACAGGAGCACACAATAACTTCCAAAATGCAGACTTTCAACAGGAAACCTGGGAGGATGATATGCTCATTTCATTATGGGTGGCTTTTCATGTCTCAATCAATAATGCATTACGTGTTGCAGTAAAAATTTGTCTAGTGCAAAATAAATTGGAATACTGGAGAGAAATAGAAAAAAAAAAACCCCTTCAATATGAAAGTTGAAAATACTCAATTTGCTCCTAAACTTCTGCCACTAATGCCCAGAGGCCAACAAAGTATCATGTTCCTGGAAGTGTCCAGGCCTATCAAAATCCTGTAGGCAGTTTTGGTTGGACTGTTCACCACATCTGCTTCTAGCTGTGGCAAAATCCAGGAAAACTGGCTGACCTCTGCCAATACTTCAGAGAATCACGTCTCACACCGTGCTGCTTCCTCAGCACTCTCAGATCTGGAGCAGAAATGCATATTTTCCTGCACAACCTCTGTATGGAGCCCATGCAGCTTCAGCAAAGCTTTGGTTCCTTGACCATGTCCTGAATCGTGCCTGTAATGAGGTCACCTCTGAAAGCCACAGTTTTTACTAGGAACCACAGCTCAAAGGTTAGTGGTGATAGTGGCATGCTAAATTTGATTTCCTCTTCTTCCTAAAACCATTTGAGCCTTTGATTTCTGCTGCCTGAGTACCTGAAATGCAAGATTTTAGACTGAGATGGAGACCTTCTGTTTATCCTTTAAAATTACTGATTGATATGGAATAATGGGCAGCAGAAGGTTTGAATATAATTAAATAACCTTCTGAGTTAGGTACTCAGCTGAGGTCCTCAGCTGAGGAGAGAGAAACTAATTTCAGTCCTGAGAATATTTATGAAAGATGTATTTCGGGTTCAGAATTAGCTACAAGGGAATGTGGGCTAGATCTGCCCCAGCACAGTGCACATTCTGGCTGCAAGGTGATGCTGCCTCTTCATATCTGCTTTCTCTCTTCTCTTTCTGCCTCAGTGAATTTTTAGTTATGTCCAACAAATAGGAACAACATCAGCAAGAGAAACAGAAAAACAGGAGAGCAAATACATCGCACCTCCTCACAAGGATGGCATTCATTGCTTGCTTTCTGGAAGAGAGGCCACTGAACACAGGTTCTTGTCCCCAGATGAACACACTAGCCAGGCACGTTCTTAGTCTCCTAAGTCTCCTCGTGGAGTGTAAATAGGATTGAAACACCAAAGTGGATGGTCTGTAGCAGGCAGAAGAAATTGGGTACTGCAGTACGTGGCCACATGATGCCTAAGACTTTCTCCTCCCTGTCAGTGAGTGAGAGATCCTTGTTGACATTATGCCTTGTCCTCATTCAGAATGGGTCTACGGAGCAAGGATTTCTCCCTCTCACCTAGTATATGGAGTTGAGTACAAGTACTAATCTTTTATTTTCCATAACACCTTGGAATCTTGCAAGTGGCTTCTCAGTTCAAACTACCTATATATATCCAGTAATCGAAGACATTGGCTGTTGGCATTTTCAGGCTCTCCAAATTGTGTATCTTTTATTAATTACCTCAAACTCTACCTTAATACTCTTTATCTGGTTTTCCTGTTGTTTAGAGTTCACTAAGTGAAAGTTGCAGGAAACAATTTAATGACAGCTTCAATCTCACTGTTTTTATCAATTATTATTTTATATCCAGGGCTCAGGTATTTCTGGAGCTTAACAGGCAGTTTAAAGAAAGGACCCAGTCCAGTTAACTAAAACACAGTAACTATAAAAAAAAAAAAGAAAGAAAAAAAACATTGTGTGCTTGGGAAAAGAATGAGAAGACAAGGACAAGACTGAGAGGCCACAGATACGCTTATTGTTACAGATAAATCTTGCCCATTTACTCTGGACTGAAACAGAGATACCGAAACAAAGCGGAAGGGTGCTGGGTGCCTGACTGGATGCTGGAGGTTTTGAAGAGAGATCTGAAAATGAGAAGGACTGTTGTACAGGGAAAGGCAGCATGAAGCAAACAGGAGCGCGTGTCCCTCATGAAACAAGGCTGATGGAAGCAGAACCTGTCACGCTGCTGAAAGAAAACAGTGTCAGTTACAGGAAGGTAGAGATGATGTTTTGTCAGAAAAGAGGGTGTGAGGAGCACTTTGCTAACACACCTTGCTGTGCTTGAGGCTGCACACGACACACAGGACGTTGTCCGGGCCCCGAAAGAATTTCCTGCCTGCAGGGGTGATAGTTCACTCCTAGCCACCGTGGTTCGGGCAGCTGCTTATGCCAAGCTGCAGCTCTGTCATGGTCTAACAAGAGACTGGCGTCCAGGGCTAGAAACTGACAGTCAAAGTGAGACCTAGATCACAGCTTAGAAATTGCTCCCTTGTAGAGACTACACGTAACAACTGAAAATGCTGTACGAGGCTTGTTGTTTTTCAGTGCTACTTTCCCAAATAAACAGACACTCTGAATGTTGGAGTTGCAGCTACTCCAAATTTTGTATCACATTTAATGTGCAAACTCTCTTTTTATCTAATTGTATCTGTGATGACATTAGGTATTTACACAATTCTGTGCTATTTCAAATTTTTTAGGACCAGTGATAAAGATGTCAAGTCTTTATCTAGTGAAAGTTAAAGTATTTGTTTATTTTACTGAGTATATCTGGATTTCTAACAGCTAAAAATGTGACTTTTCTCTAGCTTAACTAGAATATGGCATTTCAATCACTTACGGGTGTTCTCTTGGTCCTAACTAGAGCATATTAACTGAAGCATCAGTACTAAAAGTAAAGTCCAGTTACCACATCAGCCACCTTAAAGAGGGCTAACGCTATATCTTTCCTACAAAGTCAAAAAAATTTCACTATCCTTGGCTGTGTTCCTATATTGCTCATCTCTTTGATATCATTCCTTCATATTCAGTAGTGCCATAATATTTGTTTCAACCAATCTAACTATGGAAAACCAGAAAGCTCTTCCTTGATTTTGCCTCTCTAATTTCAATGCCCACACTAGTTAGCAAGATGCAGTTCCTTGGTAAACTGCAGTTAAGGATGGAGGTGTGGGCTGATCTTTAATGGCACCACTTCAATAGTCCTACATCCAGCAGCGGATGCTGCTCACTGCTTTCCATCTAGCTTCCTGGATACAAGGAAAAGCAAGTTATCCATCTCCTTTAAGTCTCCCTCTTTTTTCTTTTTTTCTAAGTAGAACCATTAGCTTTTATTGATGGGACTAATGCTTTGCATTTAGCCCAAATTACAATAGGAAAGGAGATGCTTAAGGGTAACTGGGTGATGAAAGGACTACATTAGTGTACAAGTCCAAAGGCTGCTGTTTCCTATTTGTAATGCTGAATCCACATGCAAGTCATATTTAAGCTATAAACGGTGGCGCCTAGGGAGTATACACTCAGATTGCCTTGGGAAACTAAATACTTTTATCAAATCACCAGATGGATTTGTATTCCAAAAACATTTTCTTAAATAACCTTGTTTTTCCTATGCCCACCTTCAGATGACTTAAGGGAGATTCCAGTAAACCAGACATCTTATTTGCACATTGCCCTTCTATAGTTTTACTTAGCCGTTTCAGCATATGCTGTGGCAAATTTTGCCTTGCTTCTACAGATGTGCCTTTTTTCATAATCAGAAATATTGTGCACTTCTACTACCTTCAACTTTATTTGTTACAGAACTGCTAGACTATATCATCCATTTTCTCTCATCATAGAAACACTATTTCCATTTGGGTGAGTTTAATCATTTGATGCTATGGAGCTGTAGCTTCCGGAAGAACATGGGCGGTGGTTTGGAGAAAATTTCAGAAAAAAAGAGATAGGCCTCAGATAAATGGAAGAAACATATCCACAGCTCATGACTTTCATCACAGTGAGAGAGAGAGAGGCAGATTTTTGATTACCAGGTGTCCCAAGGGAGTGACAGGTGAAATAAAACTTGTAGCAGGAGTAGGAACGCTGATAAACTTGAAAATGTTAGTGAATATACTACCAACCAGTAGCTGTTGAACAGAGTTCTGTTAACTCAGATGCCATTACTCACAAATTAAAGGAGAAGATAGGGTTTTCTGATACCACATAGGAAGAATAATAAGGATACATGAGTTTAATTATCTCCATGTCTGTCCATAAACACAAGGAATATGTCAAATGATCAAGAGGAATGATACAGCATCTGTCAACAATTGGAGATTTGGAGGCATAATGCCAATTTTGATGGGTGGGTTCTCAAGTGGAGTGTCAGGTCAACTACAAGAAAATCAACAGGCAAATGAGAAGTTCTCAGTGTCATATCTTGAAACACGCTCACAACTACAGTCACACAATACACATGGAAAACTGTACATAAAACTGAGTTCTATCGTCAACCAAAACAGTAAAAATTGAGGGCTTCTGCAGACTAAGTGAATACTCTGTATATCCCAGCTAGATGTCTCATGCACTACTCACGTACTGCTCTTGCATCAGTGTATCCAGAGCCACACGGTCAAAGTCATAGCCAAAGCAATTTAAATATCAGGGATAGTCGGAGATAACAAATATGACCAAAGCGGAACTGAAAAGTATGCACACGGTCTGAGCCACTGTAAGCTGCAACAAATTACAGTCTCCATGAGAATGAAGAACTTGAAGAATAATAAATAGCTAAGGTCAATATTTGGTAGGGATGAAGGGGAAATGATAAGTGCAATCCAACAGAAGGTCAGTCAAAGTTTACAGATGGGGAAAGGAAGTTTTCTTCCCAGAGGGATCCAGAAGAAAATACTCAGCTTTTACAAATTTATAAGGAGAGAGATTTTTTTTTTCTAAATGAGGAAGGGATAAGAATCAGTGATAATTTTTCCAATATTAGCTATTAAACTCCTTTCCATTGATATGCCATTAATAAGAAAAATGACTGAAAATGAAAGTGCCATAAATTTTAAATGATCCCTTGAAGATAATAAAGGAAATATACACTGGAATGAATTAGGGTGGTGTTTTCAAGACTGCTCAGCATTAGCTTAACTTTGCTAGCATTGAAGCCATTTTACCATTGTAAAACTAACACTGAATTTGACAGAAGTGGGGTTAGGTCAGTGCTGAATGCTTTTGAAAATTTCCCCCTTAGAGGATAAGCGAACCATCAACCACAATTGCTTGGCGAAGAGCAATTCTTGCCAGACAAGTTGTTTATTTGTTTTATTTTTCTGTTCTTTATGGGAAAGTATTACAAAATTAGTAGATGAGAACGCCGGGGGAGGATGTATGTTGCTGTAAAATGGTCAATACTGTTTCTCATGGAATCTTACCCTTAACTCGATTTAGAGAGAATAACAGGGTTGCACTGGCCGAGAGGCAGTTGAACGTCTGGGACCAAGCAAAAGAGAAATCATTCCTGACAGAAAGGAAGGATAGAGAGGAAGGTGGTTTGGCTGAAGGAGAATGGTGATAATTATGAAGCTATTTAACTTTGATGACAGTCACAAACACAGAGACGTGACACTTCAAGACTGGATCTGTCCTGATGTCTGTCTATCTGTCGTGATGTCAGTGTTTTAAACAGCAGTGACTGTGCTGTTAACACTTACCAAGAAATACAGAGTGGCATTACTACCAGGCAAGAATCATTTTCTGCTGGGGCTCAAAAGGCTCAAAACACTAGCAAAACATGTGATACTTATGAGGAGAATGTGGTTTCACCACCCAGTTAAGATAAGAGTACTCAATCCTAATGTTTGCTATGGAAGTAATTGTCAATTCAATGCTTACAGGTCAGAGCTTTGAAGGCAGTTGTGCTGAAAAAAGGAAAGAAACTGAGTATGGGTAGAAATAATAAGTGATCACCTGACTATTAAGTTTATGGTACTGCATTACCAAAAAGAAGTATCTGCTGCATAATGTACAAATAAAATGAATGACAAGCACCGTAGTACCTTGTAGGGTAGATTTTACGAAACAAAAATTTAAATATGCTAAAGTAACCATTTTAAATCTTTTACTCTGACAGGTCCTGGCATGGAAATTCGGCACAGAAATGATCCTGAAGGTATGATTTAACAATGCATTTTGATTGATATTTTCAACTTGTTTATCAAATGAGCTAGGCTAAGATGCTATCTCAATTACAAAATCACATCACTGAAGAAATAGTGAAAGCTTTCTAGAGAATATCATGCTCATCATCCTTCACTAAAACTTCAAGAAACTGACAGTCAAATTAAGAACTATTATATTCATTTCCTCATATGCAAATCAGAGAAAGAATTCAGAAGAAAGACTCCAGTACATAACTTGACTTCGAAAAATTTCAAATATTCCAGAACTCTTACTGACTGCTCCCTTATTTTTTTCTGGTGACACAATAGGAACATGGGGAAAAAGGCAGAAGAATGTCATGTGGCAACAGCAGCAATAAGAATTTTCCCAAGATTTTACTGGAATACAAGCCTTTTCCAACATTTGGCAGTGTGAGGGCCTTTATGTGTGGGCAGCTGCTTCCACCCATGGAGACAATAATCTCTAAAGGTGTGAGAATCTCCATACTGTATAAGGTGTGCTCAAGCACAGGTTTCTCTTCATGGTAGTTTAAGGCAGTTGGGTCTATACCTCTTCATTTTCCTATCTGACAAGGCAGCTTTCTTGCTCCAAACCTGAGCCAAAGTGTGAGACAACTTGCAGGGACAGTATAAAAGATTGGGGAATTTAGGCTTGAACGCTAACTTGAGCCATAAACTAACACGACGGTATAGACTTTCCTATAAAGCCCAGTATTGTGGATGACATCAGCCCAGTAAGTAGCAGGGGATGCTGAGCCAAATGACCTCATGGAAGTCTGCACCTTGACACCAGAGACGCTTAAAAATAATTAGCAGAATGATACAGGACACATACAGAAAAATAACTTTTTTTTTTTTTTTTTTTTTTTTTTTTTTTTGCTATAGAGAATATGACTCAGCCAAGACAGGGATGGCTCAATAACTTCCAAAGGCAAGAATGTTAGTCAAGTTTCATTTCCCCCATCCTGTCACCAACCACTAATTAAGAGTATTGCCTGTTCTCGTGATTTTTATCATGGTCATGATATTTGATACTTCTCGGTAAAGCCCCGGTTTTGGAGCCATGGGATTACATCAGACAGAAAATTTCCAGACTTTAAGATTATGGAGAAAAGCACCCCTCCAAAAAAGCTATAAAATAAACAACAAATAGAAACTCTCCAAGTTTTTTTTTTTTTTTTTTTAACTGTCATTATTTCTGTGGCCTGACATGACTCTAACATCTGAGGTTAGCAATATGAAGTTAATGTTGTGTTTACACAAACAAAACAAAACAAAACTGTGTCCCCTAAGGAACCAAAATAAATTGCTCTAACTTTGGTAACCACCAACTGAGCTTTGATGTGAACCAGGGATCTCTATTCACTTCCAGTCTTTTCTCTTACCTTTCCTCCTTCCCCAAAATATTTCTTATAATCTCTTCTATTAAAAATATTTACTTCTTTAAATAGCCTTCAGAACAGTTCAGCCTTGTTGATGTCATACCATATTTTCTGTGTAAAGAAAAAGAAATATTTAGTAGAGAAGAACAGTTAAGGAGGTTACTTTGAAATATTTTATGGTGAGAAATATTTGAAACTTTCCTTGTTGGCTAGGAATGTGCAGTTTCTAAGCCAAGATCCATTCTGGATTATGTAGTTAAACTCTCACTAGTATAAAAGACATGAAGACTTTCCCTTTGCTTTGCTATGGCCTGTCATGCTGTTCTCTGAACTGATTGTCGTTTTGTTTTGTTAGACAATTACTTTTACTGATTCACCTCCTTAATGAGAGCAGAAGGGAAACAGCAAAGAAAACATTTCTCTAAAATGTTTTCAGAAAGGCCCACTGGAATTTTAAATGGGTCTTATTTGGTGTACTTTGCATAATTTGTTACACTAAATATGAAACAGATTTCAACTGCAGCTGCAGTGCATGTGTTATTCCGCACAGCTCGAGTCTCACAGAACACAACTGTTGGCTAATTCCGACTTTGTTAAAATTGCAATCTCTGAGCAGGACACTGAGTAGAAACACCATCCAAAAAATAAAATAAACAGTCGGGAGTAGATACTACACATTTATTCTCCCTCACCTTTGTTTTTGGCAAAATACATCATTACTTCATGCTCTGTGCACAGTGGGAGAGAGCAGCTAGTATTTTATCAATCTGCCTGATCAGCATTATTGTTATCACATGGAGACACGCGCAGTGAGAGAAACACATGCCCTGTCTGCTGGGGGATTTCCCCAGCCAGATCCATCGGGGAGCAGCCACCAGTGCTGCTGCCTCACTGCAAACCCCTTGTGTAGCCCATTAAGGCTGTGTAAACTTCAGTGTGAGCTGGGGAAATGCCTTTGGACAGGTGTTACTCTCCTCTGGTGCAGATGGTGCCTTACAGGAGATCTGTTCTATCTCTGCCAGAACATTTTGAATTTACAGCCCCAGCAACAAAAACAACTAGATCCTGCAGTGCTGTGTTGATGGCAGCTCCCTGACACTGTGTCTGCCTTCTGAAATGGAGAGAGATGGTTGGAGTCCGCAGCATCCTCGTGGGACAGCAGTCACAGCTGTTACACCTGCATAGGGCTGTTCCAGCCCCTCGACATTGACAGCCGAATCCCCAGCGCCAGCAAAACCGTAACTGCAGGTGTGCTGCAAAACTCAACAAATTCTCTGTTTCAGAATAAAGATCTAGATTTAATAATAATAGCAACAATAATAATAATAAATAGAAGATTTATGACATAGCTTTTAGAATTGGGAGCTGAATGTATATCATTGCATGTTGCCGGCAGAATTCATCATGTAGTCATGGATCAAGATGAGTCCTCTGTGCTATTGCAATGCAAGCAGATAACTGAAGGGTTAGGCCTAGGGTCCTCCTCTCTGTTAAGACCTCTTGATATTTCATGTTATAAAATCCCAACTTCAGTTGGCCATAACTTGATTTTACATGAACATCCAAGCAAGATTTACCCTGTGATATTCTCTATGATCCTTCCTGATGCACTAGGGGCAGCAATGATCCTGAGTACAGGTAGTAAATGGGAAGAAAGGTCATTTTTTCATTTGTCTCGACATTTACTTGCCTCCTCCTTCATGGAGAAGGTAAAGAAGGAACCACTTGAAGCTACACAGTGGGCAAGAACAGTACTAAGAAAGAGCAGAGTGGGAAAGCCCAGGAGAAGTTATTATGTTCAGGTAGACACAGGAACATGAGATGAGTAAGAGGCTATAGTGGAATGCCAATTTTGTCTTTAATATACATAGTTCATAATAACAAAATACTATATTTAGACTCAAGAAATGCCTCAAGCACTAACACATTACAGATAAAAGTCTAAAACTGGTTGACTTAAAACCCAACATTATTTTACAACTGCTATAAATGCTGCTCTGAAGAGGCTTCTGTAAAGTCTATTCTTCGAGCTTCTGCTGTGATGCAACTTGAGATGTCACTGTATTTGAACATAGGATCTTCCGCAGGTGAAACATGGCCCTCACCTGGCTGGACTTAGACATTGGTGTTGGCTGGTAAGAAAAAAGCTACCCCACTAGCTTTTGCTATGGCTGAGCCCCCAGGAAAGGACATGCAGCTAGATGTAAATCTAAGAGGAACATCTACTGCGGGGCTTCACTATGCCTTTCTCCCTGGTTTTTGGGGATGAGTAGGTCCTCCATCCTTCTAGAAATGTTTACCTAGGGCTTGATCTTACACTTAAAGAATTCAGTAATAAAACATCTGAGCCTAACCCCTAATTTCCAAGCCAAACCATTCATTACCTGTAACATCTTCATGTCCTCTCCTCCCAGAAGTTTTTCCCCTTTTATCCTTCCTTTATCTTAAAATCACTGCAAATCATTTCAGTCTGCATGATTGAAAATGAACTGACTGTTGTGAGGCAGGAGCAGCTGACACACAAACTTGGATTCAGCCACCTAGACCTTAAAATGTGGGGTCTTAGAAAAGCCTGCCGTTGAGAGCTTTAGGCCTCCAGGAAAGAAAATGGGAATGTATTTCCAGTCCTAGAAAGGAGAGACAGGATGATACCACAAGAAAAGAGAGACAGCAACCTCTATATATTTTATGATCCCAGAAGAAGCAACCAAGTCCATCTCATTTGGGCTGCTTAGTTATTATGGTACAAACACTTTCTATCCTACGTGTTCCTTTTAAAGGCAGTATTCACCGAATAGGGTTATATCTGGTGAGTACCTATAACAACTGAGTTAAAGAAATATAATGAGCTGAACTCATTATCCCTAACTTGGTAGCCGTCTAAAACTAGGCAGATGATTGAATTCACTTTTGTTCTCTGTCAAGTTAGTTGAGAGAAGCAGGCAACTCCAGAAGTGATTCATTTCTTCCTTAAATAGCATCCATAATCTCCCGGAAATGGTTATCTCTTCCCATTGATTATGGAGGATAGCCAGGCAGATAGCTCAGTGGAAGAACTTAATGTGTAGAGGATAATTCCCAATTTCAAATAGCTCTTGGTTACTAATGAACAGTAGGACTGTGACATGGAGGAATAAGGACCAGGTCTTGATAAAAATAGACATTTCTATCAAAGTCAATGGCTCTTACTGTGACTTTGGCTCTGACTTCAAAATCAATAGTCATCTTCCAATTTTATTACCAGACACAAGGTTTGAGAATCAAGAAGAATGTAACTGTTAGGGAGTTTGGATCTCTTCGATTTAAATGGTATGTCAGGAGTAATTCCAATTGAAGTCGAAGGAAATGCACATATAAAACCTTATGGAAATCAAAGAGGAATTATGAAGTGGGATCTGATCCAAAGCTCACTTGAAAACCATGTGATTTTTTTTTTCTGATTCCACTGAGCGTTGGATCAGGCTCCTACCTCCTTGGATAACAACAGCAGACAGACTTCTGAGGGTTGCCAACATTTGTGCAGTAGTCAGCCATATTCTGCTCCACTGCATCTAGGAGGATATTGAAAGTAATGCTCTGACAAAAGTTTCTGCACAAAACAAATCCACAGTTCTCATGGGCATTTTCTGTCTCATACCATGCAAGTTGGGGTCTAAGCGGTGTGTCAGAGCAACAGTGCCTAAGACAGCTCGTTTCTTCTCTCGGCTACATTTCCAACACAATCTTACTGCTTGGTAAAAATGTTTGAGCTGCCTTTCCAAAGAGGAGAGCAAAGACTTACACCTTAACTGTGGTTTTAAGATCTGGGTATCATTCATCTCTCCAGAATTTAACCCTTTATAAAGTCAAGCAAGTTACAAGTGGCTTTATGAATAAAAGTTCTGCATTTGCCTTTTTTTATATGTATTTGAGATTGATCTCCCCATTCTGCATCAAATTTGTCATTGCGTTATCGTATAGCTCATATGATAAAGCTGAAAGCTTAACTAATTAATTCAACATAGCCATTTTTAAAAATAAATGCTAACCTGGTTTGATCTCAATTAACAGGATAAAATATGCAATAATGTGTAAATTTGGCAACAGTTACAGGAATTAATACAACATTTTTTTCTCTTAAGACATGAGGAATAGTAAATGAAACGAACTAGAAATGTCAATAGTGTAATATTGTTTCAATGCAAAGTTTAAATACAAAAGAATGTCTGAGGCTGTTCAGGATGTGTCAACAGGTCAAAGTACTTTCCAGTGTCTCTAACTACTTCTTAATAAAGTGGAACTGTTTGAGGATTTGACAAGTCCCATGGGTCAGGAAACAAATATTAAAAAGCCTTAGAGCATTTTTCAGTATTGAACCAATATTATATGATGTAAAAAGAGGTCCTCCATTCTCTTCTTTGTCATGCAGAGATTTCTGCCAATTTTCATTTTCTTTGAGAATGAGTGTAGAATATCTTTCCACTTTAAATATAAATTCAGCTCCATTCCCAACTGAGGAGAAAAAAGAAAGAAAGAAGAAATACTGTCTATGAAGGTGGAAAGTTAAAAGAGAGAAGTGAAGAGAAATACAAAAGAGTAGGAAACAAAACAGAAAAAAAAATAAAGACAGAAATCAAGAAAAGAAAAAAAGACTTTTTCCTACAGTGAGTTTGTATATGTAACCGGTCAGTAGAGTAGAATAAGTATCAGTACAGAAGATCTAAAGTTATTTACTTTCAAAATCTGTGATTAAGCAAAGTAGGGATAGTCAAAAAACAATTGCTTTCATACTTTAATTTTTAGTTACTAGAAAAGGCAGAATATTCTCATGCACAGAGAGTCATTTGTTTAACCAGCTTTAAAGTTGTAGTGTACAAAAGTATTTTAAGAGGAACTCTTAGAATATAATTCCAAAAGGATTAGATAAGCAGTATTGATACTCTATACGACTTCCAAATTTTTCTTTTTCAATATGTTACCTAATTTTATATTGAAAAGCAGCTGGCTTTGACTAATGAAACACTTTGCCACTGTCATCACTGCTGAAAAAATACTGTCTTCTTTCAAAACTACCTCTTGTTCACTGGATGCAAAACCCTGCTAAATACTGTAAATGAACGTTTTTGTTGGAGAAGAGTAGTTGACTAAAGACAGGAATTATATCAGAATGAGGTTTCTTCCAACCAGCATGCTGTAATCCACTTGTGATAACGCCAGCCTGCCTTTCTGAGGCTGAGAGAGGAAGATATTTTTTCATTATGTATATCAGGGACCTCTGTGGCTTGTTATGCGGACAGGAATTTGGCCCGTTTGAGTTATGTGATAGTTTCGGTTGCTTTGTACTACCTAAGGCAATAAGTGACTTTTGCAGTTCATTAAAGCCTGAAAATCAGGGATACATCCAACCTGCAGTGCTGTTAATTGTGTGCAAGGTAAAACACAAGGGATGTTCACAATTGCATAATAATCAAATTACATAATAAATATTTTAAAAGCATAATTGTCCTTTTCCTGTTACACTTCTATGCCCCGTGGAATTTTGCATTAGATTCTTGTGACAGAATTTGTCTCATTAACATAAATGAGATAAGGTGATGATTAAGATGCAAAAAGAACATGATGAGGTAAATGAGATTAAATGATGATATCCAATGAGATATGAGCACTGAGAAAAATCAGTACTATCTCTGAGTAAAACCCTGAATACATCCCAGACTGACTTCTGTAGGAAACACCCAATTCTGCATCTTCTGTGAAAGAACAAAATGTCTGGTTAAACAGCATGGGAATTAAAGATTTATGCTGTTGTTCTATGTAGGTGTTCCTTTTATTCAAGCACTTGTCACTGTATGTATTTTTGCATTTGCAATACGCAGTGCTAGCACAATAGTACAGGTTACCTGGATTCTGCAAGGCTTGTGAGGTTGTGGCTTCACAACGGAAGCCACGTTACCTGAGGAGTAGGCAGAGGCACAACACAAATATCGGGGTTTTGCCCATCTAAAGCTTGAGCTGAGTAACTGCTGTAAGAGTTACACAGGCCATCTTTCAAGGAGTAAAGTACCGGGGCATTTCACAGAAATGTGATATAGATGATGGAATTGTATTTCCATCAATTGGCTTGCCAATATATTACTTGCTATGAAATCGGTGCGTTTCTATCAGCCTCACCAAGAGCACATGAAATAGCTGTCTGTTAATATTATAAATTGAAAACAACTGTTAAAAAAAGATAAAGCAAATGCATGGTAAAACTTTTCCTTCTATTGAACAGTACTATGATACAGATATTTGACAATCCTATTGATAAAGAGTCCTGCAAATAGCACGTTGAAGCCATACAAAACTTTATCAAACATCCTAACACCTTACAATGACCAAGCAATTTGTTGATTTGGAGTATTTTTCCAAAATAGTTAATTAATAGCAATGACCATGAAGTAAGACACCAGTTGTGGTTTGCTACTGTACTCAACACACTGGGTCTGTTTGAACTAAAGAGCTGTCACTATTTAATGTAACTGTTATTTATCTTTCCTAAAACAAAGTCATTATTCCTTTCAGATTTTAACTTTATATCTTCCCAGTGTCTCAAACAATCAGTTTTTCACACCTCTCTGAGACTGAGTCTCCAGTTCCTGGCACTCGTGCTTGGCCCTCATGTCCTCCTCTAGCTAAAAGCAAACTGCAAATACAATCCCAGAAAGCTGTATTTTATTTTGACCCATTCCTCCTTTCCCCTGAAAAAAAAAAACCTGAAAATAGACAAGCAAGTGTAATATATTACCTCTGTTGGCTTAGCTGGACAGCAGCAGGGGCTTGTAATAAGGATGTGGTAATACACCACAAGGAATCTGTAGACTCATAAAACTTGACCTTATAAATCTCTACGTTTATCAATTCCATACAGCAGCCACTCCCTGTGGTGGAAGTCTCAGACCAATAAACCTGCAGTTGATAACTGTACAATTTATCCTCAATTTTTCCCTCCAGAACAGCTAATCATGATATATTAATAATGTCTGCAAAAAAATTGGAATGTCACTTAAAAATAAAGATACCATCTGATTGTTCACATTGCTTGGAATACAATTAAGATGACAAGAACTTATTTTACAATGACAGTGAGGAGTCCTAGAAATACTTTTTCACACTTGCTCACATCTTTTTGTTAAAACTTGCTATTCTCTCACCTGAAAAACTGATCTTTTCCTCCTTTTTTGTTTTTATAAAACTGCTTAACCTCCAGAACTAGATAAAGCACAGATGTTTCAGCTGACTTCACCATTACAGGTCCTAAAAGCTCACATGCAACTACTTCTACTGCACTGTTTGGAGGTGCATCAAGTCCATCTGATGACACCTTCTGTGAGCCTGCATCATGTAAAGCAGATCAGGATCGGATACTAAAAACCTTATATAAAAGTAAATTAAAAGTATATTTGCTCTGGGTATAAGCACAGGGCAGATCCTGGTCACTGGACAATCCACTCCAAGGAATATATAGTCAAGAGAAGCTAACAGAAAAGGATGTTGCTCACCAGTCCTTTCAGTGCACTTGATGAGGAGAAGGAGAGAAATATACTGCACCACATCACAAGCAACTACAGTTTATTCCTAACAGCAATAGAGGAGAAAGTAGGAATAGAGAATGATTCTTCAAGATATAACAATTTCTCAGGTCTTTGGTTAAGCATGCACTTACACACGTTGCTTCTTAAAAAACAGGCAAAAATCAGAGAATTCAGTGTATTTAAGACTTCATTTAGGAACTGAAGAAACTTATTCCAATCAAGGTAAGATTTTTGAAATTTACTGACTTGCACAAGCAAGGTGTCACACCAGATCAATAGTGGATTGACAAAGCATGAGAAAAACCATAATGTATTTGAAAGAAAATATCTTGAGGGAAAATGAACTGAGAACAAACAAATAAAAATACAAATTATTTTATTAATTTTCTTTTCTGTTAAGAAAACAATTAGCTGCTAGTTTCTGGAAATCAGCTCATTCTGCCTACTAAATCACAAGCAAGAACATGTAAAGTAATAATGAGGCTAATATAGGAGTTCTCTACAGTATCGCCATTTCCCTGAAGGCAATGTAGAAAAACAAAAGTGGGCAGGCTCCTTTCTTCTGTAGCTGGGGAGTTTCAAGACATATATTGCTTCAAGATTTATTTTCCTAAAATATGAATTTGTAGTGCAGATGTACTTATATTCTAATCTCCTAATCATGTGATGATTTTTAAATGTGTTTTTAAAGCTATGTTCACAAATTCACAGCTTTATGTACTAAAATTACATTGTAGCACTGTGGTTTCTTCAGTCAGTGGGAGTTATGCCACTGACTATATTGGGACAAGGATTATACTCAGAGAATTTCTAGACACAGTATTATACATAGAATAGGATTCAAACAATTCTCTGTTTAACTGAAGCGTTTCACAAATTATTTTTGCACTGGAACAAATGCTGCTTTTCAGATAAAATGTAATGTTTACTAGACTTTTTAAATACTATATATATATATTTAACTTTTTATCAATGTCAGCATAAAAAATGAGCTGATATTCAGACTGTTTCTCCAAGTCTTTAATTGTAAATATATAATGGAAATGATAAATTGCAAATAGCGGATCTCATTCTGCAGTAACCATTAACCACAGAACTATATCTATTTTCTTTTATAGAATACAATTCTTCCTTTTATGGCGTGTAATCCTTCCTCATCCAACGAGGTTCATAGAAGAAGTTCAAGTTGAAATATTGGAATTACTAAGATTATGTATGAAAGATCTTAAAATTCAAGTGCTTGTCATCACCATATAATTTTTGGCCTGTTGCTTTATGAAGAACATATCTACTGTGCCCAATGGACAGGGATGAAAGTATCCCAGAGGGTAATACGAGCCTGAGAAAGTAAAAAGACTATCTAGTGTAGGGTAATGCTGGTGGACATAGCAGTTCACCTACACAAGGATTATTCTCCTGAGCAAAGTGCCTGGTAAATTTGCTAAGACTCTGGAATAATTATGGCAGCATGGATGCTCAAGGGTAGATTATATTTGCAGGAAAAGTGGCTTAATGTTGGAATTACTACTTTCCAAATAGGAGTCATCAGTCTAGAAAATAGTCCCTTGCTGCAGAACAGAAAGTTCGCATGGGAGTTATTCCATCCTAAGTTTCCTGGTCATTTCTCCCATGTAGGCAAGCTCAAAATCTTCCATTCAGAGAAATAAATATGCTAAAAAGCATTAAATATTTTCCTGCAAGATCTTGTAGTGAAATCGTGATCTAATCGTGTATGTGTTTATAGAGTAAGTACACACGAGAAACCCTAGTCCCACTATCAAAAAGTGAAACTCGAGCCAAGATTTCACTCTTTTTACAGAGAAACTGGCTTGCTCTCAACAAATAAAAAGATGGAAGAGCTTGCCTTCTTGACCATGATTTCTGACTTAGGTGCTACACGCGTGAAGCTCTGTTTCTAACCAGGGATACCATGGAATCTAAGAATCATTCAGTACTGAACGAGTTGCACAGGGGCATGGGAGAAGCATTTCCTCATGGAAGGAGCAGTAGGTTGACGTTGTGGCAACACTCAATTTCTTTATCTGCTGCATAAACTTAGTTATAATGATCTTAACGAGCACATGCGTAACATTCTCGGAGGCTTCAAGGGATGCAGATAATTTAATTTTAAAAATATGTGAGTATCTATGCAGCTTGTACGTTCATCAAGTCTTAAAGACATTTTATTAGTAGCAGTTCTATTTCTCAATATATTTTATTAGTAGTAGTTCTATTTCTCAATATTTATAATCACTTAGACACCTTTTTATCAAAATGTTTCTTGTAATAACAACTGCCAAATGCAGCAGCCCACCTAGAACCTTTTAAAGCAAAGTGGTTGCTTCCTCTATGTGTGAGCAGATTGCAATGATTCTTTACATTCTCCCATAGTATAAACGACCAACACCAATAAGAATCAGTATTTGTGCAATTTCTTGGTGACTTGTTATGGCAAAAATGCCTCTAAGTCATTTTGCTGATAAAATAAATTGATGTGTTGTAAAAATTAGCTACTTACTTCTCCGTTCATGCATCGCTGGTTTTTGCAATTGTACGGGGATGCTTAAAGCCTTGAGCGGAAATCCTTGTTAGTGCTGTTAGATCTGTGCTCGACATCAGGAGTGCACTTAAATGGCTAAGGACATTCAAGGAGCACCTCTGGACCTCACTGAGTAGGATATAAGTGGCTGCTTCGAGTTAAGCACAGACATAAGTGAGTGCTGAATTGTGAAACTGAAAAAACTGTAACTGCTCCAGTGAACTTTATTTTTAGTGAACAGCCTTCTCATTAGACACTAATTCTGGATGGGTTCATAGTCTGTATAAGGCTAGGAAGGGGGACTATATTGTTATCCTGCAGACAGAGACAAAGTGGGAGAGAGAACTGCCCTCTCCTCCTCCCTGGGGAAGCACTAGGTAGCAGGGGGAGCAGCAGTGGCTGCAGGAGCGCAGCCTAGATGTGGTGGCAGAAGGAGCGCTACATCCCGTGGCTGGCACGGAAGAGCAGAGCAATCGCAGTGTGTCAGAGCCAGAGGATGCAGAAGCTCCTTCCCACTCTCCATAGGCTAGAAAGAGGGCAGAGGGGGCTAAAAGCAGCCTTTCTGCTAGCTTGCTCTACAAGGCTTGCTCCACAAGGTATCAGACAATGCTCTTATTACCTACTTGATGTGCAAAATCTGCATAAAATGCTCCAAATTTTTCTGTCCTTCTACAAAAGGGAGAAAACAAATGTAACTATCTCCTGACAGAATTCTAAGGATACTCACTGAGTTATTTGTTTGCTTTTAGCACCAGGTTACAGAAACCCATTGTATCAAAAGCATTTATTTTGGATGAATGTAAAGTCCTAATTTATTCAGTATATTCTGTAGGCCTTGCATTTTATCCTTTTTTAATTAACTCATTTCTAGGCTTAAAAACTTCTACAAAAAATTTTATTGGAATTTCATTACCATTGTTTTCCTTGGGAAGGCAGCTTATAATCTTCACGATATTATTGTAAAGCCATCACTAAGCAACATGCCTTGGCATTTGTATAAGCCTTTGTCCACCTCCTTCCCTCTACCCAAACACACACATTTGCATTTACTGTTAAAATATTATGGATGCTGACACCAGTTTAGCCACAAGACCTGGTGTTCGACTGTCTCTAATTGATTTAATTATTCATAATTGCTCAGCTGGGGCTTATGTGTACTTCAGCATGATTAAGGGAGAACATACAACTCTGCAGTTAATGATGTGTTCCATCATAATTTACAACCGTGAAGTTGCTAGAGCTAAATTGTATAGGCACAGTACATTTCTAATCCTGTTTAGAACGCTTTTTTAGACCCTGCCAAAAAAAAAAAAAAAAAAAAAAAGAAAAAGAAAAAAATAAGAAAGAAATAACCCAATCACACTTCTGATGAAGGAAGGAAGGACTGGAACAGCCTGCCATCTTTCTGTTTGTTTAAATTAAAATTATTGGTAAAACCACAAGATCAACAGACCTGAGTCTATTGCATATGTAATTTAATTGTAGCTCATTTCTTTCTACATTTAATTGTAGCTCATTTCTTTCTATTGCCTGTTTTCTACAGGTACTTGCTCATCTTGTGCTAAAAAAAATGGTAAATTTTTCTGTGGAAAATATGAAGACAACAGTGAATATACATAAATAAAAGTAATATGTCAATATGATGCATCAAAATAATCACACAGTGGTTTCTTTGTCACCAAACATGTTTTCATAATGAGTTCAAGACAAGCAATTGTGACAGTGCCATGTACATTTTATGAGACAACAACCCTGAAAACTAAGCGAGATGGTGCTTTCCTCATCTTTCAACAATTCCTTACACATGGTGAATACTACTGAAAGAAAACAATAGCAGAAATACTAAAAATGAAACACGATTTTCAGTGTAGCTAGATAATCTCATATACAGCATTTTGTTTGTTTGCTTCTGATTGGAGAAATATTGTGTTTTCTGGAAATTTACGTACCATGAAAGAGAAACAAAGATGTGTTTTGCGTGAATGATACAATTTTTTGAGATATATGTAGCCCTAAAGTTGTTAGTATTAAGCTCAGCATTCTTGTGAATGCCCTCAAAGTACAGCCTGAAACAGAGTGAAAAAGCAAGATTTACAGTTTGATCTTAGGCGGACAGGCGAGGCAAACCAGAAAGCGCAGCATCATTGCCCTGATATTAAAGGCAGTGGGGCCTTTGTCTGGAGCAAGTCCCAACTGCTGCTAATGTGGCATTAACTTTCGCTGGTACTTTGTGTTTTGGATCCCTCTGAACAACCCAGAGGGAAGATTCTCCCCTCATTCCCAGTTCGTAAGGCAGCCTGATTTTTGGACCTTTGCAGAAAAACAACATGCAGCATTTATTATCAGAAGAATGTAATTACAATTATTTATTTAAGCTGGTTCTGAACCAGGGAATCCTGATATGAAGCTGGAGCCAGAAAAGGCTTGAAAAACTACTGACAATAAGCAATTCTTCATGGAACAAAACTATTACAATAGAGAGCCTTTGATCTTGCCTGTCTCCTGTTGCCAATTGAACTTTGTCACCATGCACTGTCATCCACAAGGGAGCACTTTTGAATTAAGCAGTCTACAGCAATTTAGTCTGTTCCAGCTTTGAAGTGCCAACATCAGTCAGGCCAGTACTAACTTTTTTCATTAATTTTTTTCTGAGTTCTCTTAGGAGTTTAGCAGTCCTGGCATTTAGATAACTAAAGTCAAAAAACCAAGGCACTAAGACATCAAAAGCAAGAGGGGCCCCTAAAATACAAATGTGAGCAATCATTAGGCTCTAATGGTGCACTTCATTAATGTCCACTTCAAAGCAAAAGTTTACTGACTTTGGGATTGACTAATTTACACATTGTGGGAAATTGTTGCCAGCCATGCATGTAACCACTAAATGTTTCTGGAATAAATAGAAACGCCCTCTTCCTTCAGAAATCAGGAACTGCAAACTGAGCCTTTAATTGCAAGATGGCCTTTCATTTGAATTGGAATGGAAACCTGTCTGGCGCATAAATCACTAAAGCTGGGTGCAGTTATCACACAGACACACAGCTGTCAGTCAGCAGCCCTTGCAAAGATCTCTCCCTCCGCCACACGCCGCCGTAGCTAAGAGGAGATATTGCAGCCTAGTCTGCTTGTCTCTGGGACTTGTTCATCTGCTTGAAATCTTCAAAAAATTCTGATACTACATTGGAAACTGGAGCCTGCTAAAAAGTCAGTGTCTCCTAAGCAAAACCAGTTATTACGTTCTTGAGAAGGAGGGCCTAAGCAACACATTCATGCTGGAAAGCCTAAGATGCTGCAGCCCAGCCTGGAAAAGAGCAGAGCACATGGAAACCCACTTGCGTTGTCAGTGAGGGCTGCCTGCACTAGGAAATGTGGTTGTGTTTGAACGCAGTTGTGATAACTGAGGGAGAGGACAGAAGGCCAGGAACAAGTTAGAGGTCAATGGAAGCCAGAAAAAATTATGTTCAGCTGATGCTATGGTGAATATAATTTGTCCTTGTCTAAACGCTAACCACTAAGAGATGGCAACATCCTGCCACCTAACTAGATTGTTTCCAATCTCGCTCGAGCACAAGCAAATCTTGCAAATCTTTTATCTAGGCAAGCCTCTTCGCGACTGTGAAATCTCAGCCCCTTTGAAGGATTAAGATGTTGGTTCTCAGTGTGTAAAAGAGCCTAGAAAACATTTTATTTAAAAAGGATCTGAATAGCATATTTTTGGATTTCTAATCGTCAGAAATCCACACTTGAGCCTGAATGCTCGGAAAACTATTATGGATGTGGATTGGGCAAAGTATAGAGAGGTGCTTGCCAAGGGTTATGAGGAAAAATCGGCAGAAAAGTTTTAATGCTTTTTTGAACTAACTTCCTTAATTTTTAGCAATTACCTTCTTGTTGCAACATTTTAATAAAAGTCTCTGCCTTCATGCCTGGCAGGGAAGCTAACTTGCCATGGGCAAGAATGGACAAAAAAAAAAAAAAAAAAGAAAAAAAAAAAGAAAAAAAAAAGAAAAAGGGGAAAAAAACCACTTAGCAAACCACAAATTTCAGAGACCTAGTCACATCTGCGTTTTATCAGCTTTTTCCGGATAGTATTACACCAAACAATTGTCTGCAGATCGGTAGACAGCTGAGACTTTAAAGTGCTGAATTACTGAGAAAATGCTAGAGATAAAAAACAGCACATGTATCCTATCAATGTAATGAAACCAACCTGCTGCTAGCGCCATAGTGCCTTAGTTCTAAGTACCCTGTAGAGGAACGGAAGGCTTTCATTTAACTCTTAAGAGGAAAGCAAGAGAAAGAAGAGTAAAGGTCATCTAATACCAGCCTTAATCACACAACAGAAATACTCTCGGATACATGAAGGGAAGAATGTATGGTGTTCAAAATAAAACACCAAGGGCAGACAACAAGAGTGTGCCCGATCGCTTTGGGGCTAGCATTTCCCACTGGAAATTCCCAAGACTCGGGCTGATGTCAAGCAGAGCTACAGGCGCAACCAACTGAAAAATTGGGGTACTGTAGCACTGCCACAGAGAGAGCAATTCCATCTCTGAGAAAAATCCCCACCAGAAAGGAGATCCAGTATATCAGCCAGAAGGCACCCTGGAAAGGAATAATGGATATTCCCTCCATGGAGCATGGTTATTAAGTATCAGAGCTGCTACTCAACAAGGGATGTAAAAAGTTGAAGTTATGTTCAGAGCTCCAAAAAGTGTTCCAAAGTGCTTTGGGAATTAAGCACAATTTCTAAAGGCTGTAACTCCGGTTATGAAAGAAGAAGAAATGCAGAGATTCAAAAAAAGATCCTCGATATTGAAAAAAAACAATTGCTGAATTTGTTTCTTCTTTCTCTACATTGTGTCAGGATTGCATTGTACACAAGATGGCAATTTACTCATCTAGCATAATACAAAAGTATTTGAGGTGAAATAATTCACATAGTGCCTGGCACTGTACTCACTGAAGGTAATGACAAAGCTCCAAAGATGAAATCTTCATCTTTTTAATAATCTGTTGGACTTTGTGACTGATTTCAGTGTAACTAAAATTTGACTCTTCTACTGGGAAAAAATCTAGCCTAAAATTACTGCATGAGACAGGAGAAAGCATTGGCTTCATTGTTCTTCATTGTTTAATTCTTATACCTCCACTGTAGCAAAGACCAAAATTCCAACTAGGAGCAATGACCTGTTATGTCAGATGCTATACTAGAGAAATGAAACATCACCTCTTCCAAGAAGAAATTTAATGAAAAAGAAGAAACAATGAGTAAGGTGAAAAAGACAGATAATCAGCATAAAACTTTCTGTATTAACATAATTTGTAATTGTTTTTTTGATTAAATTCATGAAGGTAGTCTTTCTCCATTAGTCCCTCAGACTCCAAATGACTCAAAGAAGCCAATTAAAGTTGGCTAATTTTTGCGTGTTTTGTGGCAGAAGCATAGAAAAGACACTTGAAAGAACAATATTTACTCGGGGCAAGAAATTCCTTGCTGTAGAAGTAGCGTGGAGGGAAGCACAGAGACCACAGGGCCTTTTATGAGTGGACATCGAGGATGGCAGCTGAAGGAAGTGTCACAGCAGTGTGAGACACCACAAGATAAGCAGGGGGAAGAAGAGCAGAGGGTCTGCTGTAGTTAAAAAGTCATATTAAAGTCTTTTTCACTAAAGCATCTGACCATTAAAATCACACAGAGCCATAATATGACTTAAACCTGAATATAGCAAATATTTTCAATTAAGCTTTCTTACGTTTACATTCCTTTTATGTAAGTATATCAATATTGTTGGAAGTTCACATATCACAGACATGTATTTTAACAGCATTTGGATATGTAGGATAAAAGAATGGTGAAGTGTAAACCACTCATTTCATGTACTTCCAGACTGTCCCATTTTAATGCACTCCTCTACATAATCAAGGGCAAAAATGAGATAAAACTAATATATATAAAACCAATAAATTCACCTTCCTGGCACACAATTTTATTACATTCTCAGTGAAATACAGTGGAGAAATAAAAAATTTGCGGGATTTTAAAATATTTTTAATAAAATGTTCTAATCCCATCAAGTGACATGTAGGAATATAAAATGGACCAAAATACACCAAAATTCTTACTAAAGATTGAAGTGGGAAATTGAGTTCTTTTGCATAAATCAATTCTTCTGGCCTACTGGGCTCTGTACATGCTGAATATGCTGTTCCATAATCAAGAATACTTCTTTTGCAATGCTTAATATAGCTTTTACATAGCTTTTTATATAGCTTTAATATATACACATATATATTACATATGTATATATATAGTTTACTGTTCATCCAACAACATGCAGACAGGCCTACCTACAAATTCTATGTCAGACAGGCATGCTCTGTTAAAGGAACAGACTATCTAGGTGTATAATACCCAGCAAAATTCTGAGAGATGAGAGTAAATTTCAAACAGCTTTATGGACCGAACATGATTGGAGTCACCCTGTATATTATGGTTTCAGGGAATGTAAGTGATGAAATTAGTCCCATCAATACACAAATATAGAAGATTTTCTTTTGTTTACAAAGCTAAGTTTTCAAAAGTTTCCAAGCAATAGTGCATGTCATTCACTTATTGTTCCAATTCCTTTCTTCTTTAATGTTGATTGATTTGAAAAGATTGTCTCTAATTCAAAAGCTGTTTTCATTTTAGTTTTCATCTTTCTGTCATGTTCCAAATGAGATGAAATTGAATTACCCACAAGTATAAACAGAAGAGTTCTGATTTTCCTATTTGATTTATCCCCCAAAGACTGCAAACATTGCATATAAGTATCTTTTATTTCTCCTACCTCTAATCCAGAGAACATTCATCATGAGTGGATGAAAATTGTCTTGTACTTCGTATACCAAAATGATAAAATTTCTTAACTCACAGGAGTTACATCATACATCAGTGTTTATGTATGATGGCACACTCTACGATACTTCTATGTCTCTGACACGCAGAGATTGTTTCCTCTTTGAATTGCTGTAACTCAAAAGTTATCTATAAACTCTATGAAGTAGCTTAGAAGAACGTCAAAGTTACTAGACCAAAAAGTTGATACTGTTTGTCATGTTTTTGTCTAGACAATTTATCTTACAGAGTCTTCAGAGCTGTTTAGAGGACACAGCTATTTTTTCGCTCATCCATTTTCAAGATAAAATAATCTTACAAAAATCTGACTTTTGATAATATAGCCAATCATAACCAATAAACAAGATCATTCCCTACACACTACATGGTTCCTCCTTTTAAAAACAAATAAATGTTTCATGAAAAATATATGGTTGGAGTGATATATGAGAAATAAATCCTGGTGATTCTGATACAATCAGTAGCTCCAAAAAGGCAATAATAGCAAAGAGCAGGTTCTCTTGCCAACCTCACAAACTGCTCTATGGTGGTAGATGATCAGAATATTTGTACTTAAAACAACTGTTGTACTTAATACAATATTACTGCTTGCTCTGTTTCTTTTGGTGGGGTCATTTTACATTGCTCCCTTATACAGTTCTCTGTGTTTTTGCAGTGATCTCCAATTTCTTTCACTCTCAAGAACTACCTCTCTGATACTTCTCCATTGCTGTGTCCAGCACCAGGCTACCTACCTCCATTGCATATACTGACTGACACACTTTTTATACCATTTTCTTCCATCAGTCACAACGCCTGAACAGAGTAGTGCTTGAGTTTATATAGGAGGAATGTACATAAGTATCTTCTGTCTGACAAAGTCAGGCATTGATTGAAGTGAGTTACATTTCCAGCTCAGCATGGAAAAAATGAAAATAAATTCCCTTAAAATAAAACAAACACTTTAAGGTCCAAAAGGTCAGTCCCAACCCATCTGAACTAATGTCAAGGTGCTATAGGTCACTATTTCTGGCTTTATAGCCTTGCAAATATGCTTTTAATAGTATTAAAACACCCCATTCCTTCTTCTTCCATGTTTAAGGGTAACCTATGAAAATCTGCATCCTCAAATAAGGCTCAAGAAGACAGATGGGTCTTCCAAATGTTTAGTGCACACAAAAGCTACTGGGGATATTCTGATTAGCACTTTTGACTCTATACACAGTGGCTAGATCCTAGCAATGATTCATCAGGACTGGATCAGTCACTGCACTGATGACATATATTGTTTGTTATTTTAGCAATTTGCTTTCCCTCCAAGACAATTACTTCTATTTTAATTCAATAGTGTATACTGAGTGTCAAAAGCTCTTTTTAAGCTCTTTTGTCTTTTTTAAAACATGTAGAGGGAAGGAATCTAAATTAATCTGCCAGATTTTGGGGTTACATAATGTAAAATTTTAATGCATTTTATGATAAGGGCACATGAGGCCTATTTTGACAAGCAGTTGACTTAATGGTTTCTGAGTGGAATTTTGTTTTAATTATTCCAAGCAAGGACAGGACCAAATATTGTTTGCTCTGTCGTTTTCTTTTTGTTGATTTAAAATTTAAATTTAAAAAATGAATTAAAAAATTTAAATTAGAAAAAAAGGAAAAAAATCCATTCACTGAGAGCTATTCTCAGACAAAAAGTGTCTGAAGATTCTATCACTGTTCTGTGCTAAGGCTAGAGTGATGCATTTCCATTGTTTATTAACACAAAAACTATCAATAGTTTTTACTAGTTAGTTTTTACCTTTTTTCTGTCTTCTAATTAATCCCAAGTTTTAACCAGGTTTGCTGCAATTTGTTTGATCTTAATTATGGTATCCTACAAATATTTTACTACTTTTCATTATGTCCTTGAAAAATGAAAATCTAGATCATAGCGCCCATGGATTTACACTGAGGACCAAAGGAGTCAATGTCAGTATCTAATTTAAATCACCTCTTTACAATGACATCTCTGTCATCAAGACATTCAGGTAAAGTACTGTATAGTTATCAATATAGATGTAGATATTTTCCCTATGTTCTTTAGTACTTGAACTGTGTCTTTTTTTAAAAAAAATGCCTTAAAATGTTCAATGTTGCTTTTATTTTACATGATATATTTTATTAGGTTAGATTGTTGTACGTGCTACTGTAACAAAGCTCTTATGTTACTCTCAGCATCTCAAAATGCAGGATGAAAACAAAATATGCTTTTGATATCAAAAGGCAGTAAATGATAATTGAGTTTGATAATACACCAAATGTGTCTCAAAGTAATTGGAGTTATTTTAGAATCCTTTCTGTGAGCAATCTGCTGTAAAACAAAGCAACATTTAATCCAAAGTTCTGTAGCCTTAGGAAACTTTCCTAGCTTTCTCAAGATGATCTTTTTTTTTTTTGTCCGATATTTAAGTTTCAGCTACACTATTATTCAGCTTTCTGATATTGACCTGATTCTTAAATTTTACAGTTTACCTTTCAAATCCATTCCCATCAGCAGCCTTCCTTTTCTCCCTTCAACATGGATTTGAATTTGTATATAGGAAGCAATGGACAGAAACCAATGTTTGAACATTCCAAATAATTAGAAGAGTCAGACTCAAGTAAGAATTTTACAGGTTGTGTCCCTCCATAATTGCATCAAGAATTAACATGAACAAATAATCCTGCCAGGATAATCGTTAGCCAGTTCTTGTAAGTACTTTTAGACCAGAGAACTTTCAATAAAATAATGAATTTTAACACCTGAGCAAATAGGGACTCTATGGAGAAAGATGCCTTTGATTCTCACTCTGCAGTCAGACCTCCTTTGGCTTAGTGGACACTGCTTGTGAATTAAAACCTTGAAAGCAAGCAGCCTGCCAGTTTCACAGCCCTTAACACATCCTTCTCCATGACCACATGGAACTCAGAGGAAGGAAAAGTATTCCTGGGGGAAAGCTGAGAAGTGCAAAGAATTTTTATTTTTTTTTTTTTTAATCTGGGATGTGGTGTTTGTTTTTGTTAGCGGAAAGCTACTGTTTGAAGTCCATCCGTGTTGCTAGATTACTTTATCTACTCTTCCTCAGGGAACAGACACTACACTATCACTTTGTATACACTCCACTGATAGTGCCTTTACATCTGAGCATTGAATTGTATGCTATTACGTTCAAGTGCTTCATTTTCCCTAGAGTTCTGAGAAAGCAGAGGAAACTGGCCTGCGAATGGAGGAGAGCCTTGCTTCAGTGCTTGTTTTCTTTTAAACTTTGAGTTTGCATGTTGAGGGGGAGGGCAGGGAAGGTTTTCAATATAAGAGAAAAGTTTGAAGCTCTACGTGGGAAAGGGGTAAGACAAAATGATCTAAATAACACACAAACAGCAATATATTGTAAATTATACCGTTAAATGTAACACGACAGACAGTTAGGAGAGCACTACAGAGAAACCCTCCATTGGAAAGTTATAAAAATATTTTTAAAAGCCTGACACTGTTAGAAGCAGTGAAGTTGCCTAGGAAGCCAAGTCTCAATCACTGGGATCTGGGTTCCTAAACCATTTAAACACCTTTCAAAGTTTTATGCGACATCAATAATGATCAGGTAGCTGTTTTTATATTGAATGAACTCAAAATATTTTAAAGGATGGTGTGTCTAGAACTGGCTCTTGATGGTAAGTGAAAAAGAAAAAAACCAACATCCCATCTGTTTTTAATAAGGGACAGAGGATTTGAGACTGTAATATGGAGGACATGCCATGAAAACATCTGGCAACCCTTCCTACTACTACTGAAATTCATCCACAGGGCTGAAATAGGACAGTTTTTTCACTGTTCAGAACAATATGATTTAGCAGAAGATTGCAATAAAATTAGGCAATCAACTCATAAATGCCTCTCTTTTCACATGAAGAGGGAACATGAAATCTGGGAACTTGGGATACATCTGCAGCATGAACTGAGCACTGCTCTAATTTGTGCTGAAGTCTACACATACCTACCTTAGTATTATAATTGTCAGACCACACTCTGAGAGAGCCCTGAGACATTCTTTCAGGCATCTCAGAAGAGAGCCCTTGCTCTGCCCAATCACAAGACCCTCTGCATAAACACCTGCCACATGGAGAAGTTGTCACCACAGGTTATCTATATTCCTGTGACACCGTCACACAGCTGTAGCTTGTCAGACAACTAAACTCTCCTGGGCTGTGACACTGTGCTAATAGGAGAGACAGCGTGGGTGAGTGGCTGTAGACTTAGTCTGCCTGTAAACTTGACAAGACACCATGAAGACATTATATGTATGTATGATGCAGGCAAAAAAGCTTATGGAACCTCTAAGTTTTAGCCTTCTCCACAGTTCAAGATCCTAAAATATAGTGAGGATGTTTTTAACCTCTTACGCCCAGAAGGGTTTAGGAAGGCAATTTTATTAAAGGCTATTATCCCAAAAGTATTGTCACAGCTCCAAGGATGAGCAGACTTTTACTAGCTTTAACAGACCTGGCTTTGGTAACAGATTAATTTGCTATTAATAATATTTTTTGGTTATCATTCCAGTGGTCAGTTCTCACATAGCTCTTTACAACAGTAGATTTCAAACCACACTATTTTATGGATGGGGGAATTGAAGCAACCAGTAATTTGTGTTGCCCATGAAGTGCTACAATGGTGAAAACAAGTGCCTGAACTTTTGTCACAGAAGAGCTTAAAATAAGCCTCTCATTTTTTTGTGCAGAACTACTAGTCAGATATAAAACTTCATTTTCCCTATCTATTGTATTAGAAACCAAGTTTTAGATCAAATGAAATCAAACCCAGGTTTCGTCAGTAACCAGTTTTCCAGGGTTACTTTAGAACAGGTGTGATTGGTTTAGCAGGTTTTTTTTTATAACAGGACAAGGATTCTCATGCAATAAAAGTGCAAATCAAATATGGGGAAAGTTCTACGTATCAAGACGCTGGAGAATTCACCCAAATTGAGAGAAAAGTGTTAATTCTTTCTTCTTCTTTCTTATTTTTCTTTCTCTAATATTTCTTTTTCATTCTAATATAGTCAGTCAGTTTAGTTCTCATCCTTCTAGAGAATACAGAGTGGAAGATTAGTGAGAACTAGGTTTGTAGAGTAACAAGTCTGCTCTAATGGTGATCTATTGTGCAGAAATTACCACCACATGACAAGAGCATCTCACCCTATCTCCCTACAAGGCCCACAACTTCAAAGACAGAAATTAATTTTATTTATCCACGTATGTAGGCACCCCACTCATGATCTTAAGTTAGTAACAGCAGTATTTCTCACTATCTGGGGAGTTGGCCTGGCTCGGGAAGTCCCACTGTCCTCGCTTCAGCTTTGCAGGCCCGCAAGGAGGCTCTGACTGCGAGCGCGCAGATTCGTCCTGCTGCTCTGCTCAGTAGGTGCCAGAGTGTTTTGTTTGTGTAGCATGAATCTTTTCAGCTACTACAATTTCAAGAGGGATTTTAGTTTGACACATTTTGTTGAAAATTGTAGCACTATTTGCAGGCATATGCTTTTCACCATCAATCTATTGTTTGGATCTGCCTTTATAGATAAAGATTTGCTGATATTTGTTTTGGACTTTCTGAACAGAGAAGTTCATCATTAACATATTTTCTGTCATTCTGTACATACGGATTTTATAACTTTTTCTCAGAAGATGGATTAAAGCACTTACGAAAGGGAAAGCTTATATCACACAAGAGGACACCAAACATGGTGTGTCCATGATTTCCCTTTGCAGGCTGCAGTAAAACATATAAAATACAAGGTGTGATAAAAGTCAACCTAATATTCCTGATCTCATGACTTGCTGGCTGTTCTTTTCTCGTGGAGGATGATAGCAAGCTATCTAATCAAAATGCATAACCAGTGCCTGTTCCTTCCACCCCCAGACCCATTCATTTTCTACTCAGAATCTCTGCTTGGGGTAGTATAATTGATTTCAACATAATTTACTGCTTACTTGGTAATGCGGCATTGCAGTCTCTGATAAAAACCATATCAAGTCACAGCACTGGTCTAGAGCTTGAAAGGGAAACAGCGTAATCACTTTCTTACCCTAATGCGCGGCCATCTCATTTCTGCCGGGCAAGGAGCTGCAAAGTGAGCTTTGTTAAACCGCCTGGCTCCAAAAAGGGCCTTTCACTTCTCCGCCAGCCACTTCTCTTTGTCTCTCTGCTTTATTTCATGCAGAGGCAGCGGGGAAACTTTTCATTGTCGGATTGCCATGGAAATAAAAGGCGATGATTATAGTTGCCTACCGTCAGGCATCTACCTCTAGCGCAGAGCCAGGATAACCTTTCCCGAATTGCCCCGCAGAGAAATGGCCACTCGGGAGGATGCGGAGGAGCAAACGCCGAACAGCGAGAGGTCTGCGTGAAACCTTCGTGCTGCCTGCACGCTCCTGAATACCTGTTATTAATCCTTCTCTGACTGTGTGTGACCGCAACGCAAGCAGCATGGCTACAGCATGCCAAAGGTGCCATCCGCCCCAGCGAGGCTCCCAGCACTGGCACGGTGCCCTGCTGCGGTGCCTCCGCCATGCAGTGCCTCACAGCCACCTTCACAGCCAGCGCTAAATTTATTGTTAAAAATGAGCTATTCATGGACTCTTAAGTGAGCTGCGGCCTGCTACGCGCTCCGTGAGAGTCAGTATAGGGTGGTGTGTTGCTGTTAGCAGGTTGGCCCTGCCACACTCTGTGAGGAGGCAAAGATGGTTTCTGACTCCAGAGAGACCTTCAGCCCTCACCATCTTCTCACCCCCTGGTCCTACAGGGGCCATGCTGCTTAGTGAAGCCTCCTGAAAACCTCTCTGATTGGCTGCTTTTCTCATGTTTGTGACGCCTCTCCAGGACAGCAGCCAATCAGAGCTGCTGTAACAAATGCTATCTGCCACCCCTCCCAAGCTGAGTCCTGAGGGAAAGGCAGAGCCAGGCTGGGGTCCCCAAATGGGGACCAGCCATGTCCTCACCCAGCCTGACAGAAATGGGACCGGTGCTGCCTCCCACCAGGCGATGGTCTCTGGCACCTCTGTGGAGAGGGTGTAAGTGGCTAATTGTGCTTCACTTACAGTCGCTCAGGCCATGCAGTCTCACTGACCACCCATATTCTGGACTGTAAAGGTCTCATTCTCTGGGGGCCACTGGATAATCCTTTCCCATCTGTCACTCCTCAAAAATGACCAGATATTGCTAGAAATTTTAGAAAAGAACTGCGTAGCCTTGTGCCTGTGGCCGGCTGACTCTACTGCATCACTTATCCACCCACTGTTGTATGGCAACGGTGTGAAAACAAGAAAAGTTTTGAGTGACTTTTTAAACCACAATATATGTTTTGCTTTTCGATGGCAAAATGAGTGGCAGATAGACTGGTAGCTTATTTTCCTAAAGATTAAATACCTGAGAGTATTCAAATAATTCACAGAAAAGAATTCTGGCAATACAATCCACTCAGCCTCAGCAAGGATAGATACTCTTCATGCAAATTCAGAAGATATATTTAAAATACTCTTGAGATTAAGAGGAAGATTTAACATAACCAAATGACAGCCTTTGAGCCCATCCTTAGGGAACACTGAGGGTTCTTGAAGATCAGCAGCCAAGGTGGAGGCAAATTGCTTCCAACAGGGAAGTCGCAAAACCATGTGGAAACTGCCAAACCCTGTGAGCAGCAACATGCACATCGTACCAACGGTGCTGATGTTCCTTGGAAAATTCTGGAATTGTCAGTCAGGTGGTTTCAGGTACCATATATATATTGTATATATAGTATATGTATATATACTGATATATTGAGGTATCAGAAGCATGGGAGATTCTTGTCTTACAATAAAACCTTCAGAAAAAAAAAATGTTAGAAACACTGCATTTCACAATTTGATATCCAAACTTTAATTGAGAAAGAGCTAGACTGTAGGCAGGTAAGCATTCATGCCAGCTGGCTTTTAGATGCTGACAATCCAATCCAGACCAGCCTTATGCTTTGAAGTTGTAAAATGGTTTACTTTTACTTTAGGAACAAAGTAAAGGTCAGGATTTAGCACAAACTACTACCACAGAAAGAGACAACAAGCGTGAAAAGAGTGTTTACAGGGCATGAAGCAGTAAAATAATAGGTACTCTACAGTAGATAATCTCTTTTTTTTTCTTAATATAAGAATGAAACAAAGATTTGTTACAGCTGGGAATCAAGAAGCCAAAGCACTTTACATCAAAGTCTTTTTTTTTTGTACCCACCAAAAGTTAAACTCTCAGATCTATGCTGGTATTTCTACTCTCTTAGCACATAACTCAAGACTCTTGGCAACAAGTACTGTGGCATGGAAAAACTTTGTCTATTTAAATAAAAAGAGATAATAAACAATTTTCTTAGCTTTAGACAGTGTTTTATTCTAGTCAGGCATGAAGAGAGGGGGTAAAAGCCCAACAACCTGACAAAGTTTAGACAAGCCCATAGAAACCCAGAAATTAAGACCGAAATGGTGTTCAGCTCACCCTGTGGTACCCAGCATAGCACCCCAAAGGTTGCATGAAATTGTTTACTCTATTAAATTGCATCATAGAGGAGTATGTCAAATGCATGCCAAAGAGAAACAAGGTGACTTCAAGATGACATTTTACTGTTCTTGAAAAATGGTGACTAAAGTTGGTAGAATATCGATTCAAATTTTGTACATGAAAATGGCTTGTTTATTTTGCTTTACTTTGTTTTTTCTTAAATTGTTGTTTTCCTGCATACACAGTGTAGAAGGTCAAGTTATAAAGGTAGTTACACATTTATTTTAATAAAATCTAGAATTTTTTTGCATTTGTCTAATATATTCAAATGTTGTTAGATATTTCTCTGTTTTAAGACCCTAAAACACTAACTGATGTAAAATTTATATTTAGGAAACTAATAAAAAGGAGAACTGTTGCTTGTTTTTTTGTGGAGGAAGGGAGATGGGGAACAAAAGGATACCTGTCAATAAGTACACAGGACTTCAATGAATGGGACTATGGTCTTTTGTATGCTCAGTTTCTAGCCTGGAGTTACTCATGTGCTTGATATTAAGCACATGCATAAGTCTCTGCACGACTGGAATCTATTATTGCCATGTTGACATACATTTGTTAATGGTTCGATTCTGCTAACATTTCTGTTTTGCAACACAGAGAGTCAGAGTAAGATCCTGGAGTTCAGGAAGGTATTACTCTACAAGAGGAAGGTGGAAGAGATTTTGAGGAGCTGTTAATACACTAAATTTTAGAAACCATTCGCAGTAAACCATATTTGAAATACATTTCCATGGCCATGTTTATTTCTAAAATATCTAAAGACATCAATCAAGTTGTAGATTAAAGAGATATATAAGTATCCAACCCTAAGAACAAAACTATTTAAAAAGATTTATTAGTGGCTAGTTATTTAAGTCCAGTTCCTGTAAGTTCATAGCAGTGTGAATAAGTGGTTTAAAAACTGTGCCTTATTTATTGGCCTTCCAGTTGTATATTTGGCTTCTGGATTCTTTGATAGCTTTAAAATACCTTTTTGTCTGGAATGAGGCCTAATAACCTTTTTTTTTTTTTTTGTTCCAAAGCAGGACATTTTGCAAAACAGGGATTTTCTTACTATATCTTCACCATGGCAGCTGCTGTTATTTAACTGATAACATTCTGGTAATTTGAAATATCTTCTACCAAGAGCATAAGCTCATACTTGTCAGCTTTGTCTTGGGATTTGTGCATATTTTCCTGGAGTGTTTGAATGGCATGCTCCAGCAATCTTAACCTTCTGGTTTAAATCCAGATGTTTCAGTTGTGGGAAGCACTATGTTCTCTATACACATCCATTACCTCTGGAGAATTTAATGTGTCATTTCCATCACAATTATATTTCTAGTAGCTGAATTTGGATTACTTTCTTTGGGCACTAACTAGTACAATTTGGATTTATGAACTGAAGACCTACAGAGACTTTCATTTTGGTAGGATTGCATTCTAATACAATGCTGTAGGGGAATGTAATGCAATACGGTGGTTGAAAGTGAGGGAGTCAGTTTTCTTAGGCTACTCCTGCTCTGCAGTGGAGCCCAGTGCAGTGACAGGGCCCTGCTCCCATCTCCTTCTCCCTCTCCCCCTGAGTTAGTTCTGGCTGAGATAGCTCTGTGGCTAAAAGCGGTGCAGTGTAATGTAGTGTCTGAGATAAATAGCTTTGCTGGGAAGCAGAATAGTGATCTAGGTGCAGCACCTTATTCATGTGCTGTTGTGAAACTTGCAAAATCCAAGCTACTCTCTGTATGTCGTGCTACCCCTACTTGGCTAGTGTTAATAGGGACTTTGCTCCCTACACACAGGCAGGTTTTCTACATTTCCAGTGAGGTTGTCTGATCTTTTGAAATTGCTGCTATCTTTCAGATGGAGAAGAATAATAGCCTGACCAGTCTTCTACTTCAGCTATCCTTGGCCTTACTCTTCTCCTGTTTTGTGTCTTATCAATAATTTCTACATAGACTCATGTTTCAAGTGTCTGGGTAAAGGGCATATGATGGTGTTAGCCTTGGATTCTGTATAGGGAGTATTTAGAGCAGACATTGGCTCCCAGGTATCATAGAATGATAAGAAGTTGGTCTTTTTCATACACAGAATTGGAATGTATTGGTTCCTTACTTGTGTATCAGTTGAACAATGTTTCATGAACCTAGACTTCTAGCTTAACTCCATCTTTCCTAGTGCACTCAACCCATTTAATTAGATATTGTGGAAAGAAAAATAGGGAAAGGGAGTATGATCTTCTCTAATATATTTTGTCTTCTGGAGTCTATTAAGTTGGGTATAGTATAGCACTGAAACAGATTCAGAATTTTGAGGTAGATTTCTCTCACTTCTAGCAAACTTAAAAAAATGACAGAAGAGTTTTGGCCTATCTGCTATTAGCCACAGGCTCCTCTCAGGCTTTTAATATTTTGCTTTAGTGCATGAATTTCGGTCTATATTGTATTAAATGCTAAGGTACATAGCTTAGCCATCTCCTGCTTAAAACCAGCTGAATATTCACAAACTAAGAAGCCTGATGCTGAGTCTTGAAGTAAATATGCCCATATCCAGTAAATATGCCCAAAGAATACATTCAAATGTTAAATGCAAAGATGTCTGCTACCATATTATTCAAAAACAGTGTAGGGCCAGTGTTTTGGGTCTTCTGAAGAACTGAGGGAGTCAAGGCAGATTATTCTCAGACTGTCTTTGATTCAAACATTGTTTTTAATGATTAAAAGCCTCTTAATGATTGGGAAGTATCAGATAAAAGGCCCAGAATCAAGTATTTCTGCAGCTCTTAACCATGCCCTCACCACTGCTACAGAGCTACATATCTCTTTTTCTATGTAAATTTTATATACATTTCTTTATTATTCACAGCTTTATCAAAAACTACAGAAAGTAGAAGGTGTGCTCATCCAAAATTTACCCATAGCAGTTAGATAGGCTGTATTACTTCAATTTAGCAACAGCTTCTTGCTTGTGTTACCTGTTTCGTGAAGAAGCTGTCCAGCTGTTACGATATATATAAAGTAGGTATTAGCCTTCCTCATGTTTTCCTAGAAAAGTCCGACCAGTTATCCAGGCATATGGGGATGATTCGGGAGGTCTATCAGCCCCGACTAGCTGTCTAATTCAGATACTTAAATATAGGACAGATTTCACAAAATACATTCTGTCATTTTCCGCTAGTTGGTTAGCTGCCATGTGCTGAAAATCTCCTCCTTACGTGTCCAGCTTTTCTTGTTCATTAACTTTGTCCAAACATCAAGGTATCCTTGAAGTGTTAATGTCCATGGGCAAGAGGTCCTAACTTTCAGCTTGGCAATGCCTATATCCACTTTTAAATGCAGGCTTTGCAACAGACTTCAAATAGCATCAGTAATTCAGTGCCCTCGGTTTTCTTGCTGTTGAACCTGACCCCCCGGGGGTCTTAACCCCTGAGGATTTGAAGATATGTAGTTGAAATGTAATAATTGTTGGGCACTATGATCTGAACATAGTGCTGTGACATACGGTAATAGCAGTTCTTTGAAAACAAAAATGTTTAAGATATCTGACAGGGGATGTGGAAAACTTTTAATCTCATTCCATCATCTCACAAACATATTTTTTAAATTGATATGGATAAAAAAAATTAAAAGACAAGTCATAAAAATCTCAAATGGTATCCAAAAAATGAAATATAGTATTGAAATGTTGAACCAAAAGTTAGGAAGTATCACCCATCTGAATGAAGCAGATCTACAGAAAAAAAATAGCAAGAGATTGTGTAATTAATGATCCTTTTAAAAAACTTTTGCCTACTTAGGTTCAGTTACAGCCCTACAGACAATCCTATTTCTTTCTTTTCCTACATTTTTAGTGTTTTTACTCCTTGGATTATTTTTACGTATTCAGTTATATATAAAGAATTAGAATGTAAAATCTTTGTTTCCTCTGTGTCACTTTGTTTCTCCAGCCTTCTAATGTTTGCAAAGTGAAACAGAGACTAAGGCTCCATTCCCATTCTATCAGAGGTAACATTCCAGCAGTTGATTAGGAGCAGGTGTTAAACAATTTATTTTGTTTCTCTTCTAACTGTATCAGTGACTTACAATACTGTTATGACTAGATACTTGCTAAACCGTCTAACATAATTAGCAATGAAAAAGGGTTGCCCGCTAATCACCAGTGCTGTTCAAGGGAACGGTATGAATTTGTTTTCCATTTTTCTTCCAGATTTCCACCTTGTTATTTTCATTTGTAAAATGTCAAATGGTGTTGCCTCCTGACAGATCTTGTGCAGCATTGTGTAGCCTGGTGCTACCTAGCAGCTCGTCCTTTTTATGTTGGTAAATACAAATAACTCAGTACTTGTAAAGTACACCTTATAGCACAGACTGATGTCAAACACATGATTTGCATTTTGCCTGGCTCCATCTTTTAGGAAATCTAAACGGCGTGAGGAAATTTCCAAGGTCGGGATGTCTGTTGTGAACTTCTCTTGAGATTTTCATTTAATTGTCAAAAGAATAGAAATGTGGGGTTCATTTAATAGAGGGGTACTTTCAGAATGACTTATGAGTTTAATGTCACTTAAGGCGTTTATTATTTGTGAATGGCATATTCTTGTTAAAAAAAAAGTCTACTAAAATTAATAGTCATATGAGAAAAGGGTGGGAACTGTAGTGGTGTCTGGTAAATGTATTAACTCAGGAATTATTACCATGCTACCTGTATAATATCTCCTGAAAGTGATGTTAGCAAAAGTCAATCTGATTATTGAACATCTGTCTAGGAAACTCCATAGCTTTGAAGCTATGCTGATATGTAGCCAAGCCAATGTCAATGTTGAAACCATGTCTGCTCAATGGTTATGAGGGACAGTTAGCCTCCAATTAAGGAACTAGTTTAAGAATTACTTTCTGACAAAACAATAATGCTGACCTATATCATCCAGAGGACAACAGTTTCTACTGTGAATATAAAGATTGCCTTTTACTCCAAGCTGATGGTATTTCTTGTATATTATTTTAACCGTCTGAGTTTTTGATTAACTGTAAATAAATTTGGCATAGAAATAGAAGTAATGCATCATATCTTCTGCCTCAGTTCAGACATACTCAATTAGGTGATCATCACTGATTCCAAAAGAAGACCACCTTAGCAAGTGGAAGACATCCCTTGCTCTTTACAGTGGTCAATTTTCTACAGCTTGACTCAACTCTGGAACATTATTCTTTATGCACAGTGAAAAATCCCACTTCTACGTGGGAAGAAAATCATAGTAGGAACTTGCTGAAATCACAGACTTCACTAACTTACCTCATAGAATGTGATTCAAATGATTTAGAAACTCATTTTTACATTTATATATATACTTATATTCTCCTTAGATTTTATCAGCCTTCTAATGTAACATGCAGTCATCACTGCATGTGATGTGACTGTTTCTACTATTTTTGGTACATCCATGACATAATTTGTGATTCCTATCTCAGATAAAGAATCAACACAGCATCAGGTAAGCATCAGCATTAATACTGTCTTTTAAACATAGCAGTTAGCCAAAATGCTGAGTTTAATGACTTGTTTTCATAAGGGTGGGAGTGATAATTGAATCTGACATCTCTGATGCAGTCCTGCTCATTTACAGTGTACAAAGTCCTTTATCCCTAAACACAGAAGAAATAAAAGAGGAGATAAATTGTTTGCACATAGATCTCTTTAATCCAGAATCCAGCCTCTGGCAGAAAAGTTCACTCATATTTTTGCACTACCACTGCTTTTCCATCTAGTACTTTCTTGTTGCCTTTTCTCTCACACTCTAGCCAATCTGCTGTGTGTCTCACACCATTTAAAAATAGGATCTTCTTATTCTTCTATTTACCCCATGTATGTCTTGTAAGCTCCTTTGCTTTGACTTTTAATTTCTGCTGCTGTTTCATGTACAGTTCTCTGGTTCTAAAAATGAGCTTAGTCACAACTTTTAACTGTTGAAAATGAAGGGAAGCTGGTCCCCTAAACTTTATCAAGGTGAAATTTGAAGCCTATCCAATTATAAGAAAAATAAGAAATTAAGCTTATGTGTATTATGGAATAGTTTGGTAGCTTTGTGCAAGCGGGTTAGTAATGACTGGTACCAAGGGATATGAGGGAAGATTCAGCCAAGACTGCTGAAGTCATCGGATCTGCAGGTGCCCAGTATGTTTAAGGTTATTCTTTTATAAATTTCAAAGCCTGTGTTTAACTCTGAGCTTCAGAGTTTTGGCCTTTATCCTGGTTTCTGCAGACAGCTCGAACAAGGTTTGAATGGCATTTGAAACATTATTTTTAAGCAGGCAATAACTGAGTCGAGATAAGTTTAATCATCCTTACTCAATGTCCAAAATGTGAACTCTGATTCATATTCTGTTTTTCTTTTTCCTTTCACTGGCACAACGTTTTTACAACAGGGAGTCATATGAGGGTGGGAAAACATATTTGGAAACCTAAAGCCAATCTGGATCCAAATGATGCAAATCAGTGTGTTTTACTCTCATTGTGCAGGGGCAGTTTCAGATGTGTGTTGAAACATTCCACATTATGGAGCTGGTCAATAAAGCCAAAACATATGAAGTTAAACTTTCTTCCAATTCTATGATTTATTTCTCAGAAATGATTTCTAGCTGTGATATTTTCTTTATATTTTATTTGACCACAGTTGTTCAGCTTGTCCTTGTATAAATAGTTTGTGGATTTGGATCTGCCTTTCATCCTATAAAGCTTAATATGGTTCTAGAGAAATACATGGATTCATATGTAATAGGGTTAGAAATATTAACTCATTCATGGAGTCACATATGTATAATACTTGTGCAGATATAAGAATATTTTTAAAATCATCTTTGACTCTGATAAGCACAGAAATATTTCTGGGAAAATTTTATTACAAGTTGAAGTAAAACATTTTGGAAAAAAAAAAGTGTACTCATTCCTTTCAAACATCCCATGAAAAGAAAGACTCATTTCGCAAGCTCCTTGTTGAAGGTCACCCCGGGGACCACTGGCTTTTTCACAATCACCACAGTGGGCTGCAGACGCGATTGAATGACTGATAGACAGATGGACTAATTTGCAGAGTATTGTGTGAGTTTTTAAGGCCATCACTCTCTAATCTGAAAGATCCCAAATAAAAGGAAAGGGCAATATCACATGACCCAGCCACAAGTATTCTCTTAGCCAAAGCAAATTTACATCTTATAGACCATCTAGGCTTGGCCTCGGGTTGACCTTGATGTTTACAGATTAGATGAAAACTAGTGATGCAGTGTGTACATCTCGAGGACAAATTCAAAGCTTCTGCAAAGGATGTGGAAACAAAATAACCCAACAGACTAAAAAATATTTTTAACTAATGATCCAAACAAGTCTTGCTGGATTCTCATGGTGTAGGGCTATCTGAATGTCATGGGCTTCTCTTGGCTGGTAGTTAACAGATTTCTATTGGAATCACTCTACTTCTTTGTTTTTTCTTCTCCTCTAAGAGAAATGTGCATAGGTTTCTAAAGTTTTTTTTTTTTTCTTATCCTATCACTGGGATGTTGTCTATTCCACTTGGAAAGTCACTTCCCTTGGAAACTCAAGGAGAAAGATTTTATAAAAATCTTTCAGTTTCTTTTGGCAAAGTTATTAATGAACAACTTGAGGTTTACACTTGAGCTGTCCAAAGTTCTTTGTTGAATGAGTTCAAAACCAGGAGGGACTCTTGATACCATTTCAACCTGAAAACTTGGCTGGATTTTTGGTTTGCATTTGTTCCTAAAGCTGAAGGTTTGTGAAGGTCTTTTCTTCTATCATAGAGATTCTGATTCTGTTTTCAATTCGTGTATATAAATGAAAAGAAACTTCATCAAGATGAGAGATTTCAATGAACAGGACAGAGAAAGCCAACCCTCAACCTGTGGCATAGGTATTTTATTCCTCGCTGTCTTCTTTCCTGAAGGCCTCCAAGACTTGGGTAGCGGAGTGGGTCAGCGGTCAAGTTCAACATTACAACAGCCTGATTATCTGATACTTGCATGCCAAAAAGTATGATAATCCTGTGAAAAAGGAACACCATCAGGTATTGGGCCCCTCTTTGTATGTACAGTAGTTTACATGGACTGAAGGATGACTGCTTGATATTTATGTTCTTGGCTATAAATGTTCTCATTCTGGCCATCTCAGGGAGGCATCCATGGTCATATGACATGTGATAGGAGGACTGGCACAAAACTATGTAATGGTTTTGACTTGATGACAGAAATATATATGATCATGTGATACTGTAAACATCTTGTGACAAAGTCCAAGAAACATGTGGGTCACATAATTGATGTATGTCTAGCCATGCTTGAAGGCATGCGTGCTGCCTTCATGCAGCCTGCTTTTACAGAAGAGTTAAGTATCATTGGGTTAGAGCGCTTATCTTGGATTTGGAGGCTTGGATACTGATTCCTGCTGTGCCACAGATTCCTTGTTATCATATGGAACAGACCAGTTTCACCTGCACTTCAGTTCCATGACTATTAAATGGGAAATTTAGTGCTACATTACAGATTGTAATATACAATAACAGGGATCGTATGAGCAGTTTTAATAGAAGTCACTGGAAACATGTATAAGCGAATTCATGATTCGGTCCCATGCATTACATCTTCAGGAACAGCATCACATTCCCTACAGAGAATCAACAAAATCTGAGGAGTTTTGTAGACTAATAGAAATAATTGTACAAAAAAGCAAACATTACATTACCGCCTATGACTGAGTGGCCATGCCTGACATTTCCAATTCGTATTCAGAAATGCTTGTGAGATTTCCTTCTACTTTTGGGTAGCCAGTGTGCAGTTGCTCCCAGCTTATGTCCTTGATCAAGTATTTACAAGCTTTTCCTTTTTGATGCACCCATTTCTACAATTAATGTAGTAATTAATGCTCTGATGTTACACTTTTGTATTATGCAGAAATGGCAGCTGTTACAGTGTTACATCTGGTTATTAAGTGCAGTTTCATATAAAGTATGTTAGTGCTACTTGCTGTGATTCCTGTCAGCTCTCAAGTTTTAAAGTCTCTGTTTTTCCAGTAAAGGCTGGTGGTACTTTAATTTGGCTACTCACATACACCAAGTGCCTAATCCTCCAAAGTTGTTTTATGTGCCTAATTCCCTTTGAAACCATGAGAACTCAGCAAATAAATACATCTGAATATCAGGGCCAAATTTCTTATTAAAGAGTTTCATTAATAGGATTTTTAAAAGTACACAAAAGAATTAGGAGTATAAACCTATTTGAAAAGCATGAGTTTATGCTTTTAACTCTCCTAGATCGGTCCTTTTCCTTTGCATAGACTTTCCAGAAGACTTGAGTGTTCAGCAGTTTCTAATAATTTAAATAAGTTACTAAATTTATGAAGAAGCTGCTGGTGTTCAGCAGCTGTGAAACTCAGGCCACTGGATAGATGCCCAAGTGAACTTCCCTCTATAGTTGATATTCTTGGGATCTCTTTTAACATGATGCTATAGTGATTTGTAAGTAACTGCTGCTATAAAAGAGTGTACCTTGAACTACTGGCTTCAAAGAAGCTGTTTAATTCTCCATCTCCAACAAGTGATGGATGAATTTTCCAGAAGGTTATTGGGCAATTGTCAATGGGAAAGGAAATACCCAATGGGAAGGGGAGAAAAACTATTAAGAAGTGATATAAATTATTTAAATAGGATGTAGCTAATGGAAGAACACTCCAGGCAGACTGATCCTTATTTTGGAACATGTATTTATTGGATTTGATGATCATTAGGTTAATATTTGATTTGATGATCATTAGATTCATATTGGATTTGCAATCAAAGGCAGATATCAGACAGGACTAGCAGTAAGAAAATAAAAAATTGGGAAGGAAACCACCTCTTTTCCATCACAACTTTGCATCATTTCTGGCATCTACATGTTCTGACATAATTTGTACAGCTCCTGAGCTCTAAATTTCACTGTCGAAGAAGTTTCCTTGCCTCTTGGACCTAATGACTCTCATTAGATCTCAGCCTTGTTATGCTGTTGCTTGGTAATCTTTGCAAAGGTTTTATGGCCTTATTTTACAGCTTGGCTTGTTGTGTTATTGAACACTTGCTAATTAATTTTCCTGCCAACTCAGTGTTTGCTTGGCTCTCACCTTCTCACTGAGCCATGGACAACACCCTTCCGTTACTTTTTTGTCAAACTCACTACTTCTTTCAGTTATGACTAAGTCCAATTTCTGTCCCATCCTACTTTTCTGTCCTCTGCAAGACTGTCATCTTTTATAGATTATTTTCCCCTTCCTCTTTCTACCATCCCCCTTTCCACAATCTCCTCCTCTTATATGGCTTCTACTACCCCTCCTGTAGTAAAGACTCAAAAATCTGTCTTTATTTCTGTTACCTTTCACATTTATCTTCTATTGCCTTTCAAAGAATTTCAGTGAATTGCCTAAGATTGCTTATCTGTCCATTTAAATATAATATACTTAAAACTTGTCAATCTGTTACTTGTCAAATTGTTGACTTCAGATTGTCAGGGCTTTATTCTCCTCCATTTTTGTCATAGATGATGACTACTGTAATATCCCTGTCACTATAAAAGTGGGTGTTGTCTGTGATTCCATTCCTTTCTGGAAAGCTATTTTTTATTTCAGTTTTATAAAAGTCATACCCTAACATTGCTATTGCTTTTTCTGAATTCTTGACCTTTTTTTTTCCAGAGTCAAGTGAAAGAACCTGAGAACTGTAAACTCCTCCTCTATGGTTTCCTTGATGCCCACAGCATGCTCATGTCTGTCCAGTTGGTTTCTTTAAAACTGTGAAGATATTTACTATGTCATTCTGACCATATTAACTAATCCCCAGGAAAGACATAAGAGATAGATGCCACTCCTTTGTTTTGTATGAACACACTATTGCAGTTCTTGAACAAAGCCTTTAAAAAAGCATGCTTTCCTGACCAGCAAAATCTAGTTTTAGGTCTTGCACATTTAAGCCATTAAATCTATGATTATATTGTACTTCCATCCTCTAGAAGATTCCGTGATGTTGAGTGAAAAAGTTAATCTCTGATTTTCTTCAAATTAAAACATTTTTTAAAAAATGCAACTTAGAAGTTTATTATATTTTGCAATGTTTCATTCTTGTAGGAATTTTTGACTAAATCCATGAACTCCCACGAACTGTGGTTAAATTCAAGATATAGTGGCAGATATAAAAAAGTACCATCAGCAAATCTTTGACCAGTCTTACCATAATGTACTATTGCCTAGCTACTTAGGACTGTGCATCATATATATCAATTGTCTAAACCATTTTTTCTCTTTTTTTTCCTGAGCTCTGCCTATGTAATTCTGATGTAATACAGCTCAGTGAAGAGAATCCCCACTGGATTAGCCAACATACTCAAATTATATTTCTCCATTTCCTATATAAATATGCAGCCCATACGTTTTTGGGTGGTATTTAACCAAGCACGGAATCCCACTGATGCAAACACAAGTAAATACTACTGAAAAGGTATATGGATGACAGAATCAAGACCTCAGAAAATCAAAGACTGCTACAGAGTTAACTAATCCATATGCTTGCTTTCTGGAGAGGTTTAGAGTCATTGTGAGCAATTCTTCTGTATTGTAATATACAATTCATTATAAAGACTCAAAGTGGGATTATTTTCAACCCTTTCGTTTTCTTTAGCCCTAACAGGATTTGAATTTGCGTTTCATTTCTCACTCATATCTTTTCGGCTTGCTTTCAGGTTTCCCCATTTGTTCTCCTTCACAAATGGATCTTTGGGCAAACATTTTGTATGTGGGATCGGTCGCCATGTTAAAAAGATTATCTCACCATGGAGCCCAGTGGCATTCAACAACAACAGTGCTTATATTTTTCCCAAGTTGCCTTTATCTCTTAATCATTATTAGCTGACTAAGATTTATGACATCTTCTTCATCCAGAGATAAAATCAATTAGTTGATAAATCTTTAGCTTGTTCACTATAGTAAAGAAACGAACTGCCAGCCTGGATGTGTATAATTGTATTTTCCAGCTGGGTGAGCCTGTGCACAGGAAAACAGTCCCAACCCCCAGCAGGGAATGGTCAGCTGGTCCCAGCCTATTCAGGGCACTTGGTGCCAGTCAGTGTTCAAAGCAGGAGGACTGGGCCCTAAGGAGCCCAAAGGATTTTCCCGGCCCTCTTGGGTAATTTACACCAATCTTAAACATGTATGTTTGTCTGAAGTCTCTTTTATCAGCGTGGTAATCCCATTATGGACAAATGAAGATGTAATCACAGTTTATTCAAATCGTTTGGAAGCTTTAGCCCCTTTTGAGAGAGAGAGGAAAGTACAATTGGCTGCAACTGACTTCTGAAGCTCCTACTGGGACACTAGCAAAACAAAAATGATTTTCAAAAAATGCCAGCACCTGCATCCGGAAAGAAAAGTATAGCCTAAAGGGTTCCTGATCAAAGGAATCTCCTCGTGCCTTTGGACTTTGCATCAAGTTCAGTGCAGTTATTACTAATTTAAAATAGAGAAGGTGAGAAAATAGTGTTTTCTTTCTTTGGCTTGTTCTGCAGCAGTATTTCCCTCTAACGCTGTCTCCTCTTAGCTCCAACAGTGATAGTGAGGGGTTGGATATTGGTCACAGTGTGGTCCATGGTCCATCACTGGGGGGTACTGGCTACGTCTTTCTTGACTTCATGGGGTAATCTGATCTCACTGATGAACAGAATATCATGGTCTGTAGTTTTCAGTATAGGGCAGTGTCGCATGAGGTGATGCTTGTTTTGCATTTCTATTAGCTAATACATTTCACATTAGCAAAGTGGATCTCTTTGGTAAACTTTCATTGTTCTTAGAAATCATTATTTTTCTCTCTTTATATTATCACAGATCCCCCTCCCAAGATTAGGAGTTCATTTCATGAGTACATAATAAGCAAAACATTTTTGCTTTGAAGAACTTATAGTCTAAATGGTCTGAATTTGGAAAGAGGATTTAAAGCAACTTGCCTGGCCCCACGCAGCACGATAGGTTTGTAGTTGTGAATAGCCCTTCCCTTCCTAGCTCCGTAATATTCCCTTCAGTTAATACAAACAGCCTGTCCAGTGAGTGGTACTTGTATCATCCATTTTGCTGGGCCTTTCCTTTTGTTGGCACAAGTCTTCTTGTAGCTACACAGTGAACCAGAATTGGTAAAGACTAGAAGTAACATAGCCAGGAAAAGAAAAAAAAACAAAAAAAAAACAGTTTTTAGTTGGATCAATTGCCCTCTCTGAGTCATTCAGCTGTACAAACTCTTGTGCTGGCACCGTGGAAGGAATGTCAAAGATATGGAAAGGAACTGCCAGGCGAAGTTAAGTGTTCTCACTGCTGGCTCTCACCATTTCAAATGCCTGAAATGATGGCTGGTGCTTCTTCGTGCGTCTCATCCTAGTTTCACACTCTGCTAGGGCTGTGGGGGTATTAGTAGTGGGATCTCTGCTGGGCTCTGCGCTGAGCATGGATACATTCGGAAGGAAGCACTCAGCTATGTTTACTCTTCTATAATATCTCTGCATGTGGAAACACCTGCTCGAAAAGAAGAGTTGCAGAATCTACGAGACAGAAACCTCCACTGGAAAGGTGTTGAAAAGCAGCAGATATTAGTCTGTCTTTAGGTAATATCCAGAGACGAGAGGTACTGAGAATCCTAGTGCAACTTATGTTTTGGTTCTGCTTGTGTTCTTTCTTGCTTTTGTGTACAAAGTGGCCATTTCAACAGGTTTTGGAATACTCACCAGCATTTGCTTTGAGATGTTTTGGGCATGGTTATAATCTAATGAAAACACAAAATCAGTAAGACGAACCACTTATACAGAAGAAATGGGTTTAATCATTAATGAAATTGCTCTTTGAGAAAGCATGAGTCCATACTATCAAATCATATGTCCTGCTGATCATTTAGTAACTTTGCCAAGAATGCTAGTACAAATGACCTGGTAAAATGATTTTTGTGAGTCACTAACTTCAATTTACTTTGTTTTACTTAACGTTGCATCTGGAAGAGGAGTTTTTTACTATTATATAACCTCTTTATGCTGGATGTTTTCAGTTAGACACAGACATGGTCAGGTCTTTTCTACTGGATGAATCGTGTGAGAACATGTTTTCGTCCCGAGTATGTTTTCCTGTTCATTTTGCATATTTCAGAATTCTTTTTTTTTCACCTGGGAATTTGCTTCCAATGCTGTTGGACTTGTGGGTTGAGGCACAAAGCAGAATTCAGAGAACCTGTGGGACAGAAGAATATCAGGGTTATAAAAAAGCCTTGCCATATCATAGAAGATCCCAGTGAGTTGTGCATCAAGTGTTTGGGCTCCATTTAGATATTGGAGATGATTGGTTCCAAAAGCCTAATGAATTCTTTCATACGTTTACCATGCTTATACTTCAGCATCAGTATCTTAGAACCATCAATACCTTGAGCAGCACACTCAGTTTCAGGTTTATGTTACTCTGTTCATGACTGGTAAAGATCTTTTATTTTCTGTCTTAAATCTCATTTGATTTTCTGGTGTTAAGGTCCCACAATGAAATATGGAGGGATCTAAATACCAGGAAAATTCAAACTAGAATCATTGTGCCATTTAAATTGTTGCCTTTTTGTGTTTGTTCGTTACACTGCTGGAAAACAGAATGGTTATCCATTCTGTCACTCTGTGTGATTCTCTTGTTGGCTTCTTGATATCTAATACCTGATGACTTAATATTTTTTCCAAGGCACATTTTAGGAATTCCAAGTACAACCTTAGTTTTGAGTCTGTTCTTTTATCAAGCATTTAAAAAAATCAGTATTCCTGTGCCTCTCCAAATTTGGAGATTTAGGGTTTTGGTTTCCAAGAAAAGATGTATTTTCAACCACATAGTGGTTTATGCAAATATTTTGTGTGTTTTGGACTCAAAGATATATCTGAAAGATGTTCACTTTGGTGGGAAAAAAATCTCATTAAAAATATCTACTTCCTTCAACTAAAAAAAATGCAGAAAAAATAAAATCCAATATGAAAGGATCTCCTTCTTATTAAGAGGATACATTAGAACATTTCCCTTTTTGCTAAAATCATTTCTTTTTTTAATGAAAATTTAAAATGGTAATTCACATTTCTATGTAACATACTTGCCAGAGTGAAATACTTTTACAAAACTATGTTCATCTAATAATTATTCTGAGAAAATGAAAGTTGAGAATCTGAAAATATTGAAATGCATCATTTTGGCAGTTATTGAACAAAATATTAAATATTTTGATCATGAAAATATTTTAGTTTGTACTATAACAGTACAGGTTACATTAGTTATCATATATTCCCATTCACTCTGTCTTTAATGATTGTATTTAGCATCCAACAATTGTCGGAATTCTCTGATGAAAAAGTTCATCAATATAATTACTTTACATGAAAACTGATGTTCTTCCATTCCTAAGTAATAGTGTTATCATAGCTTTGAAGAAGAAGACAGCATATTTTTGACTATTGATTGAAGCATCACAATGATCTCTACTGCTCACACAGCTATCCTTATTGTTATCATAATTATCTTTGTTGCAAAATTTCATTAGGGACATCTAATTAGCTGTAAAATAGTGAACTTTATTGTAAGTATTGAGATATGTGCTGACCCTGAGGCTGCAGGATAATGTGTTCTAGCTGCATACAGGATATCCTGAATTAAGCAGGTTTTGAAAATTTGTTTTTATTGTTTCCCCTACATAACATGCCATAGAATAAGCAAGTGTCATAAACAGTACAGTTATTTTTTTAACCATTGCAACAATAGATGATCTGTATTCAGATTCAGTGTGTGATTTAATGGGAGCAGAGGACTGAAGCCCCATCTGAGACACTTACTGAACTCAAACATGCATTTAAATGTTTTCTTGTGCAAAACTAGAATGAAGAGGAGGCCTTGTACTCCCAATCCCCAAGCCTGCAAAGCAGAGAAGGGCTCAATTACCAAAGTTCGCCTGCATGTAAGCAGCTGTTGTTTTAATGATCCTTAAAATGTTCCTTATTGGTTTGAGCATGTCTTATATCCTGCCATGAAAGTGCTTTTGCTTCTTTAATATAAACAGTAGAATTAGACTACATGAAACAGACTACCTGATGTGTGCTGGGGAACCTGGAATCTGCAGTATAGGATCACTGTTGACATCCTGACATTCCCAATCCTAATGGGTAAACACCAAATCCAGATTTACTTCCTGTTTCTTACGAAAGGATGCATATGACCTTACCAGCTTTTGTCTGTGAGCTCTTCAAACTTTTACAGTATTCATATTGTGTTTTGTCATTAGAATAAATGCTGGCATTGTAAAAAAAAAAAAAAAAAAAGAAAAACACTTCATTAGTAACTACTGATTTTAGTGAATTCATGACATAGTTCTCATTTTTTTCTGCACAACACATTCTACAGCTATGCTATATTCCTTCATATTTCTACCATGAAGTCTGTGTGGCAGAGTTTGCAAGAATATTCCATCTCCATGTGAGGAGGAACTTCTGTATCGTGAGGGTGACAGAGCCCTGGCACAGGCTGACACCTGCTCTAGCTGTCCCTGCCGGAGCAGGGTGGGTTGGATTAGATGATGTCTAGAGGTCCCTTCCAACTTCAACCATCCTGTGATTCTGTGTGATTCTGTGAATATGAATCTGAGCCAATAGACTAGTTAAATTTCACTTCCTATATTTTATGACACAGAGATAAAGGGGACAGTGCGAGAATTCAGGGTGAAACAACAAAAACAACAGTTAGGAAGATGATCATACAGGAGCATTTTAGATATTTATGTGTAGGGTAGACCTTTTCTTTCTAGTCAAGAGGAAAGGCTATAGTAGAGATATGAACTACTCAAGATAAAACTGTGCTATAGTATGGTATAGTTCTGTTACATACTCTGTAAGAAAAAAACAGAGAAAAAATCTTACATGGATTACACTACAACAAGAAGTCTGGAAGTTATCATGATTTAATAATGTAAAAGAAAAAAAAAATGGCACTATGACCCAAAGATCAAGAGTTTATGTTGACCTAAAGAAAAAGATCACCCTTCTCTTCTGTCTTCTGCAAATGTAGGCTTCCAGTTTTCATGGATTTAGCACTGGCGCTATCTTCTCTTCCTTCTCCTCCTCTTCTAGACCTTTATTTTGTACAGTTGCAGGGCAGCACCACAACCTCTTTACTACTCTATGACTTCTTATACGAGGTAAAGTTGATGGTCACATCTGCCTGCCAGCTGTGTCTTCTGTGTGAGATTGCAGGGCAGGAGAGCAGCCACAGCATCATATTCAAAACAGAGTCCCACCATGAAGCCCATTCTTCACCACAGCACATTACAGAGGCCTCTGCTACATGGCTGCATCTGTTGTGACAGGTTCCTCTCCTGGCACATCATTGAATCATGCACCAGGATAGAAGAAATGTCAGTTCTGAGTAAAGTCATGAATTTGGTAAGTCTGGGGCAGGTAGTTGGGAAGAAACACCCTAGTTTGAAGGACTGTATTTTACAGTGAAAAAATGCAGCAGCGCCTATCTTGAACAGTTCTCTTCATTAAGTTGAAAAGTACAGGAAAGTTTACCAGCACTTAGTGTCACCTAAAGACTAAGGACTTTGCAGCCTCTATATTTTAGATGTTTGTCCCCCAGGATGGAGTCTAAATTTCTTGTGCTCATGTAAGTTGCCTCTAAAGCCTTTAGAGAGAGTCAGCTCTGAATTTGCTAGAGTCATCCCACTGCGGATGTGTTACTTCATCGAAGTGAGATGTGTCCTATCCAGGAGCTGTACAGATACATCAGCGTGGAATGCGGCTTGAACTAATACCTTTCAGTATGACTAAAAGTATGACTTCGGTATGACTTCAGCAGACCTTCTGGCTGAGCCTGACAATACCTGGCTCAGATCTAGACATCTCAAAGAGCAGACGAAGCAAGTGCATGCTGCCTACATCACCCGCATGTTCCAGCCTCCGAGTGGATGCTGCAGGAAAGGAAAGTTGTGAGGTGAGGGAGAAGGGAGAAGGAAAGGAAGACATTCTTCTCACCCTTCTCTGAAGCTTAAGTGCCTCTATCCTTAGATCTGTATCTAGGTGGCTCTATCTGCTGAAAACTCAGTCTAGAATTCAGTGCTAAGAGAAGGGGCTTGTTCTGTTTCATAGGCTCAATCTTGAAAGCGAAATACAGAAAACAGAAGGATGAGGAATAAGGAAACAGAAGTCGCACTCTGCTATTCTCTGCTGCGACCAGCAAGGAATGCAAGACTAACGGGGCAAGCACTCACACACAAAAGGAATCCTCACCCTGAAATAACGGCTTGGGTACTCAGTGGGGATTAGAGAGACCAAGGTTCAATACTGTGCATTATACAGTCCCTGTATTCCTGCATGAGGACTCCCATTACTAGGGTGCTTCTTCAGGTGTAAGGGGGAGAGGAGTAACAACTAGCTGGCTTCAGCCTGTTATGTTTTAAAATGAATTTAATATACATATACAATACACATAATGTCTGGTACATCTGCTGTGAGAATATTTAACAGATCAGGCCCTGTGTGTACAGAGAATTAACATTTACAAATATGACCCATTTACAAATATATCCCAAACAGAGAATTAGGATATCCTTAGGACATCAAAACAGCAATAATTTTTTAGGGGGATGCCACTGTATCTAAGGTCACCATAGTTTTGCTTCAATCATGATCTAGATACTTAAGTCCTTTATTAGATTTTGCTTATTATTGTTCCAAATTAGTCAAGTGGTAGAAACTAAGGTTTTTTACCAATTCATTTGGATCAATGTGCTCACTGAAGCATCGGTCAAATTTCAAATACTATATCCTATTAAAAGCAGCAAAGAACATTAAAAGGAACAAAGTTACTTTTATTTTTAGCTGCTTTAGGAATCAGCTACTGAATAATTTCTTTCAGAGGTCTGAAAGAAGGTACGAAGGAGGTTTTGAGGTTTGCATTTGTTACACACAAGGTTGAATTCCTTCTTTATATTGTTGGGAGTAAATCAGAAGCGGTCCCAATGAAATCAGTGGAGTTACACAATTGTTAAATTGGTTAGCGATCAGAGTCAGGCTGAGTAGGCCTATGACATTAATCAGTTTTAAAGATCAGGTCCCTAGCTACTTAATTTCTAGGAAACAGCACAATGTGATATTACAAGGATCCCATTTAGAGACACACACACTCTGCGGATCAAAGCAGAAACTACTGGAAATGCTTTCTGGAGGTATGTGTAACCATAAAATGTTTTGAGTGGCTGCCAGTATTTTGTAATCAGTGTTGTAAAGTTTTGTGATACTCTTGATGTCTGCAGATGTTATGTGGCCCATGGCACAGAGTTGATGTTCTAAATTACCAATTATGCACCTAATGGAGCCCTAAGAACTGACTCCTGTCCTCCTCTGGGCACTGGGGCAGTCTTTAAACCCTACGAAAGGACCACTGCTATAAATAAAACTCTGTCTCCATAGCAACAAGTAGTTCGGTGCTCAGCTTTCAACACTTTAAAAAGGTAATTACTGTCTTTTTCCTTTATATTTTTCTATTCTTGGTTTATAACGGCACTAATAACCTCCTGAGTTGGGCATTTCCTGGCAATTAATGACTGATAGTGTTAAAAACCCTTGGCTTTACCTCAAGCCCTCAAATCCTCCAGCCAGTCATTAACTGCCAGGAAGTGCCCTTCCCCATAGTCATTATAGCTTAATTATGTAAACCTGGATTAGAAATTTAATTAGATGACTCTAACATTCTCTGATGCTCTCCCCTTCCCCCAGTATCCTAAGCATTACTATTTGCTGTAGTTGGTAGCTGGTGTGGCTGATGTTTATTCCAAAATTAGGCCAATATAGCAAGCTATACTTGGACTCTGTGATACAAATTGATTTTCATTTAGCCTTTAATCAACAGAACTTATCTGCATATCTACTTGCAAAGAGCACACTAGCACATAGTATACTCTATATTTTAAGAGTTTACTATATTATACATAAAGATGACCTCCTAAAATTCTAGCCAGTACTGCTTTCTGGTGACAAGAAGAATTATGATCTGGGGTTTTTAACTCAATATAAAATGGAAGAAAGCTTGTGACGGAGGATTCTGAATCTCTCTTTCAACCTCCTGCCTCCAAATCGACCTACTTCAAACAGGGTGTTTTCCATAATAATAATAATAATTTTCTCCCATTTTTCTTTAAATTGTGTATAACTGTTGTAGGCAAATAATTCAAAACAGGATTAGTATCCCTGACCCATTTCTTATCAGAACATCCCTTGAAGCTGCTTTTGCAGATCTGTTCCTCTTTACAGGGCCAGGGTTCATTTAAGTAATAGCTAACACAAAACCCCCACAAAAAGGTGGCAGATAAAAGTGCTTCTCCTCATGTATCATGCCTTTTTGTTTATTCACAGTTTTAAAGGTAGATCATAGTTACTACAATGCTGAGCCCATGGAGCTGCAATCAAACAAGGAGCCTCTGGAAAGGCTCTGCAGTGTTTCTACGATAGACTAGTTTGGATGCTTATCCATGTTGCATGTTCTTCCAGCACCCTTCATCTTAGCAGTGCATGGACAAAATAATCCCATTCAAACATTCCAACCTGCCCCAGAAGACACAGGTCTTATCTGGTCACCAAGCAAAGACAAGCAACTGAAGGGTCCCATTCCCTTCTATTTGGACAAAACAGTAGCCAGACTCACGATTTTGGAAGAACTTCTAAATCATTATTTGTTCCTGACTTTTGCACAGGCTGTATGGCACCATTTAATGACTTAGTGTCTCTGGCACTCTATACAACTCTAACTACTCACATATTTCATAAAGTACTTCAGTGTTAATTGCTTTAATGTACAAAGGGCACATATTCTGGATCAAAGGGCACTTTCTATGAAGTCTTGTGTATTGCAGTACTGGTACAAAATATTGCTTCTTGACATATAGGTCATGTTCTAATAAACAGAGGAACAGCAATAATCTAGACATGGAAAGAAATTAATCTATTACTGAATCATCTCTTTAAAAAAGCATGCTATGCCTGGCTGTAGTATCCATCAATCCCTTATGGAAGCATTAGCTTTTTATAACAATAACAACAAAAAAAAAATACAAGTGTCTTTCAAAAGCCTTTCAGCAGCAAGTAATTCATTTTTACTGTGTATTTTAAAATGAACAAAACTAAAATCCCCACACAAATGAAAAGCTCCTAAAAATACAAAGTAGTATTCATTTTAACCCCATTTCCTTTTCTTTAAGTTTACAGTTTTAGAGGAAAAAAAATCCATTGAAATCGATAACCATTTAAAAGGCAAAGAATGGTTTCTAGAGCCAAACTACTTATGCAAGATCTAATATTTCTTTTTAGATAAGACAGTATGTGCCTTTCTGTGTGTGTGGTGATTTAGTACTATATACTATGATTCATCAGTTATTTTGATGATTCGCATCTAGGATTTGAACTCGCTTGCAGAAATCTGATCAGGTTGGGGTAGAGGGGGAAAGAGAGGAATGAGAAAGAATTAAAAATACTCCCAGTTTTCACCAAAAGAGATAGGGCCTCACCTGTTGGGAAACTATATGATTTACAAAACAGTTGAAGGTCCAGAACAAAATGAGTATGAGTTAAAAAAGTTGTTGATTTCAGTATAACAGTGTAGATATTGCAATTTGATAGTTTGGTAAAGCATCAATATAAAAATGCAAGTAACCCTTCATATTTGAATTTTATATCCTTTATCATCTGAGATGCTATGGAACACATTAAATCATGTTCTTTCCATAGGAATGTTATCTAGTAAGGAAAAACCTAATGCTAACAGAATATAATTTTCTAAGCATATCAGAATAGACAAATTTAATAAACAATGAGATTTGCTAGTGTAATTTGCCAAACAAAAATTAGAGTGAATAGTAAAGATTAGTAAGAAAAAAGAAAGCTCTGAAAAGTATTATAGAAAGTTTCTTGACATATCACATCCACACTAAAATATTTATACAGAGAAGGCTTTTTTTTTTTTTTTTTTTTTTGGTGAAAAAATTTTCTTCCTGGTCTCCCAGGACTGGTTTTGAGCTCCATGTGAGCCTCCCAAAAATTATTTAGGACCGAGTCTTGTACCTTGCAACAGTATTTATTAACCTCAGGATCTATTTCGGACACTCTGCTTTTGTGAGACTCAGAGATGAACCAGAAAACTAATCTGTCTTGGTTATTCTATCTCTCTCAGGTTTCAAAGATAAATCTTCATAAGACTATTCAGGTACTTGTCTGCAAAGAGAGGTATTGTTGGTATAACTTACATTAATTTGATATTGCTGCAGTTGAATGCATTCACACTGTTGTGTCCATGTCCACAAGACATTATTCTTTAATCTTCTCATTGCAGATGAGGTATCTGAGCCTTTCTGGTACTGCTTGGACTTGTGTTATTTAGTGGGTCTTTCTTCTGATGTAACATGGGATGCTACTTGGCATCTGAGCAACAGTAGTTGGGAGAGGCCCCTTTCCAATCCAAAATTCACTTGGTACCTTTGTTATTCCATTGCCAAGTTGTTCTTAAAATTGAATAACACTTAAAAAAAATGAATTTTTCCTTTGCTTCTGCTAGTAAGAACAAAAAGAATCCTGTAGCATTTTCTGTGTGTTTTTCTTCACTTTATTTAGTTTTTTTTTTAAGGAAAAACTAAATATTGGAAGCAGCAAACAAAGTAATGGACTTCACAATTCAAGCATTACTTCAAAATACCACAAAAGATTCTGGAATAATAGTGATCTTTGTATATCTGAAATACAGGAAAACTTATTTTTACAATATGAGTTATGTAGAGAATTAATTGTACATTGCATGAGAGCAGTGCATGCGAGTCCAGCTCCATGTGAGTACACTGTATGAGCAAGGCTGCAGAGCCCAAAAGGCAGACAGTGCGAGATACAAGTAATGTCATGAATGGTGAGGGAATGGGAATGAGCCAGATGATTAAACTGATGGGAGCCAAAAAGGGCCATCGAGCCTTTGATGAGTGTCAGAGGTCACCTCCATAATGTTCCCAAAGTCCCCAGGACACACAACCTTACTGACCCAGTCACTAGATTAGACAAGAGTGTTGAGACTTTATCAGCAAACAACAACCCAACAGATTTAGGTAACTGATAGATCACTACAAAAATCCTGTAGAAAGGAGTGAAGATGAGGCAGCTTGTCACAAAGGAAGAAAACAGGGAGGAGAAGGAAAGAAGTGATTTGTTCTGCAAATGGTTTCTTCTGAGTCAATATCTAAACAGCAGCATTGAGATGTGTGAGAAATCCAGGATAAATATTGTTGAGATAGAGGTGTCAAAACACCTCCAGTTGGTGAGGTCTGTCTTTATGCTAATTGTTCAACTGCTAGAGAGTTAACGGAATTTTTGGTATTTCTGTAGCACTCTCAGGGGGTTCAGTATTTACATACCATTTCCAAATGAATGAAGTATCAGCCTGGAAGTACAGTCAGCTACACTGTGCGCAGTATTGTATTCTTTTGCTCTTATTTTGTAGGGCAGACTTTTTTTGTAGTTTGTGGCACAGTGCAAGGCAAAATCTAACTTTAAGCAGCCATTTGGTGGAGACACTACCTTTGATCCCCAAAGGACTATAACTGCTAGACTAGTGTGGTGTTAGGCTAGCAAGCTCCATCTATCAGAAGGGTTAGATCTTTGGGGCCCAGGATAGCACTGCCCAGCTACACTGTTCGGCAGCCTCAGAGCGCATTCCTTCGTGTTCATGGAGCAGTCGCTAACACTCTCCTGATTGGGATGTTTTTGAGATGACCACAATAATAAGTATGTCCTATCTCAAAAGCTCACTGAAGTTAGAAGGTGTTAGAAAATCAATTTTGTATATGTGTTTTAGGAGCCATCTGACATATTTTACTGATGAGTACTACGTATAAATAAAGATGCCAAGGGCCACATCTAGGATACCTCAGAAATTCCCATAAGGCAGGCAGGTATGACAGAAGAAGTATGTGATATCCACACTGGCTTGGAGAGGCAAGATATTCTGTGACATCTCAGATGTTATTAAGAATGTTATTTAAGTGGTTCAGTTACTGGTGAAGGGAGGTTGATTGTGTCTTCTCTTCAGTATTCAATGGACAGTATTACTAAGAGCAAGCACAGTCCAGTCAGGTGGCATGAGCTACTTCTCCCCTGCGAGCTGTCACGCTGCAAACCAGATGTAGTCTGGAAGCCATTTAGACAGGTTCGGGTCTTGCTGAAAGGTAATGTAATGTTGAGAAGCAGGACTTATTTGCTTGGGCACAGCACTGAGCTAACACATCTAAATGGCTTCCGGAGGGCAGCTAGCTCTCTGGTGAGCCTGGCGTTTGCATATGGCAGCGTGGCCAAACCCTGAGAGACAAAGTCTGGATTCTGCCCCTCCTCATGCGTTGCCATCAGAGCTGCTCACTGAGTTCCTGCCTCTGAGATTGTTTCTCTTGTGATGATGAACAAGCCAGACAGAACTTGACTCTCAGAAACCCTGTTGGAGTTTGCAGGAGTGAGAAACAGGAAAGCAGACATTCTTAGCAGACCTGGGAAAAAATGAAACAAATACATAGAAAATAAGTAAGATTCTCCTTACATTTACTTTTTATAATATAAGACATCCAGTAATGGGAAGATCTGAAAGTATTATGAATGAAATTAAATTGTATAGATGAGATACAAAAGTTACCCAGCACAGTCCCTCCATTTACTATCATAGTTAAAATAATTGTTCAGAAGCTTATGTGGTTTGTTTACTTAAACAATTTCTTTAGAGACATGATGATTATTTTTAAGCTGAACACTCGCAGTAACAATTACCTATGTTCTTAATGTCCATGAGTCTCAATAAACAGCCTGTAGATTTATGTCTTAGTGAGAACCAACCTATTAGTTTCTGTCATAAATCTCATGTGCCTTGTGTGCAAAGAGAATTTTAATAAAAATCATATAAGGAGCCAGACTTGCTAGGCAGGGTTTCACGTTGACTGCCAACATTTGAAAACAATTAATAGAGACCTTTTGGGGGAGGGTAAGTAGAACCATGTCTTTAGCTTCTGTTGAAATACAGTGGACTCAGTAAACTTGCCTGAAGGACAGAATAAAGATTTTTTTCCTCTATTAAAAAAAAAAGAATAAATAGAGACCATGACTTCAAAATAAGGGTAGATGGCATAGAAAGGGTCACTCCTTTGAGTCTCAGATCTCACACTGTCTGACACCCTATTGCCAGGGAAACAACAATAAGTGTTTTAAAAGTAATTAGCAAAATAATATAAATATATGCCTGCATGCCTAGGGTTGAAAATAGATTTTGACCCCTAATGAACAAAGGTAGTGTATGAATTTAGTTTCCAAAGTCTTGCCTTTGGTGCTCCTTGTGCATGTTATGGTTGAGTATAAAGTGTGCTATATCGAAAGGAGTCAAAAATAGAAGAAGTTAAGAGTCACTGCTCATTCTTCTAGTCATTTCATTTTTTTAAGCAAATAGCTCAGATTTAGAAAAATAAAAGCTTAAGAAGAATAGGTTAGATTCAGAGTTTCAGCTGCTTTGCACTGTCTCCACAGGGTTGAGGGCTGAAAGGTTGTTCTCAAGGGGAGGCTAGGGATTGCTGTAACACACAAGGTGCCTCCCAGGGTCATGTTGTTGTGTCTGCCCAGTCCATATAAGACTAGCTCAGCTGGTGTAAATTAGCTCTCTTCACAGATTCTTCTATAATATACAGAAGCAAAGTTCTCTTATCAGCAGGCTGGTAAAGGACCTGGGATTGAAGAGCATCTTTGCACTCCTTTTCTTTCACTTTGGTTATATCAAATTTAACCAAATACAGCTGAGGGCCAGGTCCACCTTTCTTCTGAGGAAACAGTAGGAAAAGTAATCATGATTATTTATAGTGCCAATAAATATATAGCCCTGGTCCAGATAGGGATATCTGGCAGTGATATTGGAATAGCTACACTCTATCAGACCACTACTAAGAAAAACATGACATAACTGTATTGAGTTATTGAACTGGCATACAGAAGTTACCTACACACTGTGCTGCTGCTCACATACATTTAAATCCAGGTTATGGTGGTTTTAATAAAACTCGTATTGTAGTTGCAGACGGAACCAACCACTTCAACCTTGAATTTCTTGATTAAAGTGATTGACACTGATTTTGTATTCACTTTTGTTAAGCAGTCAAGGTGTGGATCCTATTATCCACTACAATGCATATGTATCAGTTATACTGAAAACCTTGAGAGGTAGGTCAACAGTTTGGGGTGAAAGGGATCAAATTAGACTGGTCAATTAGAACTAGCTGTACTATGTCCAAACGTGAAAACCTAAGTTCAGGTAGTGTGTCACAGTGGCCTCAGAGATGCAAGTACTATTAGTCAGTCAGAAAGTGCCTTGGGTTTGGATAGTTCTCAGAATACAGGAAGATGAGCCAACTTCTTTCCCTAGCTAAGTCTTCTGCAGTGCTTCCTAGTCTTTAAGGCATATGATAGTGTATTTGGTTGACTCCTCTACTTTCAATAGTTGCAATGAAGATGTATTCACATCTTAATATAGTTTAAGGATGAATTTGGCATATATAAAAAACTTACACTCCTTGATTAGAAAGTACCAGGTCCTAATTTCTGCCTTCAGGTAAGTGTACACAGTGCTGGGTGTAGTTGCTGCCACTCAGGTAAAGGTAATTTGGGTCAAACTGGATTGCACTTGGCTAGACACAGGGAAGACAGTGAAAGCAGAGTGCTCAAGTGTAATAAGAAAGCTTGAGGAACAGTGTTGAGCATTGAAACCTTTACATGTCCTAGCCCAGTGTTTACTTGCAACTTATCCTGTAAGATCATTAGAGGATTGTTCCAAAACCGAGAAGGGTCTTTGTATGTAGTTTTGTGGTCCTTAGGATCTGGGAATCTTTTGATACCTTGCAGTAAATGCTCAAGTCTAAGCTGTAGTTTCAACCTTCCTTTTCTTGCCTTTGGAGATGCTACAGAGACTGCTCAAATTACCCAAGAGGACTGTGATGGGGTATTGTTTTGTTCGGCTTAACTCTCTGTAATTACACATGGGTAATCCTGGTTTATTTCTGTTATCCTTTAATTGAGCTATAAGATTTTTTTTAAGCTTAAAAAATGCCACAGGCTTTTTTAGGGGCTCTAAATTAAAATGCAACAACACAAAAAAGAACCTTCCCCTGTTAATGTTATTGACCAGTAATCTGCCAAATTTTTTTATAAAAGAAGAGGGCTTTTTTATTATTATTTTTAATTATGAAATCCCAAAGAAGCCATTTAAAACATCTATAAGAATTCTAATTTTTTTAATTATTTTATTTTCAGCTGCCCTGGAGTACTGTATCTCTGTTTTTTCACTCTCAGCCTGAGGTATGCTTTTATAACTAGATTAGCAACCTCTGAAAACAGAAGTTCATAACAGAAATCTTGAGAGATCTTCAACAGCATGGGTGGGCACAACCCTGGCAATTGCATCTTAAAAACCTTATTCACACTATTGCTGTCATAACAGTGGCACCTGTTAGTGGTGCTGCTGCAGTATCTCAGCATTTCCATTATAAAACTCCCTTTTCATGAGTTCATTTCTTGGCTAATAAAAGTTTCCTCACAGCTGAAACTTGGCTGAAAGTAACTCTGCCTGGGAACAATTATTATTAATATATATTTTTTTATAAATTTCCTTTAAAAAATCTCTCTGTTATTTTTAAATTAAAAGAGAGAAAGGTTTACAAGGTTCAGATACATATACATTGCATATACAACCAGATCTGGCAGCTCTGTTTAGAGCACCATGCCAACTAGAAATTAAAGGATCTAATTGTCCTGTGGATGATATGGCACAAAAGTACCTATAATGCTGCCAGTTGAAGAAAGGGGTCATGAAAAACTGCTAAGAAAAAAGCTGTATGGAAGGTCTGTTGCTCTTGCATACTTGGACAACATTGGCTTCTAGCAAAAGTGCAGGTCCTTGGTCAAGGCTTTTGGAAATAAATTAGGAAATTAAGAATTCTAGTGAAGAAAAGCACAGTAGACTTCGGTTCTGTGTCTTGGAAGTGAATTGTACCCAGTAAATTATGAGGGGTCCCAGAAAGCTAAGTTGGCCTGGGGAACATAACCTCTGGGAGCGCCATCAGGTGCGCCCCGCTTTTGCTGGATGGATACTATCGAGCCGGGATGAGGCCAAAGTGCATCCTGCCTTCTTATCTCACTCCTCAGGATTTGCTGATGTGTTTTTCCCGGCTGTTCCCACGTCTCCTTATCAGACGTGGAGTTTCCCGCAGCACTTGTGTACGGCCAGTGCCCTGACTTCCTCTCCTCCCACTGCGCCCAGCACGGAGGCTACACGGCCCCACTCGCCGGTCTCCGTCCGCTGCCTGCAAAGCTCCTGCATCCCGCAGCATTCCGCATTGCCTTAAGAAAGACGTGCTTCCTTGCCATTCCAGAAGCCTGGATGGGAGGAGGTTGTCATGCACGCCTCATGACTAATGTGGAGCACGTATTCGAGAAACAGTATCTCCTCCCTCTCTCCCAAATAATTCCGTGCTGAAAAGATACATACAGCTGAAATATTTAGCAGTATTGACCACCTATTTTGAGTCCAGATAGGAAGTGAAATGTATTAGAAAATTCCTATAAGTCCACAAAGGCAAGATCCCCACCAAGGAATTTTGGCCAAACATTGCAATAGAAAATACTAATGGTTTGTGCTGGCATATGCAAAGAAAATCTCGGACATTATCTTCTCATTATAAAATCACTATATGCATTATATAGTAGCATTTAAGTGGTAAACAGACCTTGTAATGATGATGATGATAAACTAAAATTAGAACAATGCTGACATAGTCCATCTTTTTTATTATAAAGAGACTAAGCAAATGAACTTCCAACTGGCAACTGAGAATCCAACCAGGACCCCTTGCACTCCTTCAGCGGAGGGTGTAATCTCTTCATATATAGTCTATCAATTTACGCATTTTCCAGTGCATAGACACCACGTTTGCCTTCATCTCTGCCGCCCTCTGCTCTGATGCAGGCGCCCCATCAGAAGCAGTGGTCGGGCCTGGGCAGCAGCACAGGCAGCATTTGGTTGCTCAGGAAGGGCAGTGTGAGGCAGCTCCTGTGCTGGAAGGATATGACAGACAGCAGGAGCATCCCTGCTCCGTTGCTCCGGGTGGGCCCATGTGGATGCAGGCTGCTGCGTGCAGGATGGGCACTGGCTGGAAGACTCTTTTTGGTTGCTCTCTGTGGTCAGTTTGTACAAAATGGAACATAGGGGAGTACCTGCTAGCCCTGAGGCTAAACATTCAAGTGAGAGGTGGAATCCAATTCCATATCCTTGCCAACCTTCTTTAAGGGCAAATATATGAATCATGGTCTCAGAGCCAAGCGTAAGGGTTAATTCTCCCTACCCAACTAGAGTTATCATACTTATATATGACATTTAATCTGTAGGAAAGATTGTCTCTTTCTCTTTGTCTTTTTTGTCTCTTAGGAGGCAAAGATGATGCTGTTCCAGGAACAAGGACAGCCAGCTTCCAGGCTCTGCTGCATTCTTATACAGTGAAATATCTTGGGCCACAGCATCCTACACATCCTATGCCAAAGGGTTTTACAGCAGATAGGGAATCACATTCCCCAGGCATCCTCTTAGGTCCTAACTCCTGATTTATGGCATCCCACACTCTCCATTTAGAGGTGGAGTGAAACCTGCGCTTTGTTCCTTTGCATATCTAGCACAAGCCTGAAATGCTGGGGAATGAATGCAGTATTTAGCAAAGAAGGAAACTGAGTTTTTCCATTTTTCATCTCGTCAAGGAGGAACATAGGTGCAGTCTGACTTTTTCATCCCATGCTTTCTCCCATCCTCCCTATGGCCTCGCTCCCTTTTCACTACAAACTGGGATGAGGTGAAAAAATCAAGTGGCCCTTGTTGCAGTGGCCTGTCTGCAGCCTGGTTGTGTCTTCCCAAACAAAGTGCATGTTTACCTTGATTTCCCCACTTGTAACATGAAGATTTTGCACCTTGAAAGAGGAACTGCAGTGTACACTGAGAGGAATTTATTGATTTTCAACCAGCTTATGTTCTGACCCTAATGTGTGAAAAATGTAATACGGTAATACGGTTTTCTTTTAGAAAAAGTGCTAACTCCTACAACAGTGTCTAAAAGAAAGAATCTCATTTTGTATTTTTTTTAATCAAATTTTCCTCTCACCCAACACTTCCTCTGGTGAGAGTATGTGGGACTTCTCAGAAGTGCCTCTGATTTATCGCTCAATAGATAGAAAAAGAATCAGGCTCAGAGACCTGAGATTATGCTATTTTTAACCACCAACAATTAGATGTTATGCAGTTAGCTAACAACAGGATGGGAAAAAACTAAGAGGAATTGTAAATATATCCTAATAATTGTATTGGAGCATAGGATTTATAATTACTAAATGTGTGATAACTGCTTCCTAAATGCCCATGCTCTTTAAACAACCTAATTTATAATTTAAAAAGCTGACAACTCTTAAAGTGTTTTATTTTATCTTGTCTGAAATAATTGAAGAGTAAGTTATTGAAAACCTTTATTTTTCATTAGCCTTAAATTCAGCTACAATTAATGTGCCCAATTTGATTATAAACTGCACAAATTAAACAATAAAGAGCTGTCTAATGAGAAATTAATTATGAGGAACAGAAGAGGAGCTGGGCTGGATAAAAGCAATAAGTTATGGCCTATGGCAGGATGTGTCAGGTTTTAAAGGAGACAAAGGGCTTTTTCCTCAATGTGTGCCAGTGCTGATAGGGCTCATCACAGATCAGTAGATCCAGAAGCCATAACAGCACGGTAATTGAAACTGCCAAAATCAATAGTGCTGACAACCTTAATTAAATTAAATATGTCTCTGATGAGCTCAAACAGCATGGCAGCGGACCACTTGACCCTTTCTCCGCGCACTGCTTGATAGACTGCAGCGTGCGGCGTGATGGATGTCACCCCGGAGGACAGTTGGAGCACTCGAGCTACTGTAGAAAATTGCTCCAAGAGTAATGGGCTCCCAGCGTAACTGTATCTTTGACTCCAAAGTGCGGTGCCGAGTTCGCTGCTCGCTCCTGCTTTCGCCCAGCCCGGAAAGCTCTTTGCTACTTCAGCCGACAACACCCCGGAGGACTTCTGCGTCCTGTCAGCTCTCCTCCTGCCTTGGAGCAAAATTAGCAGTTTTGTTTTCCGAGCGGACAAACAACTTCAGCAATCACAGCTGGCTGGCTGCAAAACAGTTGTGCCTCTCGTTTTGTTACGAGCATTGCACCTAGGAGATCAACTTGGAATTGGATCCAGCCCTGTTGTTTCTTTTTTGGTTGCTTTTTTTTATTCTGCCTTTTTCAAACAAAAAGATTCAGCTGAGACATGTATCACGCTAGAATTATCCAAAAGATTGTCATGGGATTGTAAGAGGGAAAATACGAACTGCAAATGTACTGGAGACAAAGAAAAATTCTTGTTGCTTAAACCACAGGGCTGGAATCTCAGCTCAACTGTATAGTCAGCATTTGTTTTTCTCGCTAGGAAATTGCATGAGTAAATATTTTTGCAGAGTGCTGTTCTCTTGACCATGTACTGCTGACTTCCTAAACAACATGAAATAATTGCACCTCTAGGTTTTCAAAATGTTTATGTCAGCATTAACAAACTGTTCCTTCATTATAGGCCTGTCAAAGATCAGAGGCTTAGATTATTGAAGCAGATTCCTTTCAAATGCTAAAGTTGTTGCTGTGACAACTGCAGGAGAGAATAGATTGTCGGAGGTGGACAAACTGTGGCTTTTCCATACCAAAAGGGTTTAAATAATCCACCTCCCTGTTTAGAAAAATGCTTCAAGCACAGTAAACAATCTCCAGCTAAGCGCAGAGGTCTCAGAAAGGTAAAATGCTACACTGCATCTAAGAACCTATGGTGCTAAATCATGCGCTTCATCTGTATAAATTAGGCTAATCTTAAAGAAATGTGATCTAGATACTGTAATTTTGTTCCATGTATAACATTTTATGAAAGACATCTATTCATATATTTTGGAGCATTGCTTCTCTGCTAGGAGCTGCATATGGAAATTTATGGTATTGAAAAAAATTATAGAAAAGATGAAGTCCTTGAATCACGACCATGCCCTCCTTCTCAGTGCAGTTTATTGCACTGCTAATTTAAATACGGTTGTGTGTCAGGCAAACTGCTTTATTGCAGCCTCTTTTATCCAGCCTTGAAAACTTTGTAATCGAGTGCATGATAAAGCAGTTTGGAAGGGGATGTTGAATTTGGGATTTCAAAACTCCCTGGACTCAAGGAATTTATTTTTCTTTCTCCGTTTTTCCTTTCTCTGTTTTATCCTGCATTTCTGTTTTCCTTTTTTTCTCTCTCATTTTCCATTTCTTTTTCCTTTCTGCTTTTTTCTTCCATTTCCATTCCCCTATACTTTTGAGTTAAACTAAAATCAAAAATATCCATTTTAAGCCACATGTGCTATGCACTATTTTTATTATTATTCACGGAGAAATGTAGAAAGGTAAGGGTCAGACAGATGCCAAACTCCCCATAGAAATCTAGAGGTGCTGGTACAGTTTGTGCTTTTGAAAATGTACCTTTTAGTGACCATGTCAAATAATATCAGGTCAGCAACAGCAAGGCCTTCATCACCGCGCTTCTTCAAAGACATTTGGCTCGCAATGGTGCTGCTGGTTATGAGGGGAGAACTTGTAGGGTAAACGAGGCTGCCCAGAGGATGAACCAAGAGCAGAAACCTACATAAAACAAGATGGGAGCTCCAGCAGGATGGCGGCTTGATCAAGGGAGCCTCTTTCCCCGCTCTGCCCTGGCAGAGGCCACCATAGGCCCACAAGCCCGTCACAGATCCTGCTGGAGCTGTCTCCTCAGCCCTTGTGGTTGGTATTCGGCCACCTGACTGGCTGACACTTTCTAGCTGACACGATGTTGTGTCTCATCCTATCCCCTCGGGCCTCACCTCATCACTCTTCCCATTTCTCTTTCTTTTAACTGCTTTCTTGCTATTGTGCCTGGTCTCTAGTTCCCTGCTCCCATCCGGAGCGAGTGCCTCTTCCTGCTCTTCAGAAATCACCGTCCGTGGTCCCAGAGAGTAGAGAGGCTTGGCTGAGTGTGCACGGGTGCTGGCTGTGCCATGGCCCTTGGCTCAGAAGAGAAAGGCAGTGGAGTGAGGTGGCGGCCACACACGTGGCACAACCGACCATCTTCCCAGAGCTACCTGTGCCAGAGGCCAGGGAGATTTTACTGCCTAAAAATAAGCTTGCCGGAGCAGAGCATTTGGGACGCACTGCTCTTGTTGGGCCTTAGGAAAGGAGAGGAGGCGCAAGAGCGATCCTGGTCCTGCTGTACCTCACTTCATCCTGGCCAAGATTGATTGTTGGTGTGTCACGATGGAAGGGTAACACACAACCAAACAAGCCATGGGATCTGTGGGGCAGGAGAAGAGAGAAAATGATACTGCCTGTCTTGCCTTTGTAGGCTATTGGGAAATACATTAAAACTTAAATCTTGCTGAAATACCATTTTATTTTAGTCCTCTATTCCTCAGTCATTGGTGGTTCTGCCTGGTATCGCTGTATCAAAGCCTGCTCAAGGGCTGAGGTGTGGGTTTAAATGTCGCACAGAAGCTCCGATAGCCTGGAGGGACACTGGGGCCTCCACTGTCCCTCCTGTGATGGAAACTGTCTGTGGAGCCAGTCCGATACAAGGTAGGAGTGAGCTGACAGTGCACTTATCCTCTAAGTTACCTCCCCGCAGGGATTTTCTTAGTGAGCTTAGACACACCTTTTCAGGTAGCTTAGTTTCAGGTAGTTCAGAGCATGTAGCAGAGTAAGCAATAAGCCTACCTGCAAGCTTGCAGTATACTGAATATCCCCTGCAGACAGACACTTCGTATTGGCACAGTCTTTGCTTTTCTGCCTGGCTGTTTTCCCGTACCTGGCTGCAGCCTTCCCAGGCCAGGCAACCTGCCCTTACCCGCTCCTGCAAGGCTGGGTTTGTGCAGGGAGACACTGCGATCACCGTTGGTTTTACTCAGGTCATGTGCTTCTTCGGGTAGCTCCACTGCCTTCTTAATCTGCAAAGGAGCTTGTTAATACTTTCCTGTCTCACACGGGGGTGCCAAAGAATGGCAGAGAGAATTTGCCTTGTGAAGTCCTGCACATAACTGCTGTTCCTGTACGCCCAGAACGCACAAGCCTGCATGTGGTTTGGATTTTTTTCCTTACCAACAGCTCTGACTTCTCCTCCAGACTAACCTGCATGTCTGTAGCTTGCTCAGCAAGGAAAAATTTACCTTAAGGAGTTTTAATAAACCCATGCCTCTGGGACTCTGTAAACCTCCTCCCTTCCTTGCAGACACATTTTTATTTGGCAGAATATCAGGATAGCCCCACCACCAACTAGCCAAGCTCAAGTTTCTGAGAAACCATTCCCATGGAAGAGGCCTTCTGCAAGCGCCTAGGTTCTTTGAAGCGCAGTGGGAAGAGCCTGAAGGGTTGTTTGCAGTAAAGTGATCTGATGTGCTCCCATTGCGCTGAACTGGCTGTGCTGTTGTCTCAGAGGGTGCGCAGGGCATCCCCATGGAGTGGGTTGAGGCACCTAGGGGCATTACTGAGCAGCCTCAGCTGGCCCTTGCTTTGGACACAGTGCCTGGACGCAGACGCCTCGTCCCTTTGGACACAGTGGTTAATGAGAGCATTTTAATGGGGAGGTTGTGGAGTATTTTGGGAAAGTCTTGTGAAGTTAGTGAACGCCTTAAATGCTCAGACTGGAGAACATGGCAATTTTGCATTTTTCTGGAAGGCCTGAACTAGGCAAGAAATAATAATAAACCAGAAATAAAGTGCAAGGATTTTAAAACTTCATCCTTGAGGTTTTGAGCTTTTAATGACTCTTGACCAGTACATCTGTAGCAAGCCAAGCATTCAAAGCTTGCTCTAGTTGGGAAAACAGTTTAGAAAAAGTGATTCTTCGTCTGCTTATTCAAGATAGAGAAACTCTCCGGAGCCAAACTTTTCTGAATGTTTTGTTATTTTTGGCCAGACAGACTATATCTCCCTAATCTTAAAGAACCCAAAGTATTTTCTTGTTGCCAAAGAAACACTTTATGTTTAGGACAGATCTGATTAGCTACAGGCACCTTCATCATTCAATTTGCAAACTTCCATTCTGTCCTGTGGCAGCTGGCCTCCAAGTGACCATGTAGGGTGACCCTTGCCATTGAGATCTGAATGTATAAATCCCCTGATTGAAAGCAAAAAAAAAGCAGAGCAGCACAGAGGTTTTGAATTGACTCCCAGTTTACACATTCTAGTAATAGTTTGGCCTTTATCTCTGGTTTTGTTCTCTGTACTCTGAAGTTTCTGATTAATCTATGGTGAGGTGACTGTGCTCGTCTTGTGTCACCAGCCTTTGCAATGGGGAAAAAAAAAAAACTAGGATAGCAAGACAGATAGCTCGGAAGAAGCAATTTGTATAAGGAGGAGAGCACATTGATCATGTCATAGAATTGCTACTAGTAACAAGGACAGTTCAGCTCGGTAGAAATTATGCTTATTTTCACAAAAGAAGCTTACTTGAATAGCTGAGTAGAGTTAAAGCCATGCAAAACAGTTTCTAAGAAATACAGTTTTGAGAAGACAAGATGGATAGATGGATGAATGGATGGAAGGAAGGAAGGAAGATTTTTCATGTTCCTTCACTAAAAGAGTATATGGAAAATACTCCACACAGCATTAGCATGTGTAGAAGTACATTTCTGGGATGATTAAGAGAGGAGACACTGTGAGGAACGCAGATCCAGGTTACAGTACTGAAGCAAGAGTAAGTGGGTTGCCACACAGCCCCTTTCAAAAATATGATGTTTGCAGCTGGTCTTGTTTCCATCCTCCAAAAAACTCTTCCTTACCTTGACAAATAAAATCTGAGCAATAACTGTCAGATGGGTGCTCGTCCACTGTTTACTGTTCGCAGGACTCCTACAGTGGCTATTGCAGTTTCTTGCCCATGAGCCTGCAGTCTAAGTGTGCATGTGGCATTTTGTATTTGTGCAGTATGTGGCTCCTGATCTATTGGCCTTTAAACCAGACTTCTCTATTTTTAATCAGTGTTTGAATTTGTTCATGTTTGGGGTACAGCTGCATAAAAATAAAAACTTCTGTATTGAACCTTCTCATTGAACTTAACATCACCCAAGATCTTTACTCCCCCAAACTCCCAAAAGATTTTGGCATGAAATACAGATGGAAGAAAACCGGCTAGATGAAGGGCTGATCTTACAAGGCTACCTAGCTCGTGCAAGTATTTGTGTAACACACCATATGCCACCAGGATGCTTCTGGTTTTAATATGGTCAGAACTTCTCTGAACTCTTCTAATCTTCTCATGTTTTTCTTGTGTTCCAATGTTAAAAAATAATGCCACTGTGCCAGTAGCCTTCAAGCAATTTCTGAATTTTTGAATGCAATGTGACTGCTCATTTGAGAAGTTAATCTCAATGAAAATTTTCTAGCAAGTAGAACGAGGAGTTTGTCAACATCCAAGACAATGTCTTCTATTCAGTGTAAGGAATTTTGTGATTTTCAGATTCAGTGTTTTCTATAAGATTTCCAGATTTTCATAAGCCACAGTTCTGTCCACAGCAAGTTATCACTTTAAAACGTCTTTCAGTACTTTCTATTGTCTGCAAGGCTGTCGAAAGGTGACAAATGGAACAGCAAGCAAGACAGATGTCAACTGTTTCGCAGATAAGAGGCTCTGTGCTTAGCTTAGAAATCAGAAAAATTGCAGTAAGACTGCAAAGATGTAACTGTGGACTGAGTCCAAAAGGCATCACTGCAAGTACCAAGGACCGAGTGCCCACTAGTATGCAGATTTTCAAGGGCAAAAGTAGAGATCTGGATGTCATAGAATTATAGAATTACTATGATTGGAAAAGACCTTCAAGATCAACAAGTCCGACCATAAGCCCTTCAACATCAGGCCTGATAAACCATGTCCCTAAATACCTTATCTACATGTTTCTTGAACGCTACGAGGGATGGTGACTCCACCACTTCCTTGGGCAGCCTGTTCCAATGCTTGACTACTCTTTCTGTGTAGATTTTTTTCCTAATATCTAACCTGAACCTCCCCTGAGGATGTCACTTTGTAGGCTTTGAGCTGCTGGGCACACAGGTTGGTGCCCTGCCTGGCCTTCGCTTACTGTAGCTGTGCTGTCAAACAGGAGAAGACCACAAGAGTGGCTGCGCCCTCTGCTATGTAGTGCTGTGTTTGGCATTACAGCTGTGTTCTTGTCCAGACTAGATCATAAGAACCTAGTGCTGCAAAATTTCAAAGTTCATCATTGCATGCCTTCTAATTGGAGAAAAAAAAAAGCTCCGGTGCTTAACTTTGCTGAACTTCTCTGCTGAAAAATACAATACAATTGCTATGTTTTGCTGTACAAAGTTGTGGTGACTGGTTATTTGTTGACTCTTTTGCTGCAAAGTGATGAAACATATGACTTTTATTTTTCAAGAGTCAGAAAAAAATGTTTTTGAGTGCTTGTTACTTTTCTGTTTGAAAAAATATAATTCATGGTCTCCTGGTAATGTTAGAATATGCTTTTGTTTTACTGTCTTAAAGTAAATATTATTGTCTTTAGTTTTACCCTCATATAGACACAGTTAAATAGTCACTTTTGTCCATTCATTTTGATTTAAATTCTAGAAATTTTGGTGCCCCAATAGTGTCTTTTGACAACAATGTAATGAACTGTGCGTGCCCTGAAGCACAGACCTTCAAAATTTAGAATAACATGAGTTCATGCTGAAGGACATTTTACTGCCTTATTATTATACTATTATGGGAAATACTCATAGGAGGAATGGTAATATTAAGAAATTATTGTTCATTTGAGTCATAGGTCAAATCAGAGACATTATTGCAAATGTATAGAAGTTATCTTTACCGTTCCTAGAAGGTTAGCTGGAGTTCAAGGCCAAGCATTTATACAACCCAGAAAGGTCAAATTATACATATGATAATACTTGGTGACAACAAAGCCAAAGGTCAAGTCTGCAGCATTGTTGTTGCACATACAGAGAAAATTGCCATTCAGATATCATATGGCATCCCCGCCAGCTCGCGGGCCGGATCCTCATCTGGGCTCTCCTGCTCTAAAACAGATGACTCCGTTTATGCACCTGTGTGTTATAAACTATGTTTTTTTTTTTTTTTTCTTGAATTTTCAGTCATAGTGTAAAAAAAGTAAACACACTCCCATATGTATCTAGTCATTTTCAGTTCATCTTTTAAGACCATAGACTTCTTTTCAGGAGATCAACTGGCTCCAAGCATTTCCATTTGCTGAGTGCTAGCTGTTGCACTCAGAATTCCTACACTAGCAGCATCGGATGTGCACTCTTGCAATGCACAGGTACTTACTAAGGGAATTAAATATTTTAAATTATGGGAAAAAAAGTCTTCTTACAGGTTTTTTGATGTTAGTTTTAGAAAAGTAATATTTTAGACATCCTTCAAACCTTTTCTTTCTGCTATCAAAATTAAACTTTTTAAAAAAACATTGTAATTCATAGTTTATTGTCTCGATTAAGTGGAAGAATAAATTAATGCTTTTTAATAGTTTTTTTTTTTTAAGTAATTTAAGGGCTTGTGAAAATAACCCATTCAAGTGATCAGTTTGAGACTTTAAGGAGGAAGATACTTTTAGAGTAAATTTTCTTTTTTTCTGTAATGAAGTACAGTGTCAGCATAGATCAAGTTGAACCATTCTCCCCAAACCAACAGGAGAAAAATGTTAATGATCCATAATTATGCATAAGGGAAATGGTCATTTGGGAGCATATTCAAACAATAGCTTTTTTTTTTTTTTTTTTTACTTCACTCTATTATACTGTTCTTGGCATTTTGATGTAATCTAACGATAATTCTACTGATACAGTTAGTGAAAGTCCAGAACTGCAGTGCCTTATATACACAATTACCTGTGTATAGCTAGTCTTTTTAGCCATGTTCTGTAAATGGCATCTCAGATCCATAATGTTTAATAATAATAATAATACAAAGCAAAGAAATGTTGCTGTTAAACAGAAACAGATTCCATATTAATTATCCTGTCATTTATGCAGATGTACTTAGACTTGGGAATGACTCAGTAAGACAGCTAAAGACAGAAAAATTCCATTGCAGAAAGAAAAGTGACATTTTCCTTTACGCCTGATTAAATGTACACACTTACAGGGATAATGGCCTTTAAATTTGTTGGCACAAGGCAGTATAGTCAGGTCTATGTATATAAAAAAGGTATCTGTTACAGAAGGAATATGATAATATACATTCAGATAAAAGTAACCTACTACTTATAGATTCATATATTTATATATACAAATATACATAATTTACTTCAAAACGAGTTTAAGTTGGGACTAATCTATAGAGTTTTTTTAGTCATCATATTAATAGCAAAGCATGGGTGACCAGAAATAAAAAAGATATTTTTAATAAATAATTTTATGAAAAATATTATGACCTTAAAATTGAATCCCCATAAATGCTCTTGTGCTCCATACACCGTGACCTCTGTTTTCACTGCAGCTCAGCAAGAGAAATTGCACAGGGTGCCAGTGTACTCATTTGCCTTATTTAATATTTAGCTATTAAATTATGATGCCTTTTGTTCCATCATCTGTGAACATGTTTTCCCACCAAGTAAATAGTATCAGCTGATCACTACATCTTGGTGAGACTAGATAAGTGTATGGAGATAATGATCATACAAAAAAACTCAGCAATTCTCGTATGAGTTGCCGACAGGAATCTTACTGATTGAATTCATATCACATGGGGTATATCACCCCTGGACCAGCGTGGCTTTTGAAGGCAATATCATAGTGAACCTTCTGTGAGGGAATTTGTATCACTTCAGTAATACAAATACTACAGTAAGTAGCGCTTTGTGGAGATTCTACCCTTTGGACGTGAAAGGGAAGAATTATGAATGAAAAAGAAATTATCACAAAGACAAGGTCAAATATCCAGCACTTCAACACAGAAAAATGAACTATTTTTTAAATCCCTAGCTAACAAATTTGCTAACTCCTGTGTTTGCATCTTTTTTTTTTTATTATTTATATATCCTGACTGTTGGTATCCACAGATGGTGTGAGAATCTCAGCTTTTGTTTATTTTCAGAAACTGCCTTTTGAGCCCTCCTCATGATTGCATGGTCTTTACATCAAGAACTCACTGGTGACTGACTTCTCTGTGCTTAGACTGGCGAAGGCAGCGCAACCTCCCCATAGCTACTGTGCTCTAAATTATTTCCCCAACTTTGATTTAGCTTAGTCCAGTTTTAACTACTAAGCCAATCTAATAATGAGCTAAGTGACCAACTGGTCTGAAATCATAATTAAGTGGTATTAATGATGACTCTTCACCAGTCATTACTGAAGAAATGCCCCAGCCTGGGGCTAGTAAGCCTCGTGCTCGTGACAATGACATTTTTTGGAGGGCACAAAATTCACACCTTCTTGTAACATGTTGTGCTGAATGCTTTTACCTTCACTGATGTAAACTACTGGAATTATTCCCATTCCTTCTTTATTAAGAATTGCCCTTTCTGTACAGATGGTAGCTGGGTTTCAGGGCTAGGTTCCTCACAGCATTATTCAGCTGCGCAATCAGCACACACGGTAGGTCTGTATGCCTGGAGGAGGAGTGACTGGTCTTACAGAAAGGCTTTGCAGAGTAGGATGTGACCGTTGCTGCAAGGCAGGGAGAGTCGTGGTGGGCAAAGCAGGGCTCAGCAGCCCCAGCTCTCCAAGGCTTAGAGGTTAGAGACACTAACCAGCTCCTATGCAGGTGATAGTCCCTGATATGTAAGCACTAGCCCAGAAAATGAGCTAGGCCCCTAGAGCAGCTCCTCACCACCCTGCCCTAGCTGCTTCCCCTCCTGCTCCAGCACCCCATTGTACCAGTTGGCCCCAGCCTAACCCGATCCTTGCCCTTCCCTTGCCTTCCACTGGTACCCAGGAAAGGATGGGATAGGGAGAAGATGAGAGCAAAATAGCTGCAATGACTCTGGTCCCTTTCCAGAGAGAGCTGCTGTCCCTATCCCGGGGTGCCGGGGATGCTGCTGTTCTCATCCCGGTGATTACCATGCCACCGGGGTGGGAGTAAAGCAGAGCAGGCAGATTCCTGCTGCCTGGACAGACTCCGGCTCTGCCCTTGCGTGGGAGCTGTGCCCGATGCCCACGCGGCAGGCATTTCCCTGCCCTCAGTGACACTGCTCAAATGAGCTTGTGCAGCCCTGGCTCCCGTGCGACCCCTCCGTCGCCGTGGCACAGCTGTTTGTGCAGCTGTGCAGCCAGCCAGATGGGAGAAGTGATTCTGGCTGGAAAGAGAAATGTGTTGCTTCTTGCTGGCGTTTATATATTTTTTTTTCCAGCCAGATCAATTCCCTGCTCTGGGTCAGCTGGGCAGGCACACAGAGAGCTGTGCTCGGGCAGCAACGGGACAGCAGGATGAGGGAGCCGGCAGTCCCTGAGCTTGTCTGACCACTCGAGATATACTCGAGGCCTGACCAATGTTCGATGCGCGTTTATACTGATGGGAGAGCAACCCACCTCCTGTCCTCCCCATGCAGGATTCACTACCACCCTCCCTGACCCAGTTTCTGCTCTGACCAAAGCATGAGGCTTTTGCAGACAGTGGCTCAAGCAACACTGGCTGCTTTGCCTATACCTAAAGTCACCAACATCAGGAGCTGCATTATCATGAAAAATACTCTCTTCCCAAGCAGCTTGTCTGCCCACCTCATGGGCAGTGCACAGTCTTGGTTACTGACTTCACCGTGCTGTTTCCTCTGAGGTAGGTGAAGAGTAAACACACTCGGCACCCAGTAGGTCTCAGACTCTGGCCTGAGACAGCGAGTGATTTGGCCCTCCCGCACTCTTCAGGGCCAAATATTGAAATAACTTACAGAAACCTTGATACTCAGCAGATAGTAAGCAACTATTGGCAGGAATTTTATTCTCTTTAGTATAGATCATGTCGAGTTCCCCAAATCAAAGTATGCCCAAACTGCGAATTAGGAAAAATAAAAGTTTGTTTTGATTGGCAAACAACAAACTGTACTGAAGCCACATAGAAAAAGGCATGCCATTTTATTCTGACTGCTGTCACATATTGCATACAGCATTTTAATATAGTCCTGGTCCATTTATTCTGATTTACCTGTTAATAAATAGCTAATAAATGTCTCTGACAGCTCTATCCATCTTTCCTTGCCTGTGTATTTTAAAGGAGGTTTATCCTATATCTAGGGGATCCTAATCCCTATGAGCTAGACTTTGGAAGGTAGGATGCATTTCTCTTTCAAAGGCTCAGGGTAATAGCACGTCCTTTCTGTTCCAAAGTCATAGTGAAGACAAGTTCCTCTAGATGAAAGCACCACAGTTAATCCGCCTCAGGATTGGTGTCTCCAAGTAGCACCCTGGGGAACTAGAATAAAAAGAAGTGTTTTTTGCCTGGTGAGCTGTAGAGCTACAGTGTATGAAAATCCTTGTTGTACAGTACGCTATATTGTTTCCCCAATGTATTTTTCTGTGCTCTGAATGAAGTACTTATATGCAGGGAAATTGGCTTTGAGGCAGCGGATGAAATCGTAATGGTGTCAGTGATCTGCCTTGCAGCAGAACAAGCCATCAGCTGATAGATCATGTTTAACCACACAAGGCTGGATCCCGCAGCCCTTTCTCATGCTTAGCAGACTCATAAATGTTAGGGGCTGTTTTGTTAACATCCGTGAGACTGCTCTGAGAAGTAGGGCTAATTCCAATCCAAACATATTAAGGCTATGTTGTTGATTAATTACAATCAGTTGTAAAAGAAAGTGAGCCTTTATTTTTCTCTCTCCTTCTTTTTAATTATTTTGAAAAAAAAAAATCGCACCAGTCTCAACTATTTCAATTCATTGCACTTTTTAAAATGTTCAGGACAGATAAAGACAAGGTCAGCTTGTTATTTCATGGTGTTTTTTTCTCTCTTTTTGCTGTTGTACTTTTCAATGTGATTATTTTTGAGGGTAGCATCTGAACTTTTTCCACAGTTCTGAAAATGAAATCTATTTTGTTGTGTTACGGTACTGTCAAAGGTCCTGTTGAACATACAGACTGTTGTGCCAGCAGTTTGCCCTGACACAGGGAAAAGTAGAGTTCCTGTTTCATTGATTTTATCACTTCTTTATTCAGTGCTGTGAATCCTCTAAACTCTGAATGAAAGCTGACATTTTGTGATTTTTTTCCTCTCTCCTTGTATTGATTTGTTATCTCAGAGCCGCTCAGATGCAAGGAGTGAGAGCGCTACATTTTTAAAAGACATAATTGCAGTGAGGTATTTGCGTGATCAGAGAGTAAGCAATTGCCTTTTCATCTTTTTAAAAGCATTTTCTTTGAATATTCTCTTTTACTTTCTGAAGGGTCACCATTATATCTAAAACCAGACTGATATATCTAAGGCTCAGCTCTGCATGATGAAAGGTTCTCAAGACGCAGTTCCTGGCGACTAATTGGTGAGTACTTCCTCAGTGCTTACTGTAAATCAGTTTAATTTTGCCTTGCAATTGATGTGATAGGATTTCCAGTCAGCTGATGCTGAAGTATAATTTAACTTCATGTGAGGCTCAAACTGATGATGCAAACTGAACTGAAACCTTTCAAAACACATATGGCTCATGAAACCCCCAATTAATGATCAATCAACCTTAACTAACCACCCTCAAATAATTTTCTGTTGAAAATTTGAAAATATTTGTCAGGGAATCCATATAGCATGAAAAAGCCCATGCGATTGCAGGCTGCATGCTCCTGGGAAGACTGCAGTTTGCCTCACCGATGCTTCACACGGAGCATCAAACCCTGGCCAATCTCTTCTATCTTTTCATCTCTTCTTAGAAACCTATTTTCTCAATTCAGCTTTTTCATCAAACTGATGGACTAGCATTTGTTCTGAAGGCAGGGAAAGGAAAGTGGCTTAATTTGTTCTTAAAAATGGGTAATTTCCTCAAGTTCTGAGAGCCGGTAAACCTGGCTCCATCTCAGGAACATTAGTGTTCTTTGTTTTGCAAACCTCATCAAATTTGCTGTTCAGAAGAACAATCTGTGCAGTGACTGGTGAAATCAGCCGCTCTTATTTTTCGCTATTATAATACAGCTGTTAAAGCAATTCCTTTCTTTTCTATTCAAAGCTTGGTCTATTCTCTAGAGCAGAAATTTGTCTGGGAAAGAAAAATGTCACAACTCCATTTATAAATGCCAGTGGGCTGTTGTAATATTTAATCCATTTATTTTGATTATATGTGTTCTCCTGAATACATGTGTTTGTTCTTGCTCTCACCTAACACCTGCTTTCTGTACATGCATTGTTGCAGTAATAGTGTCTTCTTCATCTTCTCATCACTGTTATTGCAGGCTAATCCTCAATTGATATAAATTAGTTGCAGGTGGGCATTTAATGCTTTAGGATGGAGCCTCTACTGTTTCTAATCTGAGTACCTCAGAGTGCTGTAAAAAATCTGTTTTTTTTTTTTTAAGAATTGATTTACTTTTTCTGGGGCACTCAAGATGAGGTGTATTTTGATGACCCTCCCTTGTTACTTACACATGCTGAACTAGTCAAACAATTCACAGAAATGTTAGGTAAATACTTTAGTTAATTAATTAAATCTTTTCCTTGCTACATCCAGAGGGTGGGGATAGTTTGCTTTTTGTTCCTTGCCCAACACTAAGAACTCCCTGAAACAAGAAAATATTCCTATCAGCTTTTAACTGAGTTAGAAACAAAAGCCTGGGCAAATGAAGTGTTTTGTTCTTTGTAACATCACAAGTCCACAGCAGAGCTAGGACTGGTGTACAGATCATTTGGGGTCAAGTCTCAAGTCCGCTTGTTTCCTTTTTTTCTGCAAATGGGAGCTTCGAGGAGCACAAAAAATTGGCCTGAACTGACTTGTGTAATCTGGCGTGTATTGTGAAAGCTCTGTCATCTTCCATTTTTATCAACTATTTTTGGTTAAAATGTAACCATTTGACTGATAATTAGCTTGTCTGCGCCTTTATGGCGTCTCAGTTCTGAAACAATATGTAAAGTGTCAGCGAGGTAAAAGCAAAATTTGAGAATACTTGATGTCTTGAGCTTAAAATGGTGTCAGAATAGGTTCTGTATCTTTTTGAAGAGAAAGTTGCTATTTCTTTTAGAGCAGCAGTATGGGATTTTTTTTCATTACAGCTCTGCATGCACTAGTCTCCTACAGGGCAAATTGCTTTATTTAACATGCCACAGAAAGCTACTACTGTTGCATCAGAGAGATGGAATGCTTCTCTTAAGCTGTAATGCCAATAATTGCCTTTGGACTTCCACACAAAGAAAGTTTTGGTCTTCAAACTGTCTGGAAGGGTTTGTCTGTAATTGCTGTAATGTACAATCACTCCTAGAATGAAAAGGAAAATGACATATATTTAGAAAGTTCAATAAGAACAGTGCAAACAAGCAATGCTATTATCCGAGATGGTGAATGAGCCTCATGTTCTGAGGCTGAGCTTCAGAAATTGTTTTATTGCACATGGTGAGCAGACACATTGTTAATATAAAAGTATAATGAAAGCAGTTGGACTAACCACAAGAACACCCCGTGAGGCATCCATGTTTGGTTAAACATATTTGTCTGAATTCATACCAGGCAACTGGGCTGACAGATTACTTATGTCTGGATTCTTCTCTTTCAAATGGATTCACACTGGAGTAGGTATATCCCACTGGTGCATGGAAAATCACCTTGCCCTCATCCTTCAAAGGCAAACTAGCCTGTATTTAACAACAGTTAAAACTCTGGTAGACTCTTGGACTTCAGATATAGATGCACTTTTAGGGAAATACCTTGGCCAAATCTCTCTACACTCTTTAGCCACGGCATGAGTTTGTCCCACTTGCTGCTAACCAGAGCATAAAAAAAAAAATTACAGGTATGGGTGCAAGGCAAGGGTGACCCAAAGTGATCATCTTGCTTGGCCTGATTTACTGCAATGTTCTCTGCGCCGTGGGAAGTTGTCTTCCTGAGAGCTGTAGTGCGGGCAGATCTCAGGAGACCCAACCGAAGGGTGCACGAGGCTGCGGGCTCAGGACTCCTGCACTGACATTGTGCTGCAGCGGGGAGAAAGGGAAGCCCTGAAAGGAGGAAGGAACAATCCAGCCCTTTTAACAGAAATCATGGCAAAACAGGAAAGGATTTTTTTTTTAATTCTCTTGCAAAGTAAACTGTGGGGCAGACCAGAATGTTCTAGATCATATGTTTGCATATGACTTCCACTCTTCCTTCGTCTTGTAAAGTCTTTTAAACATGTAATGTTTTTCTCATCATCTTATTCATTGCCATAGTAAGTAACTGTGCTTTCCCAAATGGGAAGCTATCTTCAAATAAGAAATAATTCATTGAACTATATGAATTCCAAAACAAATATCTGTCCTGGCTTTTCATGAAAATATTTCTAATTTATTTTCCTCTCAGTGCAATATGTCAATGCATTTTTGACAGTATCAGAATATTTAGGATTTCTTCCCATGTTACCTTACAGATCTTTAAAATAAATTGATGTAATAAAATTGATTTAAAAATGTCTGGTGTTGTCTCGATGCATTGGCAACTCAGAGTAGCCAATGCAGAATTCTGATGACTGAAGTTTTATCTTCTTTTTTTTCTGGTTTTGCTAAATCAAAGTGTTTAAAGCAAAATATAGTCCTTAAGATATAAGTGACTTATAGATCTAAATAGTTTTTCTCTGCACTTGCATCTACCAAAAAATAATTTTTACTGGTTCTCCTGTGGGTATGTGATAGTGTTTTGTGCCAACAAAAAGGGTTCTCAGAATTGCAATATGCAAGACAGCTGTACTTCTAATGGCATTTAAAGAAATGATAACAATATGTGTAAAAGAAATTCAGTCCTCAAAGTTAGGATGCCATGACCCATTGCGTTACACAGGGAAGCAAAAGCTCATGCGCGTTACAAAAACACTGCAGGTGATGTTGACAAGCTGGTCAGCCTTGTGCCCTCTCTACCTCACAACCTAGCTAGGTTATAGCTTCCAAAAAGCTTTTCTCTCTTTACTTCTTTGTTTGTTTGCCCCATTGAAATGGCCAAAGAGCTGGTAACAAGCGATCCCGCAGCTTCACTCCATGCTCTCCAGGTCCCCGTCGCCCCTCCAGGCTCCACATCTCTGCAGCCCCTTCCCCAGGGCCAGGGCAGCCCTTTGGCCTGCAGCAGGGTCTGTTGATAAGAAGTCTGAGTATTTTGGCAACTGATACGGCGTGTTGTGGCTTTTGTGAGTGATATCATAGGGAGTTCTGCTTGTGCTTTTGCCTTTGTAAGTGTGAGTGAGCTCCATGGTCATATTGCCACTCTGTCACCTCCTGCAAACACATGTAGACATGTGATGTGCGACAGGCACGGTGCGGGTAGCGCGTTTGGATCGCTGTGACAGGAGTGATGGAACTGCAATCCTGATTGATAGGCTGCGTTGCTGTATTAACTGAGCGATCCAAGAGGCACACAGAAATAGGCTGTGATGCAGGTGGAAGGAGTGGAGGTGTGTTTGGGGGTCCAGCAAGCTTAGGATATTTTGAAAATAATTTGTCTTGACAAAAATTCAGAGACTAAAACTGCTTAAGAAACTGTGCATCTTTGCTAATATTAAACTATGAAGCATTCAGTATTTTGCAAAATTGTATCCCTATTTGAAAATCTTATATGTATATAAGATTTTATCTATAAGAAACATATGTATTCGGATATGCTTATTCTAATATATATATTTACATATTTACACTTACATTATATATACTTTAGTATATATTATATATAGCATATATTATGTAAGTATACTTCTATATGTGTATATATACACATATATATTGATATACTCAAATTTACACAGATACCAAATATTTACACAGATAAAAGCTTATGAAAGTGTAACAGTGGTAATGTCTAGGCACTGCTAAATTCTAGTTGTGGAGTAAAGGAATCTAAAACAAAAACCAAAATGAAGTGGTTCTCAGCTGGTTCCTTTGTGTCAGAATCATATGCTTGACACTATGCTTGACTCGGAGTGCACATCAGTCACAGAGAGACATGGCCTGAAATGGCCTTATGTGCATGTGTGCACCACAAGGAGAAGAGACCCCTTAGTCACTTGGATGTTTGAGAAAAAGAAAAAAAAATCCAAAGAGCGTAAACCGAGGGGAATATGTCAACTTTTTCTTTTGATTTATCATTCTGCTTCTTTTATTCCTTTGTTGCTGTTGGTGTTTTTTAATATTTTAATGGATGGATTAAAAAAAAAAGACATTCCCAATGTAATCAATGCATGATTTTATAAGGCATTGCCCTTAATCTAACACATCTGTGTTATCTGATCCAAGACTGCCTATAGGATAGAGGGCTAGATTTTTAGATCATATAAACTCTTGCAGTAGACTTCAAGGGGGTCAGACTAACTGCATCAAGTCAGTGAGTTGGTCGTGTTTGTTACTGGACTTTTAAGTGTTACCATATTTTTTCTGGTCTATTACTGAAGCCCATACCAAGTATCACTCTTATAAAACAATTTCCTTTTGGCTGAGCTGATTTTTGCTTCAGGCTGGCATCTACTAACTTCAGGGAAGCTTTGCTATCGCAGGGAACAGGAACAAAAACAGCTTTTTTGTAGTAGTCAAGCATCTTCATGCTGATCTCCTGGCTTCTGGAGTCACTAATTTCCAGGTATAACCTTCCTTTTTGGAGCACAAGGCCAGCTTGAGTGACCTGCATGAAAACCTGCTTGACCTGGAGCTGGAAACGCACAGGTCTACCCTGTCCTGTCCCAAAACAGAGTCACAGTAGAAATGATGGGCTTGGATCAGCTCTACCAGTCACGGTAGATGTCCCAGACCTGGGTGACCCCCAAGTTTATCACTGAGCAGAGACGCTATAATGGAAGGGGCTAATAATAGTGAACCTGGGGCTCGTGTCCCTGCTTTAAGGAAGATATTGTGAAGCTGGGGTGAGTGTTAACAAGATTCGCACAAATGGATCTAGAGGACTGAGGACAAGGACACACAGCTGGAGAAACAGCTCTGAATGGCTGCAGTTACCAAAAGGCCAAAAAAAAAAAAAAAAAAAAAAAAAAAGGAGATAGAGAGGATTTCATCCCCTCCCAGGAGAAAGGATCAAGTAGTGATGCAGCACTTAATTTAGCAGTCGTTTAGGAGTGATCAGCCTGAAATTGAGGACGGGGAGTTATGCTGGAAAGAAAACAAGCTTTTTACTGTATGGGTAATTAACTATTACAACAACCTCTGGCTTTAAATGACCTTTCATCTTTTACTGTTTCCATCTTGAGAACAGCTCCTTTTCTGGAAGTTATATTTTATCCAAAAACACACTTTTTGGAACTCCGTGCTATTGTCACTGAATGGAGTAGTCTGTAGTGCACATGGGAAGTTCTATTAAACAATCTGATGCTCCCACCGATCTTGAGACACTGCAGATGAGCACAGAAACTTCTCATGGTGACGCTACATGTGGAGGCTGCAGCTCCCAGAGCAAAATCCTCCGTTTCCAGCAATGCGACCAGAGCGCGGAGATCGAGCCTGATGGTCGCGTGGTTTCACTGCCTTCTTCGAGATAGCATCGTCTGCGCGCGGGTCTCTCCAATGCAAATTAAGAGCAGCCCTTGGGCTCCTGGCGCCTGGCCAGCACGGAGCTCCGTTAAGCGGAGCCTGGCTCCTTGCCGGAATAACCGTTGCTCCATGCGGGGAGAGTGGAGAGCACCCTCAGTTATTCAGATGCCCTCGATCTGGGCAGCAGCTTGGAGTACTCAGGCTTAAGCACAGAAGGATTTTGAGTTTCTCTCGTTTTTCCCTTCACTGATTTCCTCAGCTCCCAGGAAGATACCTGAAGAATGTCACTCCAGACTAATCTTTACCTAAAGTGCTGCCCTTGCAGTGTTGAGGCCCGGGAATGCAATCCAGCTGCTTCCTTGCGTCTTGGTATCTGGAGAAGTTTCGAGCTGATTCTGCTATTAGTGCCTCTGTTTTTCCAGGCTGCTTCAGCAGTTTTACAAGCTTGTCTCTATCTCTGTGAATGTGATTCATTTTTCTGAACCATGCAAACTGATAGCACTGCTAACTAAGACCGAGGACTTCAGATGTCCATATAGCACTTCCTTTCAGACGTAATTTAATTTAAGAAATCATATAAAAGCAACATGAAAGACCTAGTCCCAGTCGGTACTTTATATGGGTCTTCCAAAATGTGACACAAACACAAATAAAAATACACCAAAGGAAATGGTCTCATACAAGAGGAAATCTTATGTATCAAACAAAACTACTAACCATATTTTTAATTGATAAAACCATATTTTTATTTCCATTTTATAACTAAGGGTAGAAAAAAAAGAAAAGGAGTAAAAAGAAGGAAATAAGTAGAAATATGATCTTTCAAAACCAGTGGCTGTTTACTGTATTTCATCTGTTTTTCTCAATGTCTTCCACATTCTACATACAATTTAGGAGAAAATGAATTTTGTCATGTAACTAAAGATAAGATTAGTGCAGTTTCTTAACAAGGGAAAGTATAACAACACTGCAGCTCCCGGGAGCCTATTTTATATACTCTGTTCTGAGTGCTGCTGTGGGTTGCAGTGAGTCCCACTCCCATGAAATTATCAGAAGGCTCAAAAAGTCCTTTATAGGCACCTGGGGACTAATCTGAAACCTGATGAAGGCAAGGGAACTACTGCCCTGAGCTTCAAAGAGTTCAGATCACTGCATTTGGGGCAAATGATTCGGGTAGCCCACAGTTTTGGTAGGTCTCTTTTCCCACTGTTTTCCATGTTTGTTATGGCTTCTGTCTCTCACTTCAAGCTAGTAGACGGCATGGCTCCTCTTCTTACAGTAAAGCCACTTGTTTCAGGGGAAAAAAAATCAATGCTGTGCTCATGCTCGGTGGGACGCTGTCCTGCCCTTCTTCAGCAGGTAATCCTGGCAAGTGGCTTGGGAAGGACAGCTCACAGCCAGGCCTGTCACCGTGCGGGTTCGCACTGGTCCAGGCAAGGGCAGCGGGGAGAGGCGGTGGTTCGTGCTGCATGAGCAGAGCGCAGGGCTGCAGGCAGCGCCCGCGCGATGCGATGTTGGCTCTCGGAGTGTCCCAGCTTGGTCATGAAGGGAGCCTCAAACCACCCCCTCTTTTCTTGGGAATTCTTGGCCCTAAGTGGAGGGTTGAGCCCAGGTTGAGGAGGAAGCCCAGGCTGCAGCCCTGCAGGACAGGGGGTTTCCTGCCTCCCACCCATCCATCCCAGGGATGAGGCCAGCTCTGACCCCGGGAGCCGCTCGGGGTCCTGCAGGGCAGAGCGGCAGGGAGCTCCCCTGGGTACGGCTACAAAAAGTAGCGCGGTGCCTGTTTAAACAAGTGTGTCTGAGCAGGAAAAGCAAACAGACAGCGAGCGACTCGAGTCTCCCCGCTCGTATGATGCTCGAGATGATAAGCAGGGATATATTTTCACATAATTGGGCTGTGTCAAGGCTCTGGCCGTTTGATCAGATAGGAACTTTCCATGTAGTCTCACATCAGAGGGCTAGTAAACTACAAATTAAGGCAGGCTTCAGATTTTGTCTGCGGAGTAGCCAAATAAATTGAATTTTATCCCAGAGGTCATAAGTGAGGGGGAAGGGAAGGGAAGGGAGAGGAGGAGGATCCCCAGCGGGGAGAAGAATACTGTGACCAAGATAACTGAGCCCAAAACACAGGCAAGGGTACGGGAATTAAATAATTTGAGAAAGGGCTCAGTCACTCCTGGAACTTTAAGCACTGGGAAGATGTAGATCGGCATCCCCGGCACCAGCTGGGAGCTTTGCGAGCCCACACTTCCATCACGCAGAAGGGGCCTGTGGGGAGGCAGGGCTGGAGAAGGGCAGGGGGATTTAATGCACGATTGCTCCGTTAAAGGTATTTTGTTTGCTTTTGTTCTGTTTGAGGGTTGTTTTTCATTTTATTTGGTGTTTGCCTACTTATAAGGCTGACTTGTTCGGACAGAGGGAAACACCCTGGGGTACCTCACCCAGGCGGGTGGAGTGAGGGCCCAGAGAGCCCTCCTCCCCTCTCCGTGCAGCTATCCCGCTGCCGCTCCATGCACACCTCCCAAATCCATGCACACCTCCCGTTTGCCCGCACACCCTGGGCCTGGCCTTCCCTGTGCTCCAGGGCAGCCCGCTCTGCCTCACCTCCCTCGCGGCACCTGCCCGGCCTGGCCCTGTGAAGGGAGCCCCGCTGCCTGCCAGGGCTTTTCCTGGCACATCCCTCCTGCACACTCACGTTGGGCTCCCCAGCCCTGTCCTCCACGCGGGTTCCCAGGCTCCAGAAAAGAAGGCCAGGGGGACTCCGGGGGCCTGGCTGGCTCCCAGCCAGTCCTGCTGAAACGGATCCCAAGAGCCAGATTTACTCCTCAGAACGGAGTTTCCAGTGACTTTCCAAGATGCTCTTCACTCTCTTTTCTGCACTTCCCATCTCCGCCTTCCCTCCCTCCCTCCACCCTCCTACACTCCTCAAACTCTGAGGCTGGACGGAGGCGCTGCCTGCTGCCACTGCTGGGGCGCTTGCAGGGTAGCACTCCCTCCCCTTGTCAGCCTCGTGCACACGCCTGTGCCGCTTCTTTTCCTGGCCCTGGTTTTATGTACCAGGATTTAGTACTTGGGTCAGCAAGTGAGGAAGAATCGATTTCCCTGTGCGGTTGCTGTTGCCTGTGGTTTTCCCCACAGACGGCACTGGGAATCTGCTGGTGCCTGCAGTGAGGATGTGGAGATGGGGTGTGTGTGTGTCCCACATCTGCCATGTGGGTTACAAGGCAAAGTCTGATGCTGCTTGAAAGACTGGACGAGGTCCTGCTTTGACCAACGAGCTGTTGAAAAGCAAGGCAAACTTGTCCCAACTGGGGGCTCGCTCTTATTACATAAATAATGTCAAAAGCACGTATGCATGCGGGGAATAATGTGCAAGCAGCTCGAGGCAGACTGATGTCTAGAAATGTTATCTCTTCTCTCTCAAATCCTAATCAGCCCAGCAGTGGGCAAGCCAGGAACATTTTAGATTATGTCTATGCTCGTGGTTGATGGAAAATCTGAGAGGAACATAAGCTTTCTGAAAGACAAATTCAGTTTCCCTACAAAATATTTGGGATTTTTTTTTCCCTCCTCCCCTGGCAGTGAGATTGTTTGGTTACACTGATTTATTAGAATGACATAACTCACAGTATCATATCTAGCCATCGGCCACCACTCAGCAAAAGGATGTGGTGAGATCACATCGCCAAAATAATAAGGCGCTGGAGTTCCTAAACAGAAGGTTACATATCATCAGGGCAGTTTCAAATATTTGTGGATGGCCTTGATAGTTGCAGGAGTTGATGCTGTTTTGTTTTTCCATTGACAGAGACTGGAAGATACCTGATACCAGTTTGAGTACAGCTTCCTTTGCATGGGGACAGGCAAAAGGATATATATGTTCATGTAAGAACATACATGTTCAGGACTAGTAATTTTTTGCACAAGTCCATCACTTTCTAACCATCTCAGTCAAGGAAGAAAGAAATCATTGCCCTGATCCTGTTTCCTCCAGTTCAGAGGAACTGTGGGCCTCGGGTTTTACAAACTAGGGCAGGGGAGCATCTTGTCCTGGGAAGCTCTAGGACACCTCCAGGCTCGTCCAAAAGGAGCACCATGAGGTTCAGCTTCAGCGCCCGCACGTCGAGCAGTGCCCGGCCTGGCTCCAGCCGTGCTCCAGGGGCAGCAGCTGGAGGAGAAACATGGTGCCACGCACAGGCACTGGGTCTCCCTCGACTTTTCCTTCAACATACTTTTCCCCCAGCAGCTCATTATTATCTAGCTGAAACGTATATCCTTCCAAAGGGAAATTCTTTGCTATAAACACAGAAAATCTCTGTGGGGAACAGAGCTAGGTCAGGACTTTTGCAGTTTGCAGGGTTCTTTCAAGACGGGATGACATGCATTTCCTCTGCTATGTATGTTTTGCCGGTGTCCTTTGCATCACATATTTTCCAGTGACTTAGAGCGATGCAAGGAATGACTGTTACACAACAAGCAAAGAAGCAGGGGGATTAGTCCAATGGTCTTGCAAGTTTGAAGTATTTCATCTTCTTCAAAAGAGGGGGAAAAAAATCCTCTGTCCTTGTGAGCAAATGATTAGAAGAACACTGGGAATACAATAATTACCCCAAATGGAAACTCAGACCGCAGTCAAACAATACGGCTTTTGTAAACCGGCTCCGCCTGTTAAAAATCTAGGAAATCTCATAACTAGAACTGGCGAAATCCTTTTCTTATGCAATGATATGTAAAAGGCTCCTGAGAAATGAGGAGTAAACATGGGAATGCAGTAGAATAGCATGGTAATGAACTTGCTCTGAGGATCGGAGATCGCCTCCACGGTACCAGCGTGGATTCCTTCAACCACAAAGTATTTTCTCATGTTGCAGAATTTGGGACAAATTACATTTCGTGACATTTCGCCAATAAACAAGCACGTGAAGACAAATAAACCAAGACTTGCTCTAATCTACCTTGATCGTTGCGGAATTCAAGGGGGACCAAAGGAATTGGGAGCGAGACAGAGTGTGGCTTTCAATGAATGTCCTTTATGCGGGAACGGAGAGACGATCATTTATATCCTTCATATTTTATAGTTTTGCCTCTAGGAAAGAAAAGACCAGCGGAGCCCTGACTATCATTTTCTCATAATGATCGCATTCAATCTAGTGATTCACAGTGAATCATATAATAAGGTTTCCATTTGAGCATGGGGAAAAGAAGGAGGGGGAGTTAAACTTTGTTAGTTCGCATTCATGCCCCCGGCCTCCTGTTTCCCTTGAACTGTCCAGTTCAAACGACTCACCCATGGGGCGAAATTTCTTTCTTTTTTTTTCTTTTTTTTTTTTCTTCTTTTTTTTTTCTTTTCTTTTCCCTCGGTTACTCTCCTAGCAATTAAAAAAAAAATAAAAATAAAAAAGCAAGAGAAGCTGACAGGTTAATTGGTTAATTGTACAGTTTTCCTACTGCGCTGTTTCAGCACGTCTCGCCGGGGCCGGCTCTGCTTTTGCGGCCTCTCGGGGCGGCGAGACGGGACCGAGGACGGGACCGGGACCGAGACCAGGGCAGGAACCGGGGCAGGAAGCGGGTCAGGGCCGTAGGGGCCGAGGCCGGGGGCCCCGCGGAGCGCGGCCCTTTGCGCGGCGTGCGGAGGCGCCCGCAGCGCGGGGGCTCCCGCGGAGCACCGAGCCCGGCGCGGCGCCAGGGGGAGAACGGGAAAAGCGCCTCGAAACGAGCTCCCCGGGGCCCCCGCTTGCAGCGGCATCGGGTACGGGATTGAACGTCCCTTTTTGGCACTTCGGTCCGAACTCGCACCCACCACCCCTCGGACCAGCAGGGACAGCCCGCTCCGCGCACCCTTCCTTCAGCTTGGGGTAAAACCGGGGGATTTCGGCACTTCGGGCTCTGCTTCGCGCTCCAGAGGCTTTTGCAGAGGTCCCTGCACACACGTGTATGCACATAAATAAACGCGACAGCTCGCTGCTAATGCACGGAACGTGCAGCCGGGGGGCGGATGCTCCGTCTGCTCTGGGGACCGTTGTCGGCTGCAGACACTTGAAGGTAAAAATACATAAAAAAAAATAAAATACAATAAAAAGAGACCGACAACTGCAGAGTAAACCGCCCGGCGGGCCGGCTCCTCCGTGGCCGCGGGGCTGGAGGGAAACGAGGCCCGGGCAGCAGTAACCGGGAGCAGCCCCGGGATGCGGGGAAAGGCTCGGGGAGCCCCGAGGCCGGGGCTGAGCGCGCACGGGGAGGCAGGAGGCGGGTGCGGGGCAGCAGGAGCCGCCGCGTCCCCGCGCCCGACGAGGTGGCACCTCCGCAGAAACCGGCGCGTTGTCTCTGAAGGGGAAACTCCCGCCTTAGCCACGGGGCTTTCCCCTGGACAGCCAAGTTGTCTTTTGGGCAGAGCAGAGAGTCTCGGAGTCTGCTTGACATCTTGAAGCTTAAATAACCATAAGGCATCGTTACTGCCTGGCAGCAAAGTGCCTCGTTACGCCTGATTGAGCTAATTGCTTTGAAATAGGATATATTATCTATAATTATGGAGATCTTGAAGGAGACGGCCAGCCTTTTCTTTCATCTTTTCCAAGTGCATCATAATGTAGCGATCAAATTAATTTGGGCCACTTGAAATAGTGCTTTCCTTTCAGCCCCTGCTCCTCCGAGCCTTAAAGGGACACGGACGCCTCGGCGGCTTGAGTGCGGGCACCCAAATTCCCGCTAAGCTGTCTCGGAGGAACAGACCAGGTGGCGGTAGCCTTAAAAACAGTTTGGGTTACGTTTGATCTGTGCACGAAGGAAAAGTGAAAGAGGGGGAGAGGTAGGAAAAAAAAAGAGAGAGAGAAGAAAAGGAGGGAGCGAAGCAGAAATTAAGCCTTTCGCCTTATTAAGTGTTCGGGGACGGGAGTGGCGAGACAGGACACGAGGGGCTGCTGGCTGCAGCCCGCGGGACGGTGCCGGCAGCCGGCGGCTCCCCCGCGCCGTCGGGGCGACCCCGTCCGGGGTTCGGAGCTCCGCGCGGCATCGCCGAGCTCCGGTCCAGCCGGGCGGGCAGCTTGGACGGCCCAGGACACGGCGGGTGGGGGAGGGAGGCTTCCCGAATCCGCCGAGGCTCCCTGCGTTTTGCAGAGCGCTCCCGTCTCTTGCAGTCGGGAGCTACTGTCTCGGGGGGAATAAAAATAGGGACAAGGAAAACAACATCAGCGACACCCCTTCTTTCTTACCGCTCCGTGTTAGTTCAAAGATAACGTTTACAAAAGACGGACAATGCCCTGAATGGGCTTAGAGATGCCTCGTGGGGGGGGGGGGGGGGGGGGGGGGGGGGGGGGGGGGGGGGGGGGGGG
>JAWLRI010000332.1:8178235-8190421 GCA_034781795.1 Crypturellus tataupa | reverse complement strand
GCGTTTTTCCTCTTTTCATTTCTTTTTTGTTTTATTTATTTTTTTTCCGTGTACTTTACCTTCAAACATTAGGAACTGAGAAATTGGTGCTTTTTTTCCCCCTTTATTTTCTTTCTTCCTCCTTTTCTTCGCTGCTTTCATTTCCAGCAATTTAAAACGTTAAGGTTGAAGCAAAGTTAGAAGGAAAATAATTGCTGTAATGAGGCTAGGCAATCTTCTGCAGGCACCGTGGCTCCAGCGAGACTGTAGCTGGGGGCGAGGCGGGACTTTTATCATCCCCTAAATATCAATGATGCTTTCAATAACTCAACGAAACAACATACCTGAACCCAGCCGCTTTTTTTTCCAACGCTCGCTTTTCTAATCCTTCTATTCTCATCTCTCGCTCCCTTTTGGCAGCCCAGTCCTTATTGGGCTGGGGATTTTTTTTTTCTGTGGGATTTTTTTTCTGTCTTTCTTTTCCCTTCATTTCTTTTCTCTGTGCAAACGACAGTGTCTGCGCTCCTGACCCCAGCGCCCATCGCCCGACGGACGGGGAGACCACGGCTGTTTCCCACGTTGCGCCTGGCAGAAGAGGCTGCAGATAAAACCTCAGCCTCCTGCGCGGCCAGATCAGGGGCTGGAGGGGGGATCTAGCCGCGCATGGGGCCAGGGTTATCCCGTAAAGAAACCCTTAACCTGTTGAGAGACATTTTTAAAGAGCGTAAATTGCTTTGAACTAGTTTCCCGCAAGCGCATCCCGCCTCCGCCCGCACCTTTGGGTGCTCCGGTGCGGCAGCGCGGAGGCTCTGGGCAGCCCGTGTACTTTCATCTCTCCACTCACTTCGCATGTATTTTTATTTTATTTTATTTTATTTTATTTTATTTTATTTTATTTTATTTTATTTTATTTTATTTTATTTTATTTTATTTTTTTACTTATTTTATTTTATTTTTTACTTTTTTTTTTTCAACTCGGGATGTATATTGGAAGCGCAGGATTCCTATTGAACATGTCTTTGCTTTAAGTTTTCCCCCTGACCCTTGGGCTAAAGTCCTTGGTTGCTCAATTAAACCCAGATGAGAACAATTAATAACTAAGTAATGACAATAAGTTGGGAATCACACGGATGAACGCTCCATGTGAATAGGAAAAGCTCACACAAAAGAGCAAAAAGGATTTGTCGGCTCTTTTTAAGGGGGAATTGGCTTTTCTTTTTTCTAGCCTCTGGCTTACCAGCAAATAAAACTCACTTTTGTGTCTTTGTCGCCTTAAGGATCTCAGTGGGCAGTTGGAAGTGAGAATGGCTGTTTTCCTTTCAACTTGAGGGTGCTGGCGCCACGCAGCCCCAAGGATAGAGAGTAGCCAAAGCAAAGTTTCCTAATAACTGCCGGCTCCCCCGCCGCCCCCCCGGGCCCTCCGATCCCCCCCTCCGCGCGTCTCCGCGCACTCCGAGAAAGCCCCGGCAGACGGAGGAGAGAAAACAGAGGGGCCCCCGGCACATCCGTGTCCCGGCCGCCCCGCGCACACTCGGACGCGCCGGGGCCGCTCCCCGGCCATGGGAAAGCCCGGGGCTGCCGTCGCTTCCACGGGGGGGAATTAAATGGCCCGGTCGCCCGCGCCGAGCGGAGCAGCGAGCAAACCCGTCGTGCAGGCGCACGAGGCAGGAAGCCATTTTTCCACCCTTTATTCGCACAAAAGAGCCCGACTGTAGCATGTGGCCGGCGACTGTGTTATGCGAACGTGAAACCGGCCCCTGAATGCAGCTTTGCCTGTAGCCAACCCTTTGCAGGCTTTAAAAATCCCGAGCACCCGTCTGGGAAACGCCGCTGCATTGGGGCAGGCGGGTTTCAGGCCTGGGCAGAAGGGGAAGCACTTGGTGTTTTTGCAGTTTAAAAGTAAGGAGAGGATCTCCGTGAGGTCTAGCTGCAAAGAAGGCTACTGGAAAAACCTGCTGCACAAACCTTTGGTTAAACCATGGATTTATTGTCCGCTCTGAATTTCTGGTATTTTCAGAGACTCTCCCACAATTTACAATTTAATTCGGAGCACAGATCAGTGCCCTGCTCTCTCCAGAAGTATTTTCCACGGTGCTTAAGTGAATTAGGAGCCCAAATCCTGTTTTCTAAAGTGAGGGAGAACAAGGTCCAGCAAAGGAGTTCCAAGGATGTGTGAGAGCAGCCTCCCCTGCTCCAACTTTGCATCGTGCGTCACAGCCCCGAGAGCTGCCGCAGAGCAGCCGCGTGGCCAATCCGTCTGGCTGCTCCGCACAGAGCGGAGCGGGAGCCTCCCAGGGTGCCCACTCCGGGCACTGGGGTCACAGCAGTGACGACTGGCCCTGAGTGGCCTCCTTAGCCACATCTGAGCCTTCTCCAGGAGACCCAGACCTGGGAGCTTTGCTGCCAGGTGCCTCCATGAAGGAACTGGGAGAGTTAGCACTGGCTCCCTGATATTGCCTGCTTTTGGGCCAAGCATCCGAACTCAGACACCTTGTGCACGACGATCCTAATCTCCAATTTACTGGGGACTCGGAGATAACTTACTCTCTGGTGTCTCCTAATTATACTGCTTAATTTTGTATTAAACACAGAACTGTGCGAAGAGAGCAAGGAAAAGCATTTGCCCAAGTAGCCTAGTGGCAGGGCACTCCTCAGGGCGCTGGGTGCTTCAGATTGGGTCCAGCAGGGCAGTGACTGCCGAGCGGTCTCCCCTTGCTGGGGATACAACACTACCCAGCTGCTGGATGCAGCAAAGGGGCTTTCCCCCCCACTCGGCAGGATGGTGTGGCCTAGGCATTTAACTGCAAGAGTCTGTGGCAGAAAGAAACACTTCTTCACTGCCTGTCACAGTGCAGGATCCAAATATATACATATATATATTTACATGTACATATAAAAAAAGCAGTGAGGAGTTTGCAGGTCGCTGCCATTCTCTCTCACTAGCGTTTAACCCTGCCCACCCCTCTGTGAAGCGCAGCAGGGCCTGAGCAGTTTGCTCTGCAGGCAGGGAGCCGCCGTGATGGGCGCCGCAGCCCGGTGCCTGAAGGACTGGCCCAGGGCTTCCCAGGAACCTGCTGCCTTTGCCCCCCTGGCTCTGCAGCGGCAGGCGGCACCAGAAGCAATAGCCCTGACTCATTGAACTGCAAAGAGTAAATTACAACAGGCTGTGTGGAGATTTGATAGTGGTTTGTGTACAGCAATAAACCAGTCGGCGCTAACTCCGACTTCTTCACCATGTAGCCCCTTTCCTCCTCCAAGCTGGTTCCTGTTGCTGCCCTGTGGTGATTAGCGGGAGAGCAGGACCAGGAGCTACCTGGATGCGCTCTCCCTCGTGCGAGCAGGAATGTGCAATAAATCCAGCGTGCAAATCTGTCCGTTTCATCTCAGGAAATGGACACAGTCAAGCACCTCGCTGCAGCACAAAGTGAAACTCTTAACGGAGAAGTTAGAGCCAGCAAACTGTCCAGGGAGGGTACTCCTGGGTGCTGTGCAGGGTCCACCCCAAGAAACATCTGATTCTGGGGCAGTGCAAACAACTCTGCAACCAAAACTGCCGGGGAAGGACATTTCATAGAAATAGGGACAAAAACTGGGAAAAGTTGTGTGGCTGCAAATGAACTTGCATTAAAATAAGGGCAGAGGATGGAGCAATGGGCTCAGGGTGACCAGCACCGAGGAAGGATGAAGATGCAGGTACAGACACCTAGAAAGATGCAGCACAAACTGAGCCTTGTTTTCCTTGTTGGTGTTTTGTGGCCAACACAGACAAACACCTCTAACTGCAGATGCTGCTGCCCAACGCGGGGGAGAGAGGAGCACAAATACCGAACAGTAAGGCTGAAAATTAAGACTAGCTGCTTTATGCTGTTAAAGTATTTCCATACTTGGGAATTGCCAAAGGAATTATTCCCATTTACATGAGCAAACGATGAAAAGGTTGCTGCAACCTACTCCTAATATTACTTCCAGCTTTTATAGGCTGGTCCTGAGGAGCAGCTGCTTCTCACACGCTGCTCCTTGCAAGCTGCGAGCGCTTCCAAAACCGCGTGAGCCTTGGGCTTGCTGGGAAAGCCATGGTGCAAACACAAGGAGAGGTAGTGACCTGTCATGGATGCTGTCGATCTGACCAAAGAGTTTTATTTCTGCAACATTCTCCATCCTCTCCATCCTTCGGATACGAGGTTTTTCAACAATAAGCACCGAATTCTATTTATTAAACAAAAAGCAGGATTATGAAATGTGATATGTGCACTGAGAGATGGGAACAGACATGGGGAGAAACAGGAGTCCGTGGTATTCAAAGCACTTTAACACTTTAAGCTTCAGTTGCCCAGAATTGCCTCTGGAGGCACCTGCCGGGGGGACCGGAGAGACCGCAGCCTTCGCACCGAGATGTTTCTAGGCACCTCTTAGCTGGGCACCCAAAACTGCAAGACCCTCATCAGCTGAGAACTCGTAGAGCCAGGAGGCAGCAGGACATCCCTGTGATCGTATCAGATAACAACTGCGAAGATATAAATAGTAATTCAGATGCAAACTTTCTGTAGTGATTAATACAACTAAGTAACTTTTGCCACATCCTTTTTATAGACACAGGCTAAGTATTAACCAGGTGCCTAATATCTGTGTTTGGAGAGTTTAGACACAAGCTTTTAACTCAGAGTTTTAGTTTAGACATTATAGGATGTCTATTATTTATATTAATGTACATTAACTTAGACAGCATAGGATGACTGTATACTCTGCAGCATCTCTAGTTGAAAGACTCTTGAAGAAATCATCTCTGAAAAATCTTTGACTGCATTTTTGTTAACTCTGATTCCTGAATTAAGATGAACTGAACATCTTTGTTAGCTCTAAGATCAAGTGCTGATCCGTAGAGATCTCTCCCTTTAGCTCAAGAGGCCAAGAGGTCCCTCGTAAATAACTGCATTTTTAAAGAGCACTCCCAAAATCAATCCTAGTCAAAAACAACGGAGAGAAAATAGAAAGTTGGATAGAACTTATAATTAAATCAGAAAGCTGAGATGGGCATGTAACTCTAAACTATTCTTATTTTCTAAAATGCCAGTCTGAATTTCTTCAATGTGAATTGTTTTTCCTTCCTCAAAGATGGCTTTAATACCAGCCAAGTTTGGAGTTTCTGATGACATTTATTTCTGAACTATGCACGTATGAGAATTTCACTTAGGATGGTTGGAGACAGTAATCTTTTTCAAGCTTGCATAATGTTTAACATGACTCAATTTTCAAAATGAAGAGACACAAAAACATTGAAGAATGCCCAGAACAAGAATGGGCATTTCTATTCCATAAGGAATTTGTTTGGAAAAATTATATGGAGCCATTGGAATTAGAATCTAAGTTTATCTTAAGTGTGCTGGAAGGGAAAGTTGTATTATATGAGACAATTAACTATTGGCTTCAGATCTGGTCCAAAGCCCAATAAAGTCAGTGGCGTCTTTCCACAGGCTAACGGGCCTTGGATCTGACTCATAAACTATGCAACTTCTCAGAAGATAATAGCTCAGCATTGCTAGTATGAAAGTTAAATATAGCCCAATGTTTGTAACTTGTTTGTAACTCTGTGTTCATTATGAATGATTCATTTAAAGCCATAGTTAGGATTGGGTTGCGGTTTTATATTTAACTGCTATGTGTATGTTTATATTTGTGTGCATGTACATGTAAAGACAGACGTCCGTGAACGTGTGAGCACACATACAACTCATATTGTGGAGAAGACTGAATCAAATACGTGCACGTGATGGTGAGGATCAGCATTTACTACAGCAGATATCACCACCGCCATATATACACTCTGACAGATCTGAGCGTCTACTTTCAAAACCAGCAGCATCTGTTTACATTGAACTGCAATAAAAACTGAAGGAGACATCAGTTAGTATTAGAATTTTATCTTTTCAATGTCCAGAAATGGTTTCTGTGCCTTTGATGTAGGCTGTCAAGCACTACTGGAAAATTGCATCTCTCTAATTACTGCACTCAGTGCAGAGGAAGGGGCACGACTGCCTGGCAGCGCTCGTCAGCAGGGACCCTGCAGGGACTCGCCTTCTGAGGACTGATAAGTAAAGTTAGCTCAGAGTCAGAAAACAAGAGCAATCCTTGCACAAAGAGGGAACAGAAGGGCCACTATTTCGGATGATCTTACACGAGTCGCGCAGCCGCTCTCTGCTCAGGTTAACCCTTGCCTCCACGGGCTGATTGCTGCAGGCCCAACTCCTGCGGCTTCCTGCAGACTTCAGCCTCAGTTTACCACCAGCGTCCCCAGCAGCACCGTTCACACAGGCACGGGCAGGGTTAGGCCTGCAGCGACGACCTGGTTAACCCGAGCAAGGGCTGTGTGCTGGCGTGGTGTCACGTTTTGAGGAGTCTAGGTCCTGGCCTAACTGCTCGGCCCGTGCAAAGCCCCGATCCGCAGCTCTTCCCTTCGGGGACAGGGAGCCCTCTGGGACCTCTTGGCTGCATGTCGCAAAACATTTACAGCATTTTTAAAGTTGGGTCAGTGGCCTCATGAAATTTAGAGTTGTGACCCTGCTGATGGTGACGATATGGAGGTTACAGGGAGGGATGGTTAGAAATCCAGAGGGGACCGAAATCTGAAAGGTGACAATGCCACCAAGAAAAGAATGTCGCTTTCTCTTTCACCAAACCTTTGTAGACATGAATGGCACTTTTTGTTTAAGGTGTATACACCAAGTGAGAGGTAAGGATGTACTGGGCTTACTCATGTTATTTTCCTCCTGCATAAACTAAAAGTAAGCATTTTAGCACTGTACATATTACATATAGGAATAAAGACCCCGTCTTGTGGCAGTGTGCATCCTAACCATGCACCAGGCAGAAAGCTCTGCTAACAGGACTGCCCTTTCTGTGGTGTCCCCAGCATCCTGGGGCAGTCTCCAGAGCTGAGCAGGTCTATGAGAGCACATACAGCTGGAGGGAGCTACTCAGGGAGAGGATTTGGAGCACGGAGCCAATTATGTGAGTGACAAATGCTCCAAGAAGGGGAAAAAACCCACAAACCAACTAGCATTCACTGAAGCTGAAGGATAGTCCTGTGGAGGAACAAAGAGATCCCAACGTCTTCTATGCAGAGAGTGTCAAATGCAGGTGGATGGAGGTAAAGAAATAAAAACACATCCATAAAGATATTAATGCTTACAGCAAAGAGCAGCAAAACTTGTGCAACAGACACTGGGTGCATTGTTTTGTGCCTGGCAGCAGCATTTATTTAGTCAGGGCAAAATAAATACAAGAACATTAACATTAGCAAACCAGCTACTTCACTGGCAGTTCATAAGGAGAACCTCCAGAGTGCTTAATGCCGCCCAGCCCAGGGGGACTGAAGTATTCACATATGCATAAATGCATTTTAATATGGAGGACAGGCCAAAAATGGAATTATCCAGGCTTTTCCAGCTGTGTGGTGGCAGCGTGGTGGCAGCGATGCAGATTCGGCTTACCCTGGAGCACAGGTAAAATACGAACCGAGAGATGCGAAATGCTCCCTGCCTAACAGGAGCTATTGAAAACCAGCTGGGGCTTCTGGGCTGGGCTGCAGAGTTTCCTGGATACGTAACAAAAGCCCCTGAAAATGAGAAAGGAAGCACCTACCTAACCTACTCACAAAGCCGCAAACAAAGGTAGGGGAGAAGCACTCGCGCTCGCTCCCTGGGAAGCTCTGGATCCAGGCACTTGGGATCTCTCCAACTCTGATCCGGAGGTCAGGGAGGGAACAGGCAAGGGAGGAGCCGTGGCTTTGCTTTAACCTTATAACCACTGGTTATCTGTATAAAACATGTCAGTAATTTCTGGGCATGGTCCTGAGCAGCGCCCCGAGCATGTACCCTGTAGAGGTGCCTGCTTCTCAGCTGCGGATCACACGGTGGTTTTAAGTATCTGCCTCAGGTACAGCTTGAGAGGCCAAAACAAATGCTCTTTAGACAGCACAGGACCGGCGTGCGGGGTCTAAAGATGGTAGCTGGATGGGGCCACATTTTTAAAATGTATTTCTTGTGTATAGTTATTGCACCTAAGAAACACCTCAATTAAAGAGGTAGTTGGGCATAAAGAGACCTATCCTAAGCTCAGTATAGTTCTGAAATCAGTTTTTTATTTTATTCTACCTCTGCATTTATTATCCATCTATTATAGGTAGGCCCTGTGCATCTTTGAACCCATATTTGTATTCACGCACTAATTATTGACTATATCGTTGTTAGAACATCCAGTAAAATGTAATTGCTTTTTACTATGTATTCATTTGCCTTTTCTTCTAGATGGAAATTTGTATATGTGTTATATTTGGCTCCGGTCCTGCAAACAGTTGTGCCCATGAATAACTTTACCCACATTAGGCGTTCCATGGATCACAGCTCGTCTCTCACCCATTGAATTCTGTGAACTTACTCATGCAGTTAAAGTAGTTGTAAGCATATGTATTTGCTGGATCAGGACCTCTACTTGTAAGTTTGATGTTTATAATTAATTTAAGAAAGCAATACATTTTAATTAAAAAAAATAGAGGAAGTAAATCCTTGGAAAGTAATAAATTTTTAGAGCTTCACTTATTACTGCAATAAAATTTACCTTGACTTATTAATTAATAACTGTTTTTTAATTTGACACTCTAAAAATGAAATAGCATTGACACATGATACTAAACCATTTTATAAAACTATATAGCTATTATTTAATAATTTAATATAGTAAAGTAACCACAGAACTCATATTTGATTATATAGGGCTTCTTTCTTTTAACAGCATAACAAAATAAGAGCATTTTGGAGAATGCTGTGTCAGCAGAAGTTGCTGTTTTATGCTGCCTGTTCGCTAACATATAAATGCCTTGCGCTTTGATCCTAAAATCTTTGCCAAGTGGACACATGGTTGGATCTGCCCACAACCCCTCTAAGCGTCCTGGAACACAGGCAGTGTGGGATCTGGACCTTAGGTATGAAGATAGATTAGGGTTAAAACTGTTAGGTAAAACAGTGCTTTATGTTGCTCATCCACCAGAAGCTCTTACATGCCTCTTTAGATAGGCGTAGTGATCTGTGATGGACACGTTAGTTGTTTCCTGACGGGTTATCACTCCGAGAGAGGCCACAGGTTGTTTTGCTCTGACTTTTACATTGCCTTTGCCCTAGCTGGGGAAGCCCTCGTGTAGCTGTAACAAGGAGCAGAACTGGCAGGATCTCAGCTCTGGAGACGCAGGCCCACAGCTCAGCTCCCGGAGAGAGACGGCGCTTTGCTGTGAACCGTAGCCCGTTTCCCTAGGACGGCTCCTAGCGATGTGCCTGTCCTGGCAGACATTCACCAAAATGAAGGTTGCGTGTGTGCCCAGAGCACACGCTGGCTTGGGAGCCTCCGTGGCCACTCTTGGCTCTGGTCTTGTCCTGCTCCTGTCTGTGCTCTCCGGGCCTGTCCAGTGCTTGGTCACTCAACATGCCCAACTTGCTGAGGCCTCTTCAGCGCCAGGTTCGCTTTTACACCTTCCCTCGCAGAGCCAGACCAGATCAGCTTTAGCGGTTCCCAGTGATGCCTGCTCCCATCTCAACTCCTTTTCCGCTCCCAATTCTGACACAACTGGGTGCTTCAAAGTGCCCCCCTGTCCCCAGAAGAGTAGTCTCCAGGGTTAGTTTCTCCTAGCTCAGTCCCCCGGCTCAGTATCCTTCGTGTCCAGCTTGCTTGTGGCACTGGCATCCCACACACTTAAACACCTGACATGGATTTCACCGGGGGCTTCTGTGAATGAGGTGGGCCTAGAAACCCAGCAGGAAAATCAGATGGAAACAAATGTTCACAGCTCTCTAGAAATTGGTGTCAGCTCCCTGATACAGAGGGTTTTACAGCTCTATAAATCAGGCTGAAAATGTAACCAGAAGCCCTGTTAGCTTTCTGTTTCTTTTAGCACATCCGTTTCTTGTAAAATTCCGATTAGAGGGACTGGTCTCTGTAGAAATCTTTCACTCTGAACCCAACAGTGCTATAAATCAATGAACTACAAATCACCACAATTTGCAGATTCTAGGTTTCATCATTTTATTGCTTTTGGAGAAGTTATGTAAATGCTTTTGGACAATAGTGACCTCTACATCTCCCATCATATTCTAGAATGATACAATAAATAAAAATATTTTCTGCAAAATAGGCATCTTCTTCAAACAACTAACTAATACTATATTATTTCTGTAAATGCCTATGGCAAGAATGTGTTCTCATATGAAGGATCTCACCAAAATCATTGAGATTTCTCCCACAAGTTGAGGCTACAGGAACATTTTGTTGTTGTTTGTGTAACATTAGTAATGGAGCAAAACTTTCCAAGAGCTTCTGTGAGAAAGCAGAAATACGATTTAGTGATTGATGATCAGGTGAATAACAGCATTTATGACTGCTGCCCCAGCAAAATGACTGTTATGCTCTAACAGGCAAAGATTTCATCACCTCCAAGTATGAATGACAAAACTGTTTTCAACAAATTTTGCCCTCTCAGTGACAGTAAATGCAGTTTAGGCCAGCAAACTCTAGATAACCCTGAGCTGAGTCACACGAGTCTGCTCAGCAATGCATCAGATCCAGCAGCGGTCACAGCTTTGATTCAGTAAGCAATGTGAAAGGGAAATCGTTAGAGGAATGTTTTTAGACGAGGCTTTGTCATGAATCAGGTTCTGTACAATACTTTCACGGCTCCAGGACTGTAAGTATCTGTCAGTTTTAACTGCCTGCTTCCAGAAATGTCGAGTGCAATGTCATCAGTAGACCTGTATCTTCTTAATGTAACAGATTTCTGTTCACCATCCTATTCACATCATTACTCAGAAAATACTACGAGCTCCTGTTAACTCCCATGGATTGGGGAAAAGAATACCATACAAGGGAAAATGGATTTAGATACAAACTGAATGCATTATATTCTGTCTTCTAGCTTTAGAATCACATGACAGCATGCCGGTAATCAGGGGTGAATATAATACCTGCGGATTTTGTACTGCCATAATTTATTACTTGTCCAAAGTTGGTATCTGAGAGCTCTGGTCATGGACAAGATGCCCAGTGTGCTAGATACTGTGCCAACACAGCAAAAACACGGTTCTTGCCAGTGTGAGCTCATAAATCCTTGCCTTACCTTTATCAGGACATCTGGGAGTTTTCATTGCTCATCATAGGCAGATAATATATGCTGTAAGGAGAAAAGTTCCAAATGCTCAAGTAAGTGTTAGCCACCTGACTCTTGCTGACCCTCAATGGGATTTTTAACGTTTATCCACTCACAGTGTCTTTAAAAAGGATCCCTTAGACAGATAGGTGATAAGATCACATTTTTTAAAAATTCCTTTAAATACTGGAAAATATTTCAGAAATGGAACCTGTTTCAGTCATTCTTTCTGATGTTACTAACTTTTAAATTCAGTTTACTGATTAAAACATTTTCAACTCTATTTTTTTTTACTTTGTAGTCTGTAAATCTAATTAAAGTAAATGAATAGAAAACTGAGTTCATTTTAAAAGATGGTTTAAGATTCCTCTTTGTGCATGAGTTAGTGTTACAGTAGGACACCATCTGCTGTCCAATTGGAGTCCAACTGCAATTGGCTCAAAAGCAAAATGTAATATCCTAGCTATAAAAATAATGCGATTTGTATTATCTGGGTAATGCTTTTACAAACCAGATTCCCTATTATATTTGTGGGTCTGTGTTATATTTTCTTTATGACATCTGATTGAATTTGCTCTTTTTTATCTTTATGTAGTGGAAATATATTAAAAGAGGATTTCTTCATGCAGCTAAGTTTTCCCTTTTTTGGTAAAATGCCATCCAGGTACTTAGAGTGTCAGGAAATGAATGCTATAAATGGAAATAAATAGTATTACTTAAAACTTTGCAATCGCAAATAAATTGTGCAAACCTAACTGATTAGTCTTAATCAAAAGCCAGAACAAGAGAGACAGACAAGGTGCAGGTCATCTCAATCTGCTTTTGTATGGTGCCTTCATCTCCCCATGAAGTTCAACAAGGGCAAGTGCAGGGTCCTCACCTGGGGAGGAATAACCCCATGCATCAGTATGGGCTGAGGCTCTGCAGAGAGGATCCTGGGCCTCGTGGTGGATGACAGGTTGACCATGAGGCAGCAGTTGCCCTCGTGGCCAAGAAGGCCAATGGGATCCTGGGGTGCATTA
>JAWLRI010000332.1:8154181-8178135 GCA_034781795.1 Crypturellus tataupa | reverse complement strand
GGTGACAGAGCACTGGCACAGGCTGCCCAGAGAGGTTGTGGAGTCTCCTTCTCTGGAGATCTTCAAGACCCGCTTGGGTACCGCCCTGTGCCACGTGCTCTAGGTGACCCTGTATGTGCAGGGGGTTGGACTAGATGATCCTAGAGGTCCCTTCCAACCTTAGCCATTCTATGATTCACAGTTCTTGCAAAAGTGTTTGAGACCTTTATGACCAAACTGCCAATTTGTATTAATTATAAAGAAGATTTCAACAGAGTGACAACTTTACAATTATAAACTGCACCAAGACCATCCACTTAATTTGCTTAGGCCACTAAATTGATCACCAGTGGTAACGACTTTGGGTTACTGTCAGCTTGGCACACTTTCAGATGGCGACCTTGCTTTGAGAAACTCCATAGTTTGTTACAGTTCTCTTCTTTGCAATAAATTGGTCTCAAGATTTGAAGGTAGATTGACTTATGTCTGTTGATAAGCTATGCAAAATGATCAGCTTTTTGTATAAGCAGTATTTTCTGAAATTCTGCTCTCCATTTTTTTCAAGAAATAGAAAAATGTTATTTAAAATGCTAGGAACTTATTTTTCGGCTTGTGCTGCCCATAATGTCAAAACTTCTGGATGAGGTATGCTGTACAATCCTGTACTATATTGCACTATAAATGCAATGTAGAGGAGATAGGGATATACCTACTAAGCTTCAGTTTGAGTGAGTACAGTAAAACTAGGCCAGAAATTGAAACAAGTTATTCAGGAAAAGGTTGTTATGTTTGTATATAGACTACAGGCCTCAATAATGTCCGTAGGGGATCACAGTCTTTAAATTCCTCTCTTATAGCAACATAATGAGAGCTTTGGGTTAAATGACAAGTTTAGGAATGAAATAGCCCTTAACTCCTCATCTAAGCCAATTAGTGAGTGATTTTCATACTACTTTCCAGAGAAATATCTCTTTGCTCTCTGTATAAGAAACCTCAATTTGCTGTTTCAGTTAGCAGACGTGAATCTAGGTCTCACTTCGTAGTATATATAACCATATCTGAGCTTGTAGGAAGATATCTGATATTTATCTTTCTGTCTGCTTTTGAGAATCATCTAGGCATTTCTATTAAGAAAACACCTCCTGTTGCAGGACAAAAGTTGGCCCATCTACCAGTCACTTCTCTTTTCCATCTTCAAGACTGGCTGTAATGGGAGTAGCACAGATAAAACTAGAAACCGAGCAATAGTTTATCAGAACTAATCATTTACAGTCTTTTTAACAAGACTAAGCTGATAGTCTGGGAAAATACTTACAGAACAAATTGCACACACTTCTGTCATTTATTCATGTATTTGGAATATTTGCAAGGCAAGTTAAATCTCTGAGAAGCTTGAAATTGCTCAGGAAAGAAGTATACTAAAGCATGTACAAAAATAGGAGGAAGTAAGGAAGAGGAGGATGGAAATACACTGTAGATGTTTTGACACATTTTTCTTTACTTAAAAGCTATAAATAAAATTGATATAATTAATGTCACTGAGCCATTTCCATATTACTTGAGAATGAGTTCTCATAGATGCATAATGATCTTAAGGTCATTGTAAAATGCATTTTTTTTTTTCTAAGAAGTTAAACAGGCATTTTGGTATATAGAGAAATACTTGCCTTGATTCAGCTACACTGCTGTGGAAGAAGGTAATAAATATATCTATTGGAAGAACGGTATTACTCCTTGGGTTAAGAAGTTACAGATTTTAGAGCAATATTTAACTGACTATGAGCAGATTGGACAACTTTTATAAAGTAGATTAAGGCCAATTCTAAAATATACATATTGCACATGGTTCAAACATGATAACTGTATTCCTCTCATTTTTGCCATTTGTCTGATTCAGTTTGTCATTTGTCACTTCAACCGTTGTGACTAGCACCCAAGTTTTTGTAGAATAGAATTCTCCCAGATTCTCCCAGACATGTTATTCTCATGGCAAATCTTGTTATTTCCTTGTTATATTTATAGTCATGCATGCTATGGACGAAAACATGTAAGTATTTTCTGTGTAAGTCATTTGCCATCTGGTTGCAATTTTCAGTTTTGAACAGAGAAGGAAGTGGAAGATGGTGGAAGATGTCCTACATGCTTCAGATATGTTAGAGGCCCTTCAGGAAGGAATGGAAAAAAGTACTCTTCTGTTGTGCATAACGTCAGAATTGGTGATCTTAAGTTGTTGAAGAGAAATTTGGGTAGGGTAGTAGGAAAAAAGTTGTCACGGAAAAGACTGAAGATAGACAGAAATAAATGGCCTAAGGAGACTGTGCAATGTCCATAGTTGCAAATACTTTAAGCAGGCAAGCATCTATCATGAAGAGATTATAATCTGATCCTGCCTTTGGATAGGATAAGTGAGGGTAAACTAAATGACTTTTTAAGATCCTTTTCATTTTTGATGGTTCTGTGTGATTTCTTTTTTTCCATAATAGTAAGTGTGGCTTCCACAGTGGTTGCTGCAACCCTTCTCCTGGCTCAGAGGTGTAAGTGCAGCTCCTAGGCAGAGAGTGACTGCTGCCTTGCTCACTTAGCCTGCCTGGACCCAGTGTCAGCCCATGGCCAGCTTGGTGCTGTGACCCTGTGTGAAGTCAGGTGGCCCAAGCGGGCCAGGCTGCTGTGGCTGCAGTCGTCTGGAGAAGGGATTGGAGACAGTGCGGGGTACAAGGAGGACTCAAGGAGGACTGATCTCTTATCCTTCTCTGTCAGTCGTCCCTGCTCTAGCTGCCATTCCCTTCTGGCTGTAGCTGCTCCAGAGGGAGCATCAGCCTCAGGGCTTGTCAGCATGGGGAAGTGTCGCCCGTTACTCCTCTGCAATGGCTCCAATGTGGTTATATCACGATTATGCCATCTGGGGAGGTTCTGTGATAAGAATGTTTTTTTTTTTGGCTTCCCTTGAATGCATTTGGTTTCCAAAGGGACATAAGGGACCAGTGCCCATCTGAACATAACCAAGGGCTTGTGTAGGTTGAGCCACTGCTACATGGTTTGACTTGCGTCACGTCTAACAACATTCAGCAGTTGATTTACTGTTTCACTTGTGGGTCTATGGGGAGCAGTCCCTTCCTGGCATGCACCTCATCCTATTCTCCATGTCTGCTTCCCTTATCCAGATAGCTTCCTTCCTGCAGCAGCATTCACCAACCTGCGGCATGTTTTGAATATTTAATTGAAACTCAAGCAGTGTACCAACTTCTTATTAATCCTTTATGCAGAACTGAATTTTGTCCAATTCTAGTGATCAGTCTCAGTGAGGTTCATGGGTTTTGGAACAAAGTCATCTTTTAAGAGTGTTCATTAAGCATATCTAACCCTGAGACACGCTCGGCACTTAAGGATGAAATAATTTTGTAAGTCCTTTCAGTATGGAAGTACAGCCTATTTTCATACATTAATCCCAGACCATCAACTTGACATATAAATGAGCTTCATATGTTTCTGACTAAATCTCTGCTATTCTGTGTTTTTCCAAGAGATGCAACATGAGTTGGCCTGTCCACCTCTGTGGAAGGAACTCAGTGTCATAGAGCACATCCCTTTATATCATTAATCTGACCCATATCCCATTTACTTTCCTTGATGGCAAATCCTGCAGACGAGAGATATGAATAATATACAAAGCAGGAATGAGCATGGAGTTTGCGTTCAGTGTGGCGATCGTTCCTCCGTCTTCAGCGGGCACATACGACCACACAGTGCCTGAGCACATAACTAAGACCCCCCACATGGATTTGTTATGGTCAACAAGCAAATGCAAAACTCAGAACCCACCTATTCATTTTCTGCAGCATCCAGTATAGGTTATGTGAAATATTAAAATATGTAATTTTAAATGCATACTCTTTATTGCTTTATAATTAAGAAACCAGATCTTTTCCCACTGACTTTCCATGCAACTTTTCCCTGTTCTCATATCCCTTGTGGCTCTTAAGTATGCAAAGGCACCAGCATTAAAGTTTATAAGATATTTATATAAATCAGATGGTTGGTGAGTATTAAATCTGATTTTTCTCAATAACCCGAGGGGGAATATTAAAATATTAAAATTGTTTGAATTTTTAAAGCACAAATGGGCTTTTGAATAGTTTAGGCCAAAGCCTCAACTCGTGTACACAAATATATACCAGCTAAGGATACAGCCCTTGAAGTTTTAATCTTGTTATTCACATCTACTGAGACAAATGGCAGGCTTAATAAAAAGCCTGTTCCCCAAAATCACAAACAGATCAATACAGAAAAAATGATTTTTTTTTTTTTTTGTCGTCATATGATTTACAAGGACACATATCTTTTTCTAAATGATTGATGTCATAAGACAAAAATTACAGTCAAAATCTCCTTCATGGCATTATCAACCTAGGGACTTTCTGTATTTTAGGATTTATTTTTTTTTAAATAATTCTGATCTCCTTGAAGCCACACATAAATTTCCCATTTCCAGGGAACATCTCTTGGTTCCAGTTTCTGTCTTTTTATCAGCCATGCTGTTAAGATAACACCTATGTTGTGGGTCAATAGAGCCACAGTCTCATAGTTTCTCAGTTCTCTTTTTTTTTTCTTTTGAATACATGAACTACATTTGCCTTGAGGAAGACGTTTTATTGCTTCTGAGTTTTGCAAGAATATGTGTAAAATAGCTGGAGGAGAGGGAGCTGTTTAGGCAAAAGGAATGTTTGCTGTTTGCTTTAGGCTCTGATTAGGTCAATTCTTGGGACAGAGCTATGCCTACAAACCTGCAATTACTGTTAGGCTGTTTTTTTTCGGAAAAAGGGATTTCTTTGCCTACTATTTGACCATTTTATTGCACGACTGATGGAATATATATATATTATATACATAAATACATATACATATAAATATAAAGTAAAGCAAATAACAATGTATTTAGACTCTATACTACTAATTTTTCCTCCCATTACGAAATCAATCTGCTGGTCCAGATACTTTTGCATAGAAAGAGAGATTTTGCTGTGAGAATGGAATACTGGAATCAGAAGAAACAAGCAGCATTATATCTAGATGGTTTTGTTGTAGTAAGATGTTTTAATATCTGTGCTTCAGATTTCTATCCATACTTAACATCCCCAAATGAAAAGCAAACATTTTGGAGGAAAGAGAGAACTAAGTCCTCTGCCTCTTGAGTTGCTACTTAAATGAGTTCCTGTTATAGTTTTTAAGAATTACTTTTTTTTGGAATGTAGCAATCCTGGCAAAATAAACAAAAACATTTAAAATCTAATCATTGTAAGATTATTCCTGAAATTTTTAATATCTTGGCCTTTCAGTTTTCTGCTAAAACAGCTGCAGGGCTTTTGGAGGTAATGGTTAGTTCTTAATCAAATGGCTGAAAAACTCCTGAGAAGTGATTTGTCCCCTTTTACAACAGATTTTTAAAAGTAACCCTAGAGCATGTGAAATTAGGCTTAAATGCCATTAGGATAAAAGCTACTTCAGCTACTGGTAATCATCATGTGTGTATTTGCACTCCACATATTTACATGAAAGACAGATTTGGACATGTTTCAATTACCTTTTCAACATATTTCTGAATACACTTAATACTTCGAAAAATGTTACATACATACATTACCAAAAAAGAAAAAAAGAACAAACAGTACAAGTGAAAAGGGCATGTCCATCATCATCATTATTGCTGGCCCTCATCAAAAAACATCTTTTTAAAGTAGATTGGTGACTTCTGTAAATTAAATGTGAATGAACCCTTCAGACTGTTCAGTTGACCACGACAAACTGGGCATTCCTCCATTATATTTTATCTATAAGGAAACAGAAATTCACGAAGTCACGACAGACACTCCTTTTCAACCTTACATGCTGTTCTGTTCTGTTCAACAGTACTGATTAGGTCTCCACTTGATTTGATTACCTGTCAGATGTTCTCAAGATGTATTCTTGTTCCTAGCTCTCAGTGTTTGCCTGCCTAGATTACCTTTAGACCAAGTTACTGGACTTCATGTTGATAAACAAGGGAAAAAATGAATACTGGGTTTGGATGCAAGTCCCAAATGATACATTGAAAACCTTGCTGAATTTGTCTTAGCTTCAGTGTCATTTATAAATCTCTAATAATCCTCTCTGAAGATTCAGCGGGAATAATTCAGGTGAAGAGAAGCTTCACAGAACCCTTCTGAAGGCCTCTTTGCATTGACTGTACAAAGATCATATAAAAACTAGTAAAACATCCTTCTCTATCCCCAAGAGGAAGACACTTAAAATTTAAACCTACTAGAACCTAAACCTAAATGCATGCCTTTCCTGCCTTATCATACTTGAACCTGTTTTGCCAAATCAAGACCAGACAAATAAAATTTACCTGTTTGTCTTGGAATATTTCATTACGTAAACTCATTATACACTTCAGACCCAGGCAGGCAAATTTTGTTCTTGTTCATAGCACTGTAAATCTAGACCATCTCTCAAAAGAGAAAAGTTCTCTGGAAGAACCTCACTCACACTGCTTGTAGAGACCTGTACCAACTGCTATTCAAAATAGCAATGTGGTTCAGAAACAGGACATCGAACTGGGGTCACAGGCCATGCGCATCGTAATCGCATTTTACACGAACATTCCATAATGCACAGGCATATTTAAATGAGAAAACTCCATGTAAGGTCTGATATTTCATTTCGTAATGAAACAAATACAGATTTTTTTTTTTTCAGTTCAAAGCATCTCAAATAGTGTGCTGCAGCCAGTAGAGACTTCTGGCTCAAGCTGGTAGAGAGCACTTCTTTAGCTATAACTGAGGATTGTGTGCTGCATCACCAGCAAGTGGCTTGAAGGGGGTTTAGCAGAGGGGGAATAGCAGAGGGGACCCTGGCGGATCAAAAGGACCTGGTGTATTTGGTCCATAATACCTACCAAGAGTAGTTCTGTCTATCCCACAGACTGACCTTAAGAGTGCTAGCTAGAAAAAGCTTTCTATGAGCAAGGAATAATTAAGCATCATGGACAACCACTGGTTTAATGCTTGAGTTTGTCTCCTGGCCCTGTTTTATTGTGCAGCTTAGATATAATCCTTTCAGCCAATACTTTGGTGGTGTGCTTGATAAAGAAAGGAGCTATATTCTGATGTTCTTCATCTTCGTATGCAGGCAAGGGTACAAGATGTGTCTGGGCAAGAGATAATGTATGGAACTCTAGAGCCGTAAGTGAGGAAAAGAAGTTATGGAAACTAAAGTGAATCAGCTAAGCTCGTACTAGTATTATGCATCTAAGTACCTGGAAAAAAAAGAAGTTGTTATGAAAGCATGGCATAGGTTGTTCTCTTATTATTCAGAGGAGGAAATGCAATGAACAGCACTTTTACATTTGTAAAGAAACCCAACTGTGGGCATTTTCTTCATTTTGTTTGTCTGTGCAGGAGACCAGACTAGTAGTCATAATGGTTTCTTCACCGTCTTTTTGACAAAAAGCTTTTACTGTCAATTGAAAATGTTGCATCTGTGTGCAGTAATGAATGCCAATGGGTTAAGAAGCCAGTTGTCACTGGCCAGTTGTCACATCCTGTAGTGACTTTCTCAAAAACCTTATTCCAGTACCAGAAAATATTATCTCATTTTAATTTATTGTATATTAGCATACATTTTGTATATTAGCAAACATTAATTTATGATCAACTTTCCAAGTCATTATGCATTCAGGCAGACAAGACAGCCAATATGATATTGTTATGAGCGCTACTATTAACACAGGCCATATGGGAATTGATAAATATTGTAGCAGTTAAAGCCTTATATGTATTTTATCATCCTTTACCTGTATTACCACAGCCTACAGAAAGTACTTTAGACTTTTTTTGGACTTGGGTGTATTAATTTTCCTTTATGTCAACGTGGCTCTTGGCTTCTCTTGGTTATTATGTATTCAAGATTGTCATCATCAGAAGAATAAACAAGTGACCCAATTCAGCTTGGTCTTCACCTTTCACCCACGTAAAATTTCAAAAGGAGACTCATTGTTTTTGCATGTGTTGTAACCCTGTAATTATGAAGAAATTCAGTAGCAAATTACTTCCATGGCTTTTCCCCTCCATTCTCAGCAGTTGAAAGCATTCCTTCAAGAGACATTAACTAGTCTCAATTTTCCTGTTGTTCTGAGAATAATGCACTAATGAAAATATACAATAAATATTTTCCTGGGAGAGAAAAACTGATAAAGTGGAGGTAAATCATTGCCCGTTATCAGTTACAATTTGACATGCATTCCTTTTGTTGCTGAACACTTCATTAATGTTGGAAAAGTAAACACTGGGAGACATATCACAACTTTGAAGAAGGTCTTTCAGTCCAGAAAGTGATTAACCTTCTACTAAGCCATCCTAGGTTCCTAGAACTGGATGGTCATAGACAGCTGTCACTTTGAAAGCATGGGAAAATAGTGAAACTGGACATGTCCTTGCAACATGGCTCTTTTTGCTCTATGTGTATAAAAAGACTCTTGTATAGGTTCTCAAATCACAACAGTTGAATTGTATAGTGGGCAGTGTGATACTGGTCATGCAGCTAAGCCTTGAGTGGCTGACTATTTAGTCTATAATCAGTATGATGTTTTGTAAGGTTACTTTTCTTTGCAACCTGTTTGCTTATACTTGCCAGCTCTGAAGATGAAAGACAACCTGAGAAAACATTATACAATGAGATCTTTGATCTCAAAATATATAAAACAATGTCTTTTTTTTTCCCAGCACTTTTTTTGATGAATTTGTCTGAATGCCATAAATCATGTATTTAAGAAACAGGTTTCATGCAATTGCTTTGAGTGCCTGCTCTGTTACTAACAACCCATTTTTATTGACAGGGTGGACTGAGTTAACCAAATGCTGGAGAGCTCGGATGACAACTGATGTTCCTCTTTTAATAAATCTGTGATTTCAAGCCATTTTACAGTGAGAAATTTATAGTCAGAATAATCAAGCCTCTGACATTGTCACTGAGTTGGTTAGACTTAGAAATACCAGACTAGGCTTTCTGTACAATTTTGAAATAACTCATTTAAAGACAAAGATATAACGCTAGATGAAACAACTTGTATAAACAAAGTCTGTTGCGCCTTTTTCAATAGGTTGTGTATCATATTTTTTTAAAAGTTAATATTACTCTATCTTTCATATTATGAAAGATCTTTCATAACTGCAGTTTTTGGCAAAGCTGGGCTTCCCCTTAGGTAACACAGTTGAGGTTTAAGAAAAACTGTTCCCGAGAAGAACTGTTTTAGAGAATTTTTAAGTAATCACTTTGTAACGAAATATCATGAAGAGACCACAGAATACAGGTAACTAAGATTCGTGCTGAGTTTATCCTCTTAGCCTGTAAAAATGTCTTAAATCAAACTCAATTTAAAAATCAACAGAAAGGGTATTTGAGTTAATCTTAATAATGGATAAGTCTAATGCTCTCATGCTTTTTATTTATTTCCAGTTGGTTGTATTGTCCTCACATGGCCATGGAGGGAAAAAAAAAAGCAAACTTTAGGAATTCCAGCTGACCCAATGGTGTATTGGTGGCAGGTGTTCTCCAGGCTCTTGGAGGATTCAGTGGCTTCTCATCACACCACCAGAGGCTCTTGTGCTGCTTCAGAAAGTTGTGACAAAAACTAAAGGATGCAAGGATTTATTTCTTCTGGAAAATCTTTTGCTTCCTGCCTGTAAATGAGAGAGAAGGAATGGGCACACAGTCCAGCGGGATGTTGTTGTTACCAATTTCAGCATACAGCTGAATATCTTGTTGGTGAAATTAGACTCCAGAACTTTCTTGCTCTTTAGATTTTTCTATGTGCTTCTTAACTTTGACTTCTGATCTTCACCACACCTCCTGATTCAAAGACCATGTCTCTAATAATTATGTCAAGGGCCATTACAGGATCTCTGTGCATATTATTTTTTGTCCAATTCAGAGCTATGGTCATCTTTGCTGTACTGAAATCTCATGTAATTATGTCAGATGATTGCCACGGGATCTGGAGCTCCAGCAACTTCTCCCCGCCTTCTGCAGAGAGCACAACCCATGTGGGATAAACCTGCACAGGTGCCTTAGTAGTGAGAGACACCGCAGCAAACGCCCCCAGGTACGTACCCATTTAGGTACAACACTCACTTGTGAGTCCATAACATACATATACATTTAATTGGAGATTATATATATATATATCAAGATTGGCAAATTTGCTCAGTCTGAAGGCTAGACTTTAAAGTCCTTGTTTTTGGATAGGCTATAGGGCGAGCATGGACTTAACAGAGAGGGCAAAAGGGCTTTAAGACTCATTAGCAGGTATAGACACAAGGTGTGTTCATATGCACTTAGCACTTTCAACTTGCCCTCTCACATGAGCACTACTTAACACTCTTGCAGTAGGATCTTTAATTATTGACAGATTAGGTTCAGGTTGAGCAGGCTGTAGGCTGTGACTTCCCTGATGACTGTACCAAAATGGGTCCATAATTCAGAGGCTTAATTGGTTGGTTTTCCTTCTCTGTCAGGTGTCCTCACTCTTCTATTCATTTGGCTTGGCTGAGTTCAGATGCATCAACTTCAAATCAGTCACATGTAACATTTTAGTATTATGAAGTTGCCTAATTTACTTAGGAGAGACTCTAGAATCCAAAAATATATATTTTGGCAAAGTTTAAACCTTAATCTCAAATGCTACATGCCAATTGAAAGTGTATTTTGTGTGCAGATTTATCTGAGAGTGGCTTGGCACTAACAGATTTTCCATTGGCGCTAAAAGAGCCACTGCATGCCAAGAAAGTAAATATCAAACAGAAATGTGCCAGTATTTCCTGCCAGTCTCACATTTTTGAAACTTTTTCCATCCTCTATGCCATTGATTTCTGATATGCTCCCAGGCTTCCTAGGGAAAGTCTTTTGAGTCTCACCCCAGGATGCTGAATGTCTTGTAATTTGAATAGTAAAAATGTTAAATGAAAAAGGACCCCTTCCCCCTCCAACACCCGCAAGGAAAATCCCAGAATCTTTTCCTGTGAAAAGCTGGAATACTTCAAGTGGCTTTAAACCATCCAGAACACACAGCAGATGGAAAGTGACACTGGTTCAGGACAGTAGACATTCTTTCCAAGTTTTGCACAAACAGTTGGTAAAGCCTTTCCTTCTCTTTTCTGATATTCTCGTGCCATACACTTCTCCTGATCATACATCATTATTGATTCCTATGTTTCGTTTTCCCACAGTTGGCTTTTTAATGTTTTTTTTCTCACTCCTTCCTACTTTTGGAGCTTTCTCACAGCTCCTCTCTGCCAAGTTCCACCCTTGCAACTCTTTTCCTTGAAGGCCCTTTTCTTTCACAGCTCATTCCTAAACCACTGGCCACTCAGTTCCACGACTGAATTGTGTCTGTCTGTGCTTGGGCACATTCTGTGTGTCTCAGAGCAGAAGTTCTCCATTAGGCTGCAGTCCTACAAGCAAACCACACACATCAGCTTTATTTCCTGGAGGACATACCTCAGTCATGGTTGGAACTCATTTAGTAACATGCCATGTACTTCAACATCAGTAACAGAAGTATCCAGATTATGCTTTAATCTAATATTTGGAGGGAAACAGAAAATAACGCCTTTCATAGTTTACTGTATTTTATAAAATAGAGAATGTCTTATTTGTATTTTTATTTTGCATTCTAGGCAAAATGCTGTTGTCCCCTATTGCTTATGATACTATGCACAAACAGGTTGCATTTATTAGTGACCTACTTGGCTTAGGTAATTTTGGTGTTCAAGTACCTGTCAATTAGATCTAGTACCGTCTAGATTTTGGATATGGTACAGTATGGAAAAATGCAGAGAAAATCAAAAAGCCTTTGTCTTACTAATATGGATTTAAAATTAAGCCTGTTGTTCAAAAATGATCTTAAAATCATGTTTTTTTCTAAAAAAATGTTTTTGCCAAACATGCCAAAAAATGTTTTTGCCTCATAAAATGTTTTTGCTGATTACATAAGCAAAGCTTAAAAGTTATGAGTTTAAGGAAGTGGTTTGGTGATAGAGTAGCAACTGCTCTAATTGTCTCTGAAGTCTCTTGCCAAACGACAGCACCTAATGTTGCCATGAATATAATCATAAATGATTCATTTCTCAAGTGATGGAAGTATCTCATTTAGAGATATCTTTCATATATTTAGAAATTTAATTTCAGTTGGTGATGACTCACAGGCTTCAGGCCACTCTAAGAGCACACACACACACCTATAAATTCAAACTGTCCCCATTTCAAATTCCAGTGACTCTTGCACTTGATTATAGGTTGAGTCTTTGCATGTTGTTTTTTCCTATCTAATCATGTGGACTGTCTAGATTCATATAATGTTTACAAAACCCTCTGGGCTCCATGCATCCCGTTGGCTTGGCACGCCTGAAGCCTAGAGCCAGGCAATAGCAAGTGCACACCCCAAGAATCTCAGAATAACAGGGGGCTCTGTATGTGCGTGTGTACGTGTGCACAAAAATGTGCATGTGTGTTCAAATTTACCAAGGGGATGAGAGAGACAGGAAGGATGTTGTCAAATAAGAATTGAATAGAAAACATTTTCTTAAGCAAGAAAAAGGAACCCCAACAAATGAAATTATATGCATAAGCCTATGTTGATACTAGGAAAATAGCATACACATAAACAATAAAAATCAGATTTAGGATTCCTTCTGTGTATATACTTTATAAATTAAAGACAACATTCTGCTCCTGGATCTGAACTGCGCATTTTTTGCTGGGGCTCCTTGAGGAGCTCCAACCGCACAAGGGGGAGTCGCAGTATGGGGTTTGTGTGTGTGGAACATGCACACGGGAGCCAAATTTTGCCTTAAAAGCAGGGTGTCACCTGCCTTGCAGAGCTCCTCTCAGGTCGTGGTGCTGCACGGTCCCGAGACAGCAGAGCTGTCAGGTCTGGTCGGGCGCTGCTGCTGCAACAGGCACGGCCCACGCCAGGCCTTGGGCTGCGGTACCACAGTTTAGGGCTGCCAAAGTGCATCACGGGGACTCCACGGACCCCGGCCTCCTAGAGCCATGGCGCTGCTGGAAAGCGGCAGGGATCTGTGCTCAGCAAAGTCTGTGGAAATAAGGCAATAAATAAAATAAAATAAAATGAAATAAAATGAAATAAAACCCATTCCACTATTTTTACAAGCTGCTGGAGTGAGAAATGTGGGAAGTCTTTCTACTACAAGAGTCATATCCTTTTAACCCATGCCCTTGGAAGAGAGCACACTGAAGGACTTCTGTTTAAATTTTGATTGATTACTTTTATTTAAAATCTCACCCCAATATTATCCAAATGCATTCTAGTGCCAGTGAATTCAGTTTTATTCCTGATTGTCTCTGCTGGGGTCCTCCATTGTTAGAAATCAGGCATCGTAAAGCTGCTCCGGTTCAAATCCTTACTGTAAAAAGTCAAAACTGCTATAAGTTATATTTTACATATAGGAATTGCTCAACTTTGCCCAGAACTGGGCTAAGTAGCCTCAGTGAAAGACCAAGTCCCAAATACATTTTTTTTCAGATCAGTGAAATCCTGACCCCCATAACCCCCAAGTTATCCCCATTATGGGATAACAGCATAGAAAGAAAAATAAATATATATAACTATGTGCACTAATCGAAAGATCTGTGCAAAAACCCAGGCACAGAGGTAATGCACGTAACTGTAGCTTACATGTGGGAGGAAGCACGGGCACTGTGCTATCAGAAAATCTTCTTCTTCTTTGGGGATGTGCTGCATCTCCATGATGGCTTTGATAATGTAGATGAGCTCAAAAATGTAGCTGGTTTGAGCTAAGCCAGATTAGAGTTTGTAGCGGTCTGTCAACACTGATGGTTGATGTCAATGACTGTACCCGTGTAAATTCCTTACAGAAGGATAGGCCAGAGGAGATGATAGAGAAGAAAGAAGTTCAGCTTAATTTATCTTTAGACAATATGTGCTCTTTTTTTCCATTGCATACAGATCAAACTTCACCTAAACAGAAGAATACGGTAAAGGAAAAAAAAGGTATTTTCAAAAACAATTGATATTTGATATAAAAATTACAGGAAAACAATTAAATTGGTTTAAGTTCTGCTGGAGGAGTTCACTTGCTGCTACCCAGCACACACTGCCTGGGTGTATAACTGGGCAGACTGCAGCTTACGTGAGGTCTCTGCTTCCAACCTCTCTTCTGTAATTCATTAGCATCGGGTTGCTGCCATAACACATAACTCATTAGAGATCTTCATAATTTTAACAGAGAAAAGCCCTCTTGCCTGTGAGCAGTAAAAGCTCTGGGAGTCCCGATTTGATAGACTGAGATGGAGAACAGGAAGCAATGAGGGGAGGGAGGGAGAAGACAGACCCTGTCTCATGTTGTTAATGGATGTGGCTGCTGTGCACATTGGTATTTTGGTGCCAGCAACACTGAATTCCAACTTTGCTACTTAAAGAGACTGAAATAGCCATTTACCACAGTGATATGCTGGAACAAGAATGGTCTCAGTGGCAGGAACCACTACAGGAAACAAATCCCTGTTGGTTTTCAGGGCTTCCACGGAGCCGCTTCTGCCTGGCTGGGTGAATCCCCCATCCCTCAGCAGATGCTGAGGGACAGGGACTGACCTAAGCTCCAGACCATGTGTTAGGACAGAGCTGTGAACAGAGTCCTGGGAAGGCTGTTCATCCTGCCCAAGGATATGGTGCATGGCTGAAGCTGAGGAACGTGTCTCCTGCACAGCTCCTTTGAATGTGGGGCTCCCAGCACAGTGCTGGGTCCAACCTTCCTGCTCCATCACTGTGTGTCACCCGCAGCTTGTTAGCAGACCTTAGATCTGCCCAGATCTCTGCGTCTGGGAGGGGAAATAGGAGAGTGCACAGTGTGGAAAACACTGGTGATAAACTGAGCCCTACCCTGGGGGACTCTTAGAGGGAAGTTGGTGAGTAAATCCCATGCTCTGTGTGCAAAACTTCACTGACCTGCTTATAGACTCCATGTACCAAAGAGACTGACCTGGTTAAATGCAGATTTTATATTATTGCAGACCTTATTTTTTCTCCTCTGGGGTCTTGTAAAGCTAGAAGTGCTGTTTTCTGTTAGGGAATATTGGAGTCAGACACCTTTTTAGCAGCACAGAGGACATGCTGGGAAAATTGTAGCTTGAGCTAGAAGGAAAGACCTTTTGTCAGAACCTGGAAGAAAATAAGAGGGATGCTGGCAGGTTGGAGCTGCTACCTAGCAAAAAAGTCATAAACTGTTAGGGTCTGGAGCCATGGGCTGACATTCTCTGCTAACACTTTCCAGCTCTATCTTTGCTATGAAATTCAAAGGGTTCATTTTAATGGCTCCTTAACAGTTTCTTGTAGAGTATGAGCTAAGGCACTTTATTTGCTCTCCTGCTCTTTAGGTTGCAGTGGTAGGACTATGAACTGGGATGTTTGACTCCTTATTAATTGGCATGTGACTCTTGCAGCTCCCTCCCCCAGCTCCTGCATGTCCAGACCTGTGGGGGAAGGAGCCTCAGCTCAGCCACTGCTCCCGCTGCAAGTTTTATATGAGCAAGCTGGTAACAAGGAGTCTGTCTGCTGCTTGCTTTTCCTGCTATAGCCTTTTAGAGGGCTACGGAAATTCCTGGACACCTGAAAAACTGCTCAGCATAAAGCTCTTCAACAAGACTTCAGAAGCAGGTGGTGGTACCATTGCACAAACACAAATCTACTTACTGACCTACTTCAGCACAAAGTTTAGCAACTGTGTAAGGTTTTTCCTACCCCACAGATACCTATATGTGTTATCCCTTCGACTCCGTTATGGTGCTGGTAAGAAACAGCTGTGATGATGGCCATATCTCAATCTGCCTGGTTTTGCTTTAGTTTTTTCATGAGTATGTAGGGAAAGATTCAGGTCTCTACTAATTTGCTTGTATACCCATTTTATGGGAACAGCTGCTGAAGTGAGAGTCTTCACAAATTTGAAATTTCAGAAGCCTGAGAGATCAGAGGGACAATTCATATGGAATCAAGCACCTATGGAGCCAGAAAGCCATACTCAAAACATTTAAAGTGTTTCGCTAAACGGTAGATAACAGCAAGCAGAAGGAGTCCCTGCTTAAGAATATGCCTATGCTTAGCAAGATACTGATAGGAAATACTTCAAAATTTCCCTAGAATTTCCATAGCAAAAATATAGTTTTCTATTATAAATCAATTCTATATGAAATTGCCATGCCCGGTAGTTTCATACAGAATATTAGTAATGTGCCTATTATCTTAGATTTGTGTATAGGTGTATTGTGAAAGAGCTGAAAGTTGTATTTTAGGATGAGGATTTCACTGAGCATGGTTATCTATCAATGAACAAGGCAAAATATCTGCTCTGCATGGATACACCTTGTTAGTCGAAACAGTGCTTGGCGCACTTCTAACAACATGCGGTCGTGTCACCTGGACCCACTGTAAGTCACTCAAAGAGGTCAGAATATGTTAAAGTTTGTGGGCACAGAGTCACAATTCAGTGTGATCAAATAAAAATGGATTAAAAAATCTGTCATTGTCGTGGAAGCTGCTGCAACAAGACTGTTCAATCTGTGCCTTAATGTATGTTGTCTACGTTTTTCTTTGACTGTGTTATTTAACATCCTCTCACACTATAAACATCCAAATGAGTCCAAGACAAATGCATCCTATTATGTCTGAAGAGGTGAAACAAGGCCAATATAAATGCACAGTATGCTATGAATTATGTTTTCTCAGTAACTTGCCAATATCTGGATTTGGCTGCTATATTTGTGGTATGTTTGTGAGCCCATACTATAACTTGGAGGACTGATTTGGATTTATACATATATTGTTAGAGAGTATTAAATCACAGTCACAGAAATCTAGAAACAAAACATCGTTATAATTTAGCACAAAACATAAAAGTGTAAAAGCCTTTAGCAGTCAATACAGAACAGATCCATTATATGGATTTACATGGGCCTTTTGAGGGAGAAAAAAAAAGTAGAGAGATACGATGAACTTGTCCAGTAAAGAAACACATGGGACATTCTGTATCACACTGCACACAAAAACAAATCAAAAATTTCAAATAACTTCAAAATATGTGCAATGTTTTATTGTGGAAAAGACAAGACCTATTTGGATGTTTCAGGAGCTCTTGTCTTTTCTTCAGTAAAAAGTTGTTAGTCTTGCCCTGAAGAAAACTTGGAACTGTGTGAGTCTCTGTGTAATGTAATAAATCTGGTACAGAATGTTTTGCAATGCCAGAGCGCTTCTATTTTAGTATTTAATGCAAAGACTTCTTCCTAACTGGAAAAGACCTTTGGTTTCCTAGTGAATGCGTCAGATGATCTGAGAAGCTGTGGATGTGTTTGCAATCACTTGGATTTACAAGTGGAACAATTTTGCTAACCAGGCTGGACAAAGGGGAGGCAAAACAGACCTACTTGATTCCTCATAGCTATTCCCACCAAGAAAAGAGAATGAAAAAACAATTTCCTCCTCCCAACCCTGAAAGAAACCTACAGATATAGAAGAAAGGATTAAAAGTGTCTGAAAAAGCTTAAGCACTGATGCTGAAAGTTTCAAAATGTCTGAGTTTAAAAATCACACCAGAAATGTGTGAGCAGACAGGTAAGTGGCCATTGAACCTTAGTGTACCCTTACTACAGTTACCCCTTTTATCCTGTTCCTCACCTCACACTATCGCTCTGAACTTAGCATCCTAGCATTGACTTTCTGGTTTCTCCTTCCAAAAGTCTCTTGTCTTAACATGTTTGTTTATAAGAATTCAAAGCAATGACAGAAAAGCCTTGTCCTCTTTCGTAACCATTTCCTTTATTCTTGACATGCTTTTGGATTTTTTCCTCAGATGCATTTCCCTTTTCTAGGCTCCTTACAGTAGAACCTCTTCCATAGGAGTAGGAAGGTGGTAGATGTTAATCTGCTCAAGAAAATCAGCAGCTCAGCCCTATCTGTTATTAACTGGTCTCTGAACAGCAGCTGCAAAGGAATAAACTTCTTGTCCATCAGGAGAACATAGTTTTTAAAGGCAGGGTCTGTCATCACAACCTCTGCCTTCTTGCCAGCTGGGAAGTGTATGAGGAGCTGCCAGGTCAGTGCTTTGAGCAGCCAGCCTGTTCCTTCTCCCTTAGGGAATCTCTCTCTTTCTCCCAAGTCTGAAAGTTTAATCCTGACTCACTCCTGGGTGAGTCAGGATTAAAAAGCAATGAATTATTGATTTTATTTTTACTTTTCAAATTGTAAAAGCAGTTTTCAAGTGGTATTTCATAAATAAAGGAAAATCATTAATCACCTTGGCATTATATAGGCACAATCTCCAACACAGCTCTGGAAAAAAGAGCAATTACTCTAAAGAGAGAAGCGGGAGGAGGAAGGTAAGGGCAATCGGATGCCGGGTTTGGTGTGGAGTTTTCCAAGGAGCTCAATCAGACTGCAGACAAATCAGTGAAGACCAGACGAGACCTACTCATCCAATGGAGTTATATGATACCTAGGCAACATAATTAAAATTACATCCATGTAGTTGTTGTTGTGACTACTACGTAAGGAGCACAACTATGTGTGTTGATGTCCTTATTCCAGAAGGAAGGTCTCTGACCAAGGAATGTTGGTGGTATCACTATCCTAGGATAGTTCTGCTGGTAAAATTGCCTTCATAGACATGTTTTTCATCTTCCTTCTCTTCTGCAAAATAAGGGTTTTTTTCAACTTGTTTATTTTAATGAGCTGATGGAAAGCATCCACTCTCATTCAGAACCTCAGGAAAGACACCTCAGTTGCTTCATGGCATGTTCCTTGAATGTGAGGTACAGTGTCACAGTAAGAACAGCAGGTGATAACCCCACAGGTTCCACCACGTTATTTAGGGCAAGTGCATTGTCAATATGGGTGCTAGTAGAGCATTGCAAGGTGGTCACTCACATCTGAGTGACTGAGTTTAAGAAAGAGTCCCAGGAATTTCTGCAGAGAAAATGGTGGTCCAAGACCCTCCTATACATTTCCTTCCAAAGGAGAATGCCAGAGCAGGACAGGGTGAGGACCCGCCTGGAGCAGCTCATCCCGAGGGCTGCCTGTGCCTCCGGCCATTATCTCCTGGCTGTTAGGCAGCCTCTAGCTCTGGGTCTCTGTTCATCTGCTGTCTGTCCCCATGAAACACTGCAGAAAGTGCAATCCTGCAATCCGGATAACTTCTCTCTGTTGGAAAAGTGGGCCAGCAAGAGGCAGGTCCTGGTGAAAAAGGGGACAGAAAAAAAAATGAACAACAACAAAAAAAGTGCAATGTCTGACTGGAGCAAGATGGTCAGTTCTGTGCCAAAACTGCTGAATTTTATGGCATTGGAGGAAACAACAGATTTCAAGGCAGCAGAGAGATCGTATTGCTTAGATGCAGAGGCTGTATGCGATTGTAGACTCAAACAGATACCACTTCAGTTATTTTTCAAGTTTTTCTTCAGTCATGAATGCAGCCATAGAAGTTTTAAGGAATGAAGTTGGAAACTCAAGAGCACGTTTCTGTGACAAGGAGTCACTGGCAAGGCACATCCCCATGGCCTCTGAGCACACAAGACCTTAAAATTCATCTGTGTGGTGGCTCTGATGTGCCCTATAAAACCTAGATGGATCTTCCAGAAGGTTCTGAAAAGGTCCCTGTAATGCTGCAGGAATTCCTGGCACCCTCCTAGGTGCTACAAACATCTCTCCGTAAAGTATCCCCTCAGCTTTGTGTTCATCTACAAGATGGGATCCTTTTCTACAATGATGATGACTGAATCCTTCTTTGGTGTACTGCAATAATGTCATTGAAAAGGACAGCACAAGATAGAAATAAATAAATATATCCTAACATAGAGAAAACAGTTCTTAGCAGCTGCTTTCAAGCTGATTTTTAATTTTCTCCTGGGCCTGGCTCCATCCTGGGCTCTCCTCTCCTCTCCCGCTGAGGTGGTTCCTGCTGCTGAAGCCTCAGTCCTAAAACTGTGCAATAGAGAGATGCATTAGTGCAGGCAAATGCCCTGCGAACAGACTGCTAATGGCAGAGAATTTTAACTGCGTTAACAATGAGAGTTATTTGCAGAATTCAGCAACTATTAAACTATTCAAGCTGTTACACTATGTGCTGACCTGAATACATTTCTTCTAAGCAATTAAAATTCTGCTGCAGAAACTCTAGCTTTCAAGTCCCCCACTTTACCATAATTTTTATTTGACTTGCTGTGTATGTAATTTAGGAATGAATCTAGAAATGAAGTCTTTATATACAGCCTTTGCAAGTACATTCAAAATAAGTACTATCTAGCATTTGTGTTGAGCATTTTCATTTGAGGAATATTATCAGGTCCACAGCCAAAAGAATCTTGCAGAGAGGTCATTGCAATTGGATTCATAACACACATTTGGTTAGACAACTCTGCTGCTTCTTCTTATTTGTTTCCCACTCATATTAACATTTTTGGTTTGCAGCAATATTGGCAGAAATAAAAAATCTTGGAAAATCCCATCGGAATGGGTGTGTCTAAGAAGAACTGTAGCGGGCACATTTCCGTGGACGTGGTGAAATCTGTTTGAATTCTCTGCCACTGCATATGGATGTTTCAGACATCTGATCAAGGAGTGGTATTTTTGCCATATGACTTAAGTGATGTTTCTAATTTTCATGGTATTTGATATTTTAACTCAATTGCTAAAATCTGAAGACATGTGTTAGAGCTGCATCACAGCTTCAGAGTGGTTAATTCCCAGTCCTGGTGTTCCTGGTGTATCTAAAAATGTGGCCCTGAAGGTACAAAAGTCCAAAGGCCAGTTAAAAACTCCCAGCATATTTATTTTAAAATCACAGCTTAGGCTGACCTCCCAATTTTTGTTTGACCTATGAATATTTGACTGCTTGAGGTTGACAATATGGCCTAAGCAGCTAGTTTCTCACCACAAGGATTGAGGAGGGGGTAGCTGGAGGCACAAACTAAGCTAGTAATAGTTTGGAAACAAACCCTGACTTAAGCTAGTTACAGAACCAGGACTGCACGTAGCATCTGGGGAGCTCTGGGAAGCATTTCTTCCTCCCTGGTGAGGAATGTCTCCCAGGCTTTCCCTCGGGAAAAGGAGACTCTTGGAGGACTTAGAATAGGGTGGAGAGTGCGGGACAGTAGCACTGACTACTTCTTGTCCTGTGTGATTTGAACTTGGTCAGTGTCCAGAGCAATTCTCTGTGATAATAACAGCAATGACAGAAACTCCTGGACAATGAACAACATTTCTGTCTGGCTCAGAAAAAAAAATGTATTCTAAATATGTTCATGTTTATTTTATTATTTTGATTAATGAATGGCAAATGGTGGTAGGTGTGCCAAGCATAGCAGTTAATAACATCATTAATAGTTTATAAAACAATGGTAATTTTTCACTTAAATTAGCATCAATATGTCATGTTGTGTTTCTCACACTGTTATGTTCGGTCCCTCTTTCCCCTTCATCTCTCAGTGCCTACCAGGACCAGCGTATTGCCCCGAGTAAAGCTCTGATCTTACAAACATGCTCAGACTTTCCTATCATGAACCAGTCTCTCCCATCCAATAAGACTGCACTGTAGTCAAGAACTTGCATAAAATTTTACAAAAGTATTTGCCGATTAGCTCATTAGATTTACTTTGAGAAAGCACCGTGTCTCGCCATGTGTTTACAGGGTGACAAGGGCAGTTGGATCTAGTTTCTGATTCTGCACAATGTTGAATTAATGATAGTAAATTAATGATAAAATGTTTATTTACTTTATAGATAGGTATTTTGAAGTATAACTATTAATAATAATCTTAATACAGATTTTATGTAACAGTGATGTAATACTTTAGCCTGATGTTTGCACGAACATACAGTATTAAATATCAACACATATCAAATAATAGGTAGAGAAATTGGCCATTAAAATTAGAGATCTAGACTCTTACCAAGAATTCCATATATGTCTGATTCACTGTGATTAAGCAATTTCCCAGCACACTGTAATTAAGTGTAATTCTCATGAGGAAATATGTCCAGAATGGCTGCTCTGGGGAAGTTATGCTAAAAATTTACTCAAAATTATCATATTTGGATTTTTTAAGGAAAGTGCTCAGTATTGTTGGATTTAGATAAATGTTTATAGTAAGGAGTGCTTATTCCATGCTATGATTAAATTTTAATTTAAAAGACCATGAGCGGAAAGACTTCTGGAAAAGTTGGTGTTTGAAAAATTGTTTAGGAATTTGACTGCGAAATGATCCTTTTCATTTCAAAATTAGTAAACTTAGTGAAACTTGATCTTCTCCATGTGAATCTACAAAGTTCTAACTTATGGTAATGGTACTTTGCATACTGTATGGAGTTCCACTGTGTGTACCACATTTACATTAATGCCACTTTACCAAACTATTGGTGAGAGACCTTTTCCTGAGTGAGAATCAAAGGCTATAAGGTCATTTTTCACTATTTATTGTAGCTCTTTCTAAAGAAACATGGTCACCACATCTTCAGCTTGTCGTCTGTTGGAGTTTGAACTAACCTCTAGTGTTAAAATAGAGGAAATGATGTTTTGATACTGCATTTTGTGCAGTGTGGATTATGCTGCCTTCTACTTCAGCTTTTCAATGCCAACAGTATGTTTGGAGCGTGTATTTCTATCATTTGATTTTCTCTCCTATGGGCTTCTTTGGCATGGGAAAACAGAACCTCTGCTGGATATGGCCTTATATTTTCCTCTTCCATCATCACGGATAAAGGTGATGTGCCAAGAGCCAGGAGCCTCCCCTTGAGCCTAGCAGGAGATGTGAGCGAGGTAGCTTATGCTTAATACAACTTTTCTCACGTGACTAAGACTGATTATTTTTGCATCTCTTCTTCTAGGTTCAAATTAGGATGTCCTGTTCTTCATCACAGTTTTCCTTTTGTGGTAGATATACAAGATTTTTTTTCCCCCTAGCATTTACCATTTCCACTGCTGATCACTTACTTCTGACATACCCTCTATGAGCTCCAGTTCTTTACTCTTTCTGTTGATACAGGTGACACCCAAAGTAGAAGACCATTTGTGACTCACAGTCTGAGAAAGATGTGAAAGATGTGTATTTGCTTGTCATATTTAGGCTACCTGACAGAGGAAATTATGAATGTTCTTTGATGTCTTACCTTCATCACAGCGCTGAGGAAAAAAAGGTGCGCTTTTCTACTTAAAGTACCTAAAATAAATCAGATAACTTGAAAGAGGAGCTATCTCTGTACATATGTTTCCCCCTCTTGTAAGTGCATATCATGTTTACTGCAGCTTTGCTTTGGCATAGGAGGTTTGGCAGAGCAATTCAATGCTCTGCCAGCAGAAGCTGTTTCCTGTCAGCTCACTTACAGCACATCTCCAAGATATAATAAATAAGCTGGAAGAAATCTTTTCAGCTTATGAGCTTCGATATTTCAACCTGGGAAGTCTGCATACACGGCCCGTGTGCTAACACACCTGTGCTGTCCTGTGGGGAACTGCTGCACGTCTGTAGCGTGGCAGGTCATGCACAGTGGTCAGTCATCAGGCCACTTTGTTAAAGCTACTGTTTTGATCAGGTTCCAGGAATTGTGGGCCCATAGTCAAATTCCTCTTCTTAAATCGAGGTAGAAAGAAAGTCCATGCAGATGGAGAGGACATGCCAGGGTGGCTGCCCTGTTTCTTTGTACATATGAGAGGGTTTGTAGATACAGCAAAGGCAGCTAAAGGTAACATGTCTAATCCATATTTAGAATTGATAGAACCAATGCCAACACAACTTTGCTGCATAGATCTACCTTCAGTTATGTAATTAATTAGCAGTTAATCAACAAGAGGGTGATAGTCAGTGGTGCGGAGTCCAGTTGGAGGCCTGTGTTGAGCGGTGTCCCCCAGGGGTCAGTCCTTGGT
>JAWLRI010000332.1:8132517-8145702 GCA_034781795.1 Crypturellus tataupa | reverse complement strand
TAGAGGGGCAGGATCCCCTCCCTCAACCTGCTGGAGACGCTCCTCTTAATGCACCCCAGGATCCCATTGGCCTTCTTATGCCAAAGCTACTTTCCTCTCTGCTCTGCCCTGTGTTTTTTTCTTTTCCATTTGACATGGCTGGGATACAAAGTGAAGGGCATGTTGATTTATTCATCTCCAGAGCAATAACTCTGACACTCATTATCAAAACAGATGTTCATCTTAGACCTGAAATGTCTTTCTTCTGATTACTTATGTCCCATTGCAGAACCAGAATTACACAGTAGCCAGTCTTCAGATGCACATTTTCTGCAAACTGATTAAGATATACTGGTTGTCCAGAGTTTCTTCCCTCCCAAGCGTTGAAGCTACGCAAAGAAAAGCAGGCTGGTTGATTTCCCAGTGAGACTATCAAGAGGAGCTTGGGTTTCTCTGTGTGCAGCTCTCCTGCTCTTTCCTTTTTTTTTTTTTTTTTTTCTTTCATTTAGAATAGTGATAGAAGCAGTGCAAATGCCTGGCAGTGACAGAGTGAATTGAGTTTTGTGGGCACATTGGAGAAACTACAAATAATGAGAGAGCAACAATTAAGGGAATAGCACTTTTACTGGCTACTGGCACTGGGCTATACAAATTTAGTTGTTTCATAGAACTGTTTCTAAGCAAAAATGATATTCTCATCATCCACTCAGAGTGAAAGAAGACTTTGTGCCAAAAAATGTCTCGTGTAATATTTTTAATCCTCCCCAAAAAATCAGAAGTCAGCACTAAACCACGTCATAGGATATTGTCTCACAGATGATTAGTGACTGTTACAGTAATACAGATCAAGAGTCTGAAGTCATGTTTGAGAAATGACAGTGATCCAATTTTCTGACATATAATTTAATTTAAGATGTCCTCATTTTTTAAATCCTGACTACTAACAGAACTACAGTTCAATTAACGTCTGGTGCTTTTCAGACATAGGTATGTGGGACAAGCTGTCCACAGGCAATTTTATTATTCTTTTTGATGGAATAAAGATGAGATCCTCAAATTGCATGATTTTATTACATGACATTTCTTTCTCACTCACTTTCTGGGTGGATTAGTGAATCAGGCTGTTCAGACACTTCCTGCATAGAAATGTCAGGTCACCCAGTCACAGACCTGCGTCCGACATCGGTGACCCGCGGTGGCTGCAGTCTAACAGGAGGTCCTGCTCTTTCAAAGAGCAATACCCGAAGGAAAAGTCTGTAACTACCTTCTCCCACTTATCCTTTACCAGCCTTCATAATGAACTTGATTTTTCTCTGCCAATGTGCCTCTCATTTCATCTTCCTAATCATATGGGACAAGAGTCATACACTGGTCTAAAGGGAAATACTTCTCTCATACACAGCAATATGTACTGCGTACCAAGCTCACTCCTTAAAGCAGGGGTATATTACCTAATACATTTACTTGTGCTGGTTGTTTAAGGTGAATTAATATTTATAGGGTCACACACTGTGTTGCCAAGAACAGAGATCTTTAGTATTCAGATTCTTTTGCATTTGGGAGGATATTTTGTGACCCTTCATTCCCACTACCAAACATCTGTGATTTTACCACTAGATAGCAGTGTGTAGCAATGAATGCTATTTCCAAAGGTGGCTTGTACTAGCGCTGTAACAAATAACATTCACCCAAACTCAGGGAGCAGACAGAGGAGAGACTGCAAAAGAAGAAAGCAGAGAAAACACTCCCTAATTTCTTTAAATCTCAGTGGCTCTTTTGCTGCTACATTTTCTGCTTCATAAAGGTTCACCTGCGTCTGCTGAGGAACCAGATGCTCTTAAAATCAAACCACGAGGTGTAAGGGAGAAAAGGCAGCCCTTTGCTCCCTATTCTGGGAGTGCACAGGCAGGTGTGGAAAGGTTTCCCAAAGTGCTTCAGCGCTCACCCCGAAACACAGAGAAGAATTAACTCTAGATATCATTTAATACAGGAGCTTGCTGTGTCTGCATGGAAAGAAGGAGGATGCTGTCTGCATGGAGGGAAGGGGGATGCTGGAGAAGCAGGGAGGCTGCAGAGGTTCCCATACATGCCATGGCCACGTGTGCCAGGGCACCAAGGGAGCCCACTCTCTTTTTTCCTGCTCATATGGCAGCCTTGTACAAGCCTTACAAGCCTTATCCACTCCTGTCCCATCAGGAGAAAACCAGTTAATTCTTTCAAGTGTCTGAACCACAGACAGGTTTGTCAGCTTTTCCCATTCCTTACAAGTGAGACTTGTTATTGCCTTACGCCGTCATTTCCTTACACCTAACGTGTCTCTTCTTCTCTGTTTCCTCTATAACAGTCCACTAAAACCTAGTTCCTATGATGCATTTCTTTTTTAGAGAAATAGTGATTTGCATCAGATGTGCATCCATCTTAATTTACAGGTGATTAATTTATCTCACCTTGGCTGGGGACTAGATTAGATTGATTTGTGGAATTTATGTATATAGTGAGCATTGAGCAGGGATTAGAGTTCAAAGCTAAGCCAGTCCAGCAGGAGCTGCCAGCCAGGTAATTACTTGTAAACAGCTAGAATTGTGACTTGAAAAGCTGCCTCCTATTGAAGGAGAAGAGAGGGAAGTGCTGTGGTGTCTACAAGCCAAAAAATGGTTACATGTCTCTACACAAGAAAATATTTTTCTATGCTTGTAGTAAATAAATTTAGTTGTTTGTACTGAAAGGAAAAAGGGAAGAACTGTGCATATGCTATTTCTTTAAATGTTCCTCTTGCTGGCATTAACCAAATACAAAATACCTGGCATTTTTTCACTTTATGTCAGCTCTAAAAAAAAACAGTGTTGTTAAAGGGGAAAAGCTGTGTTCTTTCTTAAATGTTCTTCTTTATTCAGAAATTTTGTCTTTCTACAGAGCTGCCTGCCCTTTAGGTCACAGGTGTAGAGAAGTGTTGATGTGAGGAAGGAGCAAAAAAATCCCCTAAAGAATGGAGAAGAAGCTTAATTACTATGCCGCTTTGGAAGTATTGTAATACTTGGTAATGATCACACTCATATTCCCTATGATTTCCTTTTTACCTACCCGGGGATACTACTGACAATGTTGCCCTGTCCTTCCAGACACACCATTGACTGTAAAGTGTTGCTTTTCCTATTCCTCCCCTGCCGTTGCTAACTCTGGCAGCCCAGGAAGCAGCAAGGCTGAATGTGACACAGCTCTTGTGTTGGCTCTTGCGTTAGTTATCTCCTGCTTGTCTGTCAGTGTGTCTTGAGATACTTATCACTGTAAGATGCCAGAGTGAATAACCCTTCTTGTTTACAGTGTGCATGAGTGCGCTGGTGGTATTTATTCCCCTGCCACAGTGAGGTCATTATGTCCATCATACTGAGACTGTAGGGATTTGCTTGTCTTCTTCTAACAAATGCATTATCGCATTTTTTTAATAACCTTTTAAATTATGACTGCATGAAACATATCCTTCCTTATCTCTTCTGGCCCAAGTGAAAGAGATGAAAATTTTTAATGCTTGCAAATGGTACTAGAGATTCCTCTTTTTGGAGGAGGTGGAGCATAGGAGAGGTTTTCCAATTTGCTTGCCCATCTAGATTACTTTGTTAATTCCTCTAGGTATATACACACTTGGCAGTAAATTTAATTTTCTTCTCAATGGGGATTTTTGAAGTCTTTTTGAAGAAGGCGATTCTTGTGCTGCTCTGAGCTCGTCTTAGAAGCAGATCACAGTTTATGTTTAGTACCTCTGCAGGAATACGTCAAAATAGCTGCTACATGCTGCCTTAAAAGATAGCACCCACTGCCCTGCCCCTTGCATGTTTTTGGTAACTCATCACGTAAAAGACTTTTTTCTTTTTTCTTGTTCGCAGGAGGAGGAGGAGAGACCCAGAGACTGTTTCCCTAATGGCACAGTGTGAGGGGCGGCCTCTGATAAGGACTCGAGGTCCCGATAGATGGAGCCCAAGAGGAGCCGGCATCCATCCTCCTGGTCTGAGGGCCAGGGAAAGAGGAGGGGGAAGGCTTCCTCCGTACAGCACAGTGCACCAGTGGTTAGCAGGGAGACAGATGGGCACTAGCACCCATGGCTTACATACACCAAGGTCCTGATTTCCTGCCCTGAGGAGGGATGCTCACCAATGCACCACGTAGCCTGGGTGTCCTCAGCTCAGCAGATGGCCTCCTGGGCAGCACAAGGAGAAGGAGTCAGAGTCAGGTGCCTCCTCCTGTTCAAAGGAGTAAGAGGGAGAGCAAGCAGATCCCCACAGATATGCCAGGCTTGTTCCTCATGTGCCATGGATAGGATGTCGCACGGTGAGGAAGTCGTGATAGCCTTAACTTTTCTTGGATTACCCTGAGCTTGCTCTGACCCGGGGAGGCCAGGGCAGCTGCAGTTCTGGGGTGTTATCCAGGTTGTCTGCAAACTCAAGCAGGCACTTGGTACTGCCTAGTATTTCTAGAAGAAGAAGAAGAAACAAAAAGAAACTAGACTTCAGAATTTTTACTGGATTCTAAAACTTGGGACCTTATGTCCATGTCTGTATTGCGTATGCTTTGGTTTATATGTGCAATGAGATATTACTGTGCTTTTAGGCTTCTTTTGAACATTTGATATATTTCTAGCTGCCCAAGTTTGAGTGTTGGGTCATCTCCCAATATTTAATTGAATGCAGATAAAAAAATAAAGAGAAGCACTTAACATTCCTGCAGTCCACTCCAAATTGCTCTCTTTTGACATCGTGGCCTTGTAGGGTCTCGCTGGAGCTGCTGTCTTGCACAAGAAAAGCATAAAGGCTCATGACAGACAAAGCAAAGCTGGATGGATCAATATTGTGGCTCTGGCATATTAAAGAAGAAGAAGAAGAAGAAGAAGAAGGAAAAAAAAAAGGTGAATTTAATTACTTAGCAGGCAGGAAACTTGATTCATTATGAAAAAGGATTTCTTTCCTCACAGGGAAGTCCTGTACGAATGCCTTCTGTCTTCTAACAAATTGTAGAACATGGGTACACCTGTGCAGTGGGACCAGTTTGAATCAAACCAGTTGCAACTCTCTTGTTCTGTCAGCTTGTCTCTGTAAAAGGCAGGAAAAATTGCAAATCTGACAGAGAGGCGTTGGGAAGAAATATCACTTGCAGGCATTTCTCAGAGATATATTGCCTGCTTACAGCAAGCAGAGAGGACACTTCTAGGTGCAGACTGCACTAACTGCACTGACCCAGCTACACTGAAAACTGAGGATAAAGTAGGAAGGGAAGTGCAGGCACAAGAACTCACCCTGTCACTACCTCTGGTCTCCCTCCTTCAGGGGAAGGGTTAATGATAGACCATGTCCTTGCCTTAACATGGCCAAGCTCTTTCTCCAGGAAAAATGCTGTCTTGTTTCCTTTTATCTCCCTTCACGAGATACTTCTTACCCTTATACAATTTATGACCCTCAGCTACTGGCAAATCAGGATAAATCTGAAATTCTGTTCCAAATGTCCTTTAATATCAAAGATATAAATATTCCTCCTTTTGGAGAAAGTAGGACATCTTTGTGAATGGCAGTTGCCTCTTCTCAGCAACATCCATTTTCTTAGATTGCAACTGCCACAAAGCATCAAGGAAGAGAAATTTCCTTAATAACCAAAGTAAAACCATTTTGGTGCTTTATGAAAGTCACTCAGCATTCACAGCCCTGCTATGGGAAGCCCTGCTAAGGAAATGCAAAGTTAGACTCACCTGTAAACCTCCCTGCTTGAAAGGAGCAATAAAATCTTGCAGATTTTAATTCACATTGTTTTTTGCTTTCTCTTTCCTTCGCATTCCTGAAGAAGTCATGAATAACAAGGACTTGGATACGGTGCTGCTCTGAAAGCATGACTGCACTGTTGGGTTTTGATGGTTCTTGCTGCGTCACAGGACAGGGTGGATCATGAAGCCCCCAGGCAGGGCCATGGGGTGCAGGCAGACGTGTGCAAGTAGCCAGCATGGGTGGTGGGTGGGAAACCCTCTCTGCTGCATTAGCTCATCAGGCACAGACTTCACTTCCCCCATCCCTGTTCAGACAGCTAGACCAGCCAAACCGTGTTTTGAATATTCAGGGAGGTTTGTAGATGGAAAAGTCTCCATAGTCAGACTTTTTCTTTTGTAGACAAAGGGATGGACTTGGTCGCTAGTTGCCTTCATGAGCTCCTGACTGTCTGGTACATAAGATAAGGGCTGACTTTGCATAGCCCAACATGGAAAGAGCTTGTATTATCAGATGTAATACCATTAACCTCAAAGAAAATGAGGGCTGGCAGGCACTGACTCTAAAGCAACAAAAAACACTTTATGTTTAAACTGCAACACAGAAAGCAACAGGCATTGAAGTGTTGAGGGGACCAAGTTCAAAGTGTTTGGGCATAAGCTGATTGCTTCTGGGTCTCAAATCTCTGGAAGTCCTTCTATTTACAGTAGTGTAGATGCCATGCCTCTCTGATGCACAAGGAATGAGTTATTGCCAGGTCACATGAATTAAAAGTCAAATCCAGTATTTCAAAGCTTTTGGTTACTTGATAGGGTTGCTAGGGTTGCTAATTTGGTTCCCTAGGAACTGCATTTTGGTGTTCAATCTCGGCCTCGAACATTTATTTATTTATTTATTAAAATTAAAAAAGGAAAAAAGAGAGAGAATATCAGATATCCAAAAACAAATCTGTAGATTTGTTTTCATGAGCTGAATTCTATGGTAGACATGTTAGGAAAGCCAATATATTGGCTAGAATATTATTTTAAGTAGTTCTGTGGGGTTTTTCTTTTGCTTGGTTTGATGAATGAGGCTATTGAGGAGAAAGGAGTGGAAAGCTCCAGCACCCACAACAGCAAATTGTTTGCCTGTTTACTAGATTTCAGCTTGAATATTAATGCGAGTTCATCACAGTTCAGCTGATATGGAAGAGAAGAAAATCTTAGGAATAAGAACAATCACGGACTTTATTTTTTATTGCTTTGTGGGATTTAGGTAGGTTTTATGCAGATGCAATGTTGTCTACATCTCCTGCTTACTTTCAGAGACTGTGTAGTTCTCAAGGCATCTAAATTCATGCTTAGCCTAGTCTGGTGACTTCAGTCACTTTCTGGAGAACCTCTTTCATTAAGAAAATGATTCCCCACTCCACCTAGCAATCTGGGATGATCTGGCTTAGGAAGAGGGGCCTCCAAGCTCCAACAGATCCTACTTGCTTGATTGCACGTTTACAGAAAACAGTCACTAGATTTAATATATATATATATATACATATATATATATATATATAAGACAACATCTGATCCAAGAATTCCTCCTAAGCAAGCACATTCTCTGTAGCTCAGATACCAGCAGCGCTGAGGAGGTTACTCACATTACAGGGACTGTTTTCTAGCCTATGGGCACACTGTGAAGAAGCAGAACTGAGGTTCCAGATACCCCCTGGGAAGGATGTATCAGGACTGCAGTCATGATACAAAATGGTTTGTTTCTCAGAAGTTTCTTTGCAATTATCACCCCAAATGTTTTCACAATCTGTAGTTTGGGCTCAGACAAAAGCTTCTGAAAAGCTCAAATGTGGACTGGCGGTTGTTTGTACCAGCAGCAATACACCTCTTGGAAGGTGCTTTTTTTCTATTGAAAAGGCATATTGAGATATGAAGGAGACTAGTGATCACTTTAGTGATAACTGGAGTTATTTATTCTTCTGGCTAATGGAGCTGCAGTGTAACCCAGATAGAGTCAATCTTCAGATCCTATTTTATCTAAGAGTCCTGTAACCCTCAGAGGTATTTGGAGCAGGATGGACACACAATGGTGGCTTGTTTGCCAGCCTGCCTTGCTGCATGGGTGAAGCTGAGGCAGACAGAGCCGGTACTTGAGGAGCACACGGTGTGCTGTGTGGAGGGACCAGGCTAAGGGCACCCTCTGCCAGCTTTGACACACAGTGTAACACTCTGCTGTCTGTGTGGATGTGTGTTCACCCTGACATGGGTCATGTAGCCCTGTTATCTCAACTCTGTATCCAACTTCTGACCTATGCTGTCTCTCACAGTGGCTTATTAGTCCCTCAGGGTGCAGCTGCATGGCTCTAGGGGCTGGGCAGGCAGCTGGGGCAGAGTCAAGGATGTGATTCCCCAGCAGCTGATGCTAATCTTGGCCAGAGCAGCTCTGCTCACCAGATGTGTGGGGTTGTTTCTTGCTCTGACATTAGCATGCAGACAACTGGGGGCTGAGGGAGTGGAGGGAAGTGAGCTGGCTGAAAATGAACAACTTTTCCCAAAGGATGAGATGAGTACACTCAAGTGGGGAGAGAAATGTGGCAGCCTAAGATCTGCTGAAACTGCTGTGGAAACAGCATCTCTGTGTGAAGTACCTGGAGGAGAGAGCATGTCCTTGCTGTGGTGTGTGAGTGGGGGGGAGGAGCTGTGCACTCCTCTGTGCCTCTTCTGAGCCCTGTGGTGAGGATGGTGTCCGTGGAGAGCATGTGTACGCAAGTCAGACGACTCCTGAGAGACCGCTCTCAGCCAGTGCGCTCAAACTGCTGCCTCTGAAGCATGTGATGGAGAGAGAGGAAATGGCTTGGTGAGTCAATGTGTTGAATAATACACACTTTTGTTATGGCTTCAGCTTCTTGCTAAATAATGACCAGATGATTGTGTCACTCTATAAACCCCTTCCCACAACAAAGTCCACTGTGGGAATATTTGTCTATGAAGATGGGGAGGTTGCAATTTTGTGGTGTCCTGAAATAATGAGAAATACTGGAGCTGGAATATGAAATCTTGTCTATGGCAGCATTTCACCATAATACTGCTACCACTCAACCATAAGTGAAATAGCGAGCTCTGCCTGCTAGGAACAAGTAAACAGCCACTAGTCATATTCCCCTTGTATACGCTACCATTTTAATTGTGTCTGTGTTATTGCTTTGTTCCTCAGAGCCTGACAAGGAGTAAAATTAGTTCACATTGTAAAATGTGGCACGGCACCATGTCTAAATAATACAATATTCTTACTTTAGGTCTCTAGGGGGACTTGCGTCCCTGAGATGGGATGATGCTATTCCATAAATGCTTCTGGAAGGTTTCACTTAGCTGAAAGTTGGTGGACCAGACTCAGTGAGTACTTTCTCTGTGTAAACCAGCAGGAGGTTGAGGAGCATTCTCCTGTATCTACACTGATTTTTGGCAGCACTCTTTGCCAGACCTTACAAAATGAGGCAGTGCAGACTTGCAGCAATGCCTCCCGCATCCCACCCAGTACATCCTCATTCATTGAGTTATTCAATAAACAGATATCTGAGCTTGACCCAGCTGACTAGCTGCTTATGGGTCCATCAAAGATAAATTAGCAAGAGGCTTCCATCTGAAATAATGCATCCACTGTTGTTAGCATTTAGTCTCTCTTTGTCACCCCCCTAAAAAAAGGAGGAATAAAGAAATGTACAGTTACTAAAACTTCAACAAGCAGACCTAGTAAGAAAATAGTGAGATTCCAGCATCACAGCATGAGCAGCTCTATTGCAAACTGTAATTTACTTTCTCGTGAAACACTCAGCAGAGATCTTGAAGGGAGGGAAGGAGATAAAAAAAGGCAAAATAACTACTTGTGTCTGTCTGACTGTGTTGCAACAAGATACAATTAAATATGGGGTTTGAAGGGAAATTAAAGGCAAATAGTTTTATTTTAAATTAAGAATATTAAGTTTTTAACTGACCTTGGATAACGTGAGGGACTGAAGTCCTAATTCCAATTTTCCTTTTTTTTTTTTTTTTTTTTTTTTTTTTTTTTTTTTTTTTAAGGCCACTGCCCTTCAAATGCATTTGAAATTGCCTGTGGTGTTTTGGGTATTTTCCTTGACAATACAGATCTGTCTAGCAGTGATTTCCCTTGAAATCTTTTCCCCTCCGAATTCTTAAATTCTTCTAATTTCAAAGAAGTTTCTTGATTGGTTTAAAAAAGTAAGCTTTCGAGATTTTCTTTTACAGATTAGCAAGAACTCAGCATTTCAAAAAATCAATGACAAAGAATGTGTTCATCGAAAGGAATAACCAAACAGTTCTATGAGTGAGAAGTAGAAATTGCTTTTTATGAAGATTAAAAAAGTCTTTGGGCATCATGTAAATTTTACACTGCAGAAAGGATTTTTTTTTTTTTTTTTTTTTTTTTTTTTTTTGCAAAAGTGAGTTTGAAACTCAAATAGGGTAGTTTGTAAATATCTATTCAGGTCTGATAGGATTCAGCACTTGTTTCCACATTTCTATCTAGGCCTGAATCTCTTTTGAGAAAATGCAATCTGAGCCTGGCGATAACAGGAGGATATAAATCTATTCTAATTAAAAATAGAATCACAGTCCCTTAAAGCAAGACAATAAACTCTTCTCTTTCACTGAGAATAACTGACCAGATTTCTGGATGATGAATCTAGGGTATTGTGGAGCAGGTACTGGCATCTCTTATCAAAGGCTGGAGGAAATATGTTGTACAGATAAGAGGAAAAGGTTTATTATGGCTTTACATATAAGTAAACACTAATATCTGAACAGGGAATGGCTGTATGGTAAATAACTACATGTCTCTCTCGCACTAAAATCTAAGGGGGATACTAAGTACCTTCAGTTTTCTGAACAATATTAGAAACCTTGCCCATTTAGAGGTTTACGAAAGTTAATATACTTAATAAATATGCCCTTTCAAAATTGCCATGGAAGCCATCCATGGTGCTAAGTAATTTGACCTACTAGGAGTGTTTTGATAACTTCTCAAGCTAGGATATCTGATCATAAAACTGGGAGGTGTTGTGGCTGTTGCCAAGTGTGACTGTGCATAGATCTGATTAATAAACACCACTTCTCTATGAATTGCCCTTCTTGTAATTTGAAGCGTGCATGCCTGAACAGTGAGGATGTCTCTTTGGGGAATGCTCCTTTCACAAATGGGGCTGCAGGAAATTGAGAAACGTTGGCAATTCATACAGTGGAATGGGTATGTGTGCATGGGGAAATTGTTTAAAATCCTCTCTGCTTGCTCACTGTTCTCTTTCCCAATGTTGTTGCAGTAATACGAAGAAATCATGTGTTTATCTTCCTCCTACTGTTGCCGCTACTCTGCAGGTTTGTATTGCGTGTGTAACTTTTCCCTCATCTTTGTACTGTCTTCAGCAGCTGATGGAAATGGGAGTTCAGTTTTCCTGGGCTTGTCTGTGTGTTTGGCCTGTATCCGGTAGGCGTTTGTGCAAGAGCTGAAGTGAAGCTGATAGGACCTTCCACTGAAATCTGTTGCATGAATGTGTTTAAAGTTTAGCATGTGCATAAATGCTCTTTCTTCTGACTGATACCAGCTCACAAATGAATGCAGACCAAGCCTTGTCATCGTTACTGTGATAACACATTACTTTGTGATATCAGCATGTGGAAGTCGTCTTTTTGTAGGTCTTGGTGAATGGGCTAACTTCTCTGTAGGAAACATCTCTTAAACAGTTATCCCATTCGTGGTCACTGGGAGTCTCTGGGTGCTGCGGTGGAAAGGGGAAGCATAGGGCTGGTCTGGGAGGACTTGAGGACCATGGTGGGCTCTTCTCACCTTATAAAAGGGAGATGAAAAAAAAGGAAGCTGGAAAAGGAAGAGCAGGAGCTTGAAATAAAGAAACCATAGGGAAAAGGATCAGAAGGTCTGGAGATCAGAAGGATCAGAAAGTAAGATGGAATAGTGAAAGGAAGGATGAAGAGCTGAAGAGACATGGAGGGATGGACAACTCGTGTGAGCAGGTCAGTCTGGCAAGAGAGGCAGGTCAGGACAGGAGATTCAAGGTAGGATTGAGAAGGAAATGTGAAGGGCTGTGTAGTGCTTTTGAGGAAGGTTCAGTCTGATACTGCCTAGGAGGTGCTAGATATAAAATAGATCAGAACTTTAACTTAAGGTGTTGTTTTTAGCTTTAAGCGAGCGTGTAACCACAGAGAATAAAAAGGATAACCTGATCAACATGAAAACAGGAAAACCAACTGAATGAGTTAGAGTGGAAAAAAAAAGAAGAAAGTTTAAATAATGTATAGCTGATGTGCCCAGCAGGAGTAAGAATGCAGTTCCTTTGTGCTACACACGGCACAAGTAGATGGTCAGAGAAACTGCTTGCCCAGCAGAGCAGACAGAGAGAAACTGAGTGGGATAGAGAAGCAAAATAACTTGCTTCAGGCCATATGACAGGTAGGTGACAGCTAATTATCCTGGAGTACTTATTAACATACATATCCCAGCTATTTGTAGGGACAGCACAGGATTTTGGTTATTTCTACCAACAACATTCCATGTTAGTTGTAGAAAAGGATAGCTAAGATGTCAGGGGAACAGATGGAGACTTTTCTTTTTATTCCTGATTATTCTGAAATAGTAGAAATTTGTAGATAGATCTAAAATAAGCTCTAAGGAAACCTGAAAGGAAACCAGTGCTTGAATCACATTTTCTGTGTGGCTTCTATTTGTCGTTGTATTGAAATTTCATTTATAAAACATAAATGGGAAAAATGCATTCTGGAAGCTCAAAACTGTAGTCATCACATTGCAAATGATTCAAGAACAGAGGTCTTTGCAGCTTTTCCTGTGGAATGTTTGTTTTTGGCAAGATCCATGGCAGATGCTTGAGATAAGAACTGAAACTTCAAGTTTCATGAAACTTCAGGTTTCATTTTCTTGTAACCTCTTGGTGCTGTGAGAATGCTATTCGGATCTGTATGGCAATAGGAAACAGAGCTGATACATTGTGTGTGTAGAAGGGACTCAGAGCAGAACGGGAATTTGGACTGTGTCGGGGAGTGACATCTGTGGGGCATGGGCATGTTTGCCTATTCCAAGTGGGAGTGCATCTTCAAAAGCTGTTCAGGATCAGGCTGTTCACATAAAGTACTCCACGCATCCTGCTGATATCTGTCAAGCCACAGGCAGGCCAGTGAGGAGGGTAATAACGCTTCCATACATTGAAAATTGAGTTCAGGGTGGATATTCCTCAAACCAAGCAGAATCGGGTAGCAGATCTCCTTCATAGTATCATAGAATCATAGAATGCCTAAGGTTGGAAGGGACCTCTACAGGTCATCTAGTCCAACCCCTCTGCACATGCAGGGCCATCTAGGGCACGTGGCACAGGACTGCATCCAAGCGGGTCTTGAAGATCTCCAGAGAAGGAGACTCCACAACCTCTCTGGGCAGC
>JAWLRI010000332.1:8099984-8132417 GCA_034781795.1 Crypturellus tataupa | reverse complement strand
TCTGTGATTCCAGTGAGATCATGGCGCTGGGACCGCACACAGATCTCCAGTTCATCCTCCTTATTCTCCATGCTTCGCGCATTGGTGTACAGGCATTTCAGAGAAGTAATCGAGCCTGCAGGTTCCCCAGGAAGGGTGGAAGAGGACCCTCTATAATCATTTCCTATCCTCACTTCCCCACTCCCATACTCCCACTGGACACCATCTGACCCTGGCCGTGCGGTACTAATCGCTGTGTCTGTGTGACACTCCCCTTCCCCCTTCTCGTCTAGTTTAAAGCTCTCCAAACCAGGTTGGCCAGCCTTTCAGCAGAGAGACGTGTGCCCCTCTTGCTGAGATGGTTCTCAACGTTCCCTGCTAGTTGGTGGTCATAAAACAGAGTCCCATGGTTGTAGAAACCAAAACCCTGTTGCCAAGCCCAGCGGTGATGCCAGAGTCTAGGAGGTTTCTGAGCTTAAGCTTGGCTAGGTGGATAGGTGATTGCCAGAACTCATTTTCTTCTCTACTTTATCTTTAGATGAGTCTTCCTCCATTCCTCAAATTTTATCTCCATCTTCTACTGGGTTATATGAGCTCCTTTTGCTACCAAGCTACTGATGCTCTGAGCTAGCCATAAATTTCATATATTTTCATTTTTGCAAGATGAAAGATAGTCCTACCAGTCCTGAGAAATTTCTTCCATTTGTTAAAACAATTGTTCTACTAATTAAGGTTTTCAGCAAGTGAAATCTGTAACGACATGGATGATTTGATTAGTCCAAATGAGAGACAGGAGCCTGTCAAGGCACCTTTTTGGGGGTGGGTGGATGGGAAAAGCTTTAAGTGATAGAAATACAGCCATTCAGTAACAGTGCTCTTTCCTAGAAGAGGATTCTCCATCTTGCCACCGGTGTGCTGCCTCCAAAGCAGAATTAATCTCTTTTCTGTAAAATCCTTATCACAAACCCAAACCAATTAGTGAAGACAAGAGTAATACTTCAAAAGAGGACTTCTGTGGTGCACAGCAGTCTGTGAAAAACAACCTTATTTCAGTTGTTGAGACTTAAACTTTCCAAGGTTTATTTTTAATAATTAGATTTGAAGCAACTTCAAAATATTCAGTTTTATGTGCCTCAGTTTACTGGATTTTCTTTTTCTTTTCAAAACCACTTTTTTTATTGATTCCATCTAATTCATGTTATTGCCAAACTCATCCAGAATGTGACAGTCTTAAACTGGAGCTTTGAACATTGCCCAAATTCAAGGGCAGTAGCCATACTACAGGTGATGTCCACAGAATGGGAGCTCTGAGAAAAAGGAAAATAAAGGGAAGTTTGGGCGGCCTCCTAGCTGGAATTCTGCACAAGTGGGGCTGCACTCTTACCCTTGCCTTCTTTGATAGTGAATAACACATTTTTATATTTTGTTTTCAATACTGTGATTGCTCAATGGCTTTATTTAATTTTTCCTTGTGATTTCTCTTTCTCTTGGGTGTCTCAGTGAGGTGAATGACTTTTTTGCTTATGGTTGCAGTAACAGATTCAGAATTTGCCATGCGTGTTCCTCCCAGCGGCATGGATATTCATCAGCGCCAGGAGACCTGCAGGAGTGTCTGGAGGGATGGGGAAGGACAAGAGATGAGGGAAAGCTGTTGTAGTGCCTGAGCACTGAATTATCCTGTTCTATAGGTGATTACTAAGAGCTAAAATTTCTCATTTTCAGAAATTTAGCGGGTCTCGAAAAGCTCTAAGGTGGAAGCTAATCCATCCATTAGTTTTTTATTAGATAAGGTATTTTCCCTATAAGTTAATTTGATGGGCACAGTGGGTGCCCATCTCTGTAGGTGACTGTAGAAACTGCCTGACAGAGTAACAACCATATGCATGCCTTATTTCTTGTCTCATTTACATAGACTTTTTAATGCTAGAACACAAATTACTTTCTACATTTTCTAAATGTTTGCTTCCATTTTATTCTAGCAGATAGCAATTTTATTCATAATTTTCTGACAGATTCTATTATATAGTTCCATTTATTTTCCTATTCTTGTGCCCAGTTTTCCCAAGGTATTTGAATATTTAACTTTGAGAGATTTTGAAAATTAGGCAAGTTGGATAACTGCTGTTGGGAAAGATCTCTTGAAATCAAAGAAACTAATCAAATAACATTGTTCATGCCTAAATATCTGCAAGATATGGTCCAGATGAGTGATTCTTCTAACATATAGTTCTTCAGTGTATTCCGGTACTAATAAAGGTTAATTTGTGAATGGCCTCCTGAAAGTTTCAGTTAGTGTTTGTGCACTTGGAGAGATGAGATTTTGATTTCCTTTGATATATGGAGATTCATATAATTCAGGAGAGTTTACATAAGTTTACTTTTGCAATTTTCTTACTAGAACACCAAGAACTGTTTGTTTTAATAGGGATGTTAAATAAAATAGGCATATTTTACTTAGCTACAATGCCTGGAAACACATTTCTCTACAAGACTCTCTTAATGTTGAAAGATTCAGCTCTGAGCTTGAGTTCAATGAAGTGTGTTTAAACCCATTCCCACTCAGCACATAACATTTAAATACAGATTTAATGAAATGTCTATCTATTTTTTTGAACTGAGCCTACAGTCCTCAGACAAGGCAGTATCAGGTGACAGCAATCTGTTTGGTGGGCCAACAAGCCACTGTATTCCCTATGGAGCTGTAAAATCTACCCATTAACAAACTGTTCCTCTTATCAAGGGAACAATGTGGGCTTTAGGGGTATCAGAAGGCTCTCCACATCTCTTCACATCATTCCACTCTGTCAAGAGGAAGTGATGGTTTTACTTCTGATATCTCAAATCTCTTCTTTGCAGAAACTCAATTAGTATTTTAATTAAAAAAGCAGACAAAGGGAAACAGCATGTCTGCCCTAGAGGAATATTCCTAACACAGATTGTGCGGCCACAGAGCAGAATCGAAAAAGGAAGTGATCAAGCAAAGCAAGGCAGGAACTCCTGGAAAGACTGTCAGGGATGGCCTGTTCCATGCTGTCAAAATTTAGTGTGGGCAAGAGTTATTCAGCTCTGTCACCTTGCACAATACTTGGGACTTTTTTTTTGTTTGTCCTTTCTTGGAGAAGAGACTTCCTCCAAATAATGGTATTATTCCTTTCTCCATCCTTGACTTTTATGAAAGACCCAATTGTTTCTGTTGCAGGAAGACTGAACAGAAAACTATTTACAAATGTAAAAAAATATCTAAAAGATCTTGTAACTGGAAAATACCAGCAGAGGAGCTTGGAAAGATTGTCCTTCCATACAACCAAAACAATCCTTCCAACCAAGCCTATCCTTAATCTAACTAGTAAAAACTGATAGTCTGGGGAAAAAGTAACCAGAGAGAAAGCAAAAACTGTTCTGAGTCTGTTACCCAAAGTAGCTTGTCACAGAGAGCTTTTCTTGCTGAGAACCAAACATATCCATGTCTTTTTGCAGGCACCGGGTCCCACTGAGTAGCACCAAAGTACACTTTAAGGACAGCCTCCTAGTTTACCTGCTTCCATCTCTTGTATACTTTCTTTTTGTGTTTTACTTTAGTCAGCAGCTCTTTCTTCATCCATGCAGTCCTCCTACCTTGACTACCTTGGCATGTGTAAAGACATCCTCTTAGAAAGCCTGGAAGGTAGGAAATGTAATTACAGAGGGAACAGATTTACAATCTGTAGCTTCCAGACTATAATGAGATATTTATAAATTACACTTTTGGGAGTTGATTTATTAGATTCAATTGAAAGGATAAATGAACACAGTTTATAATGTGGTGCATTCTTTTCTGAACATTTGGGATGATTTAATCTCTTAGAGTTCATGTATTTTCCTGCATAGATAAATTAAAACTGGCAATAAACTTTTTCATGTTACAGGCTTATAGAAAGTGGATCCTCTTGATTTCTTGTATTACAATAGTCTTCTAATTTATCCAAAACTATCTTCAGCATCATGTCATCAAAATGTGTCTGGCTATTGTTAATAATAAATCCTGAGTCAGCTGTAGAGAGGCAGATTTCAAAATCAATGAAACTAAGTGGAATGGGGAAGGAGAAAACAGTCCATGCAGCAGCTTTTGGAATTGCAGTCTGATGTGGTTACTAGAAATCGTAAATTTGTGAACAGTGGAAAAGCAAAAATGGTGAAATGCCAAGTGTTTGATTGCAAAGTCTGCTGGAACCAACTGGCACATAGTTATTTAAGGGGGAATCTAAGGTCACCAAAAAAAGTGCAAGTTATTGTTGCTGACTTTGCTTCTTTGCTTTGTCTTTTTCTTTATAAATGTGTTGCTATAGTTTCTTCAGTACTTGACCAACTTTAGAAGGTGATAGCTGGGTTTCTGCTGGGATTTTCTGGTCCAATTCAGTAACTCAGATGCTGAGACATAGTGCTTGTTTTCTAAATGGAAGCAGCAAACATAGGTTAGTTATATTTTAAAAATCAGCTTTTTCCAAATATCAGTGTTAAGGGGTTACATGTTTTTATATACAATCCATAGAGACTTCTTGTGTTTTTTGTTTCTCAACATGATGCTTGTTGATGTGTCAATGTGAGCAATGGGGAATATCCTCATGGCAATTGCAAGTGCATCTCCTTCTAGGAGCTCCTTTTGAGAGTAGACGTGGTCCCCGCTGCATAGATGTGCTGTGACCTTTCAGCTACTCCACTTTGGAGCAGTTCCATCAGCTAGAAGTGTGTGATTGCTGGAGTCAGGGGATGGGCAAGGTACAGCATAGCTGTGCTCCTTAAAGGCCGCATATCCAAAATCCTTGGGTTTGATCACTTCCTACAAGTAAGGGCCATCAAAGTTTGGCTAAAAGAGTGGACAGAGTGGAGAGAAGGGTGGAGATGAACCTCTGCTGGAAGTGAACCTCTGCTTTCATTGAGTGTAGAGACTGTTTCCTCCCTGATCTCCTTTCAATGAGCAAAGGAAGTTGGAAGAGCGATGGTACGCTGTTCTTAATTACCAACCTGAAATCCCACGATAACTGTAACACGTACATTCTAAAGAGACGAACTAATGACAATCACCCTGACAAAATCCCAAAGCTTTGAACAGAGAATCTGAACAGCTAAATTGCTCTTCTTGCAGCCTACAAAGTCTTAGTACGCACTGAGCTTTTAGGAGTTCCCAGAGGAATATGGCCCAAACTTACACAGATCTGCTTTCAATAGCAGCTCATGGTGCTTGGTTTCTTCAGTTCATTATGATTGCTAACATCAGATATGTTTTACAACAGAAGGCAGCAGACCCGAAGTACCAGGAATGCCAAGTGAGAATAAGCAATGAAAATGCATGCTGTAAAGGTGGTGTACAGCACATGGTGAAACTTGCACATAGGCTTTGGCCAGTCTTTCAGTATAGCAAACACAGGGACAGTTTAGCAGTTTTTCAGTTACTTTTCCTTTCATATAATATTTTTTCAAGGATTCTTTAGTGAATACATCCTAATTCTTTATCGATGCTGCAGCACTTGCACTGTGGCAATAGGGACATTAACAATGCCAGTTGTGGAAGAACTCTCTATTCTTGACTATTCTATAGAATCAAATGGAAGGAAATATTAATGTGCCTACTTGAGCTTATACCCGTTTATTAACATCAGTCTCCTGATCTCATCAGTTCCCTGGACTGACGGTGTATTCTGACAGGTAGAGGGAAATTCACTTCAATACTGCAAACAAGGCTTGCTGAAAATGTCTGTCCGCATTATTTTTGAATTTTAAATATGGTTCCAGATCCTCGGAGACCTCTTGAATTTCACCACATGGAGCTATACATACAAGTGACACTGATGCTGAGCATACAGAGTATCAGGAGGCACTTCACAGTATAACCTCAGTGGTATTGGTTTGTAGTACAAGGTTTTGAAAACAATAATAACAAATCACTTTTTTTTTTTAAGCATTCAAGTTAAATTGTCTTTTAAAATGTTCTGAAGACTTCAACTTTCCTTAGGAACCCAGGACTCTTCTGAAGTTATTGTTTGCTGCTGGACTTTGGGCATTGTCCCTTCAAAAATCAGTGCACATAGTACATTTCGCAGTGACCATCAGGTCGTCTTCTGCTTTTTCAGTATCGTGTATCCTGAATGAGCTATTGGGGCAGATGTGTTATAGAGAACAGACAACATTTTGTTTGTCTTAACCCTTGACCCTTAGCAGGGAGGAAATAGTTCTTCAAACCAGTTCTGGCACATGAAATAAGATTCCATTTTCAGTTTGAACCACAGATCTAGCTTTGGTCAAAAGTTTGCCAGGCACAATGCGATAGTAGTCTTTTTGACTGCTGTGTAAAATGTGGGTTGTTAGTAAATCCCAGAGACAGTCCTATACGACATGAGGATACGTGGCTAAAGGCAGTGTTTACAGCACAGAATAGAGACTCAAAAGGCCTATGCTCTATTTTTGGCACTATCAATTTGCCGTCTGATTTAGGCAAGCTGTTTATGCCACAGTGCTCATGTTTAGATCCTTAAAAGTTCATTTAAATAACTAAATAAGCATTCTGATTTATATGCATCAATGCCTAAATTTAATAATCTTTCTGAGCTGTCAGAAGTATTATGAAATGTAATTAATGTACATAAAGCACTTCACGATCTTTTCTTTACCTGTCTATTTCTTTATCCAAATTTTTATGCCAGGCTGATGAAAGATGTTAAGTAATTACTGTACGAAGAGATGACTGAGAAAGCTTAATAGCATAATTACCCTTATCAATAGATTTTCTTGAGTGCATTTTTTTGTTGTCCTCCTTTGAAGACAGTGATGATTAGAAATGATTCTATTTGCATAATTTGTCTTCTGAATCTGAATATTCTGTGAGGACATAAGTGATCAAATTCCATTACAGAAGACTGGAGAGAAAGTCTGATGCATTTTCAGTTGATTGAGGAAGAATTTCTGCAGATGCTTCCTGGTATCTGCAGATACACAACCATCTTTCTTTGGATTGACAAAGGCACAGAATTCCCTAGTTCAACTTCTACATCGCTGGGCATTGATAAAACCTCAGCAGAATTCTATATTTAATTTTGAGCATTACTCTTCAAAAAGGATGGAACCAATTGGACAGAGACAGAAGTAGGGCAACAAGAAGGGTTGCATTTTCTAGACCACTGATCGATGAAGAGAGGTTGAAATGACCAAATTTGTAGAGCAGGGAGAGAGAGAGACACAAGTTTTCAAATGTACTAACATCTGCTGCAAAAACAAAATAAACAATCCAAGCCTTAAAGAGCTTAAATTTTGTGAAGGGCAAGTTAAATACCACGCAAAAGTTTCTAACGAAAGAGCAAGTGAAGTATGCTTTGCTTGGAATTGCTCTGGGTTTTCTAATAGCAATTTTCATTTAAAACCATATAGACAAACTGCTGTCTGGAATGACCAGGGTTCTCCAGGCTTGCCTTGGGCCTGAGGGATGTGCTAGCAGGTCTTGAGCTTCTTTTCTGTTCTGTAACTCTGACTTTTTTTTCTCCTGTAAGATTTGAATTATAATGAAGTAAAGCCGGTATATTTCCATCCATCACAAAACATCTTTGGAACAATTTTGGGTTGTTTTTTTCCCGTCTGCTTGTAAAATCCTCTTATCTATCCAAACACATTCTCTTTAGGGACCTGCAAACATGAAATAAGATTTCCGGGCATGTATGTATGTACTTATTTATGATTATTGTTTTAATTGGTTTTCTCTTCGTTGCTAATATCATGTACCTGAGGATATGCTTTGACTCTAAGCTGAGGAGACAGAGACTAAAAATCTTTTGATAATGAGATCATGATCTTTTTCTGGATATTGTCTTTGAATTTTGGCTTATAGAGCTACCCTTCCAGACTGTTGTTGTTTTTTTTCTCCTGAAGACAGAGAAATCCTAGTTGGTTCATTGTACGTTTTAAGGGTAAAGGAAAAGGTTGAATCCCAGAAGTGATACAAAAGTAGTTGGAGCTTGTTCATTGCAGTTGTCACTTATATTAACATATACTTCAAAACTGGAAAAGGTATCATGTAAAAAAAGTAGTGGTAGTGGTTAAATATTTGCAAGATAACATTGGCTACAGCACTTTTTCACTGGACCAAGTATTTTGGAAAATTTTGTAGGATCCTGTTATCAAAATGCTTAAATGCCCCATATGCAGATAAAAGTGAAACAGAAAATGGACATTACTCATGCTGGTGTTTGGTCCATTCAACAGTGTGCTCAGAAAAAAAAAAATAGAATTCTCATGTGTGGGCAGTTCTGGTATTTTGACAATTTAAAGCAAGGTCAAAAAAATTGCAGCATACAAGCTGTATGGTATTTTACTGCATGTCCTTTCCATTTCTCCTTTCCATTCCAAGCCATTGGAATTACATAACAGCACATTTAATTTGTTTTAATTAGTAGCAAGTCCCCATGTTGTTCCTGGATCATGAATGGCACACTGTTATCCTGAATGACCTAAGGAATGATCCAGTCTAAGGCTGTTGTCTTTCCTCACTTGATGCAAAGGAGAGTAGGTGCTTAGTAACTCTAAGCTGTTTCTCCTGAAATCCAGTATGTGAGGAGTCAAGCCACCAGCGACTACTTCAGGAAAGCCCATATGGTTGAGACTAGAACAAAAGAGATAGGAATGGGGCTGTACTAGCAAAACTCATAACATTTTGGCAAAATTGTCAATGTACATCTTTGAATAGTTTTACAGAGTTCATCCTGAAAACCTACAGTTGTGACCTTAGAATTCAGTATGATATTATGGGGGAGATAAATTAGGAAGTCCTTTGAATTAAAACAAATATTCCTCTGTTCCTCATGGAGAAAAGTTGCAGGAATTTTTCAGGGAATTTTGGAAACACGGGCCCTTCCAAAAGTGGAGCAGAAAATCTTCCCAGGTATCCTAGGTGAGAGAGTTGTCTCCGAGATGAGAGAATTCTGCAGAAGAAACCTAGTCCTGGGATTAACTGCTCTTTTCAACAAGCTTTCCTAGTGTAACTGGCAAGACAAATGGATGCTTTGTTATTCTACAGATCATAAAAGCTGAACACAATTTCTTAAAGAGGTGCTTTGAGTGGTATTCTGCACTAACGAGACACGGTGCCAAGTGACAAATTACAACAAATGTGTCTTCCTTAAATCCTTCTCAGTGCCTGCACCTGCCCAGGGCACTCAGGAACATGGCTTGTTGCGTTACAAGAGTAGAAAACTCACGTGGGTGATTTTGCCACTCGTACTTGCTGCAAAAGTCCTGTTATAAAGGTAAACTAAGTGTGCAAACTTGTTGTCTTGATGAAGGTCAGAACTGGATGATTTCTCAGCAAATTGCAAGTGAAATAGTTCTGTTTGTTAATGCTTTTTTCCCCCTGAACTATGCCACCCTGCAAAAATACACTGTCCATTAAAAGGTTTCATCTAATTCTAAGTCTCATTAAGGCAGTCTGAGTGACAGGGGGTTACTATGAACTGAAAGAGTATAGCTTTGCTCTCAGCGCACTTTCCATTGAAAATGACATTTGAGATATGAAAAAAGTCACAGCATAAACCACAGGAAACATACTTGTAAAAGCACTCCAGTGATCAAGCAAACCTGATCCTGAGACTAAAATATACAGTATGTACAAATGGAGGACAGGCTTTTAAAGCACATTCAAGTATGTATAGTCCCAAAAGCATCCAGTTATTTTTCTCTGATTCTGCAGAAATAGGATGTAACAATATGGAAGAACTGAATTGGTGGTAACTAACTGGGTAGAGGCTGTCACAGGAGGAGTCTGTCCTTGTCAGTCATGAAAAACACAAAAACTAAAGTTACTAACTAAAGAAATGCAATGAAAATGATTATTTCTGTTCGTTTTCCAAATCTGAAGACTTCTTGCAAGATATTTTGTCCTAGAAAAGAAGAAATTAGGTTATGCTTTCCTCACAAAAGTAATCAGCTTAAAGCAGGAGAAAATATATTTGGAAAGTGGTTGAAAGAATGAGAATATTATAGGAGAAATCTGGAGGTAGGATCATTCAGTCCAAATGGACTAAGTAAGACTTACCTCAGTCAAACAGGACAAACAGGAGTTCTAAGAAAGTTCATGAGAAAAATCTTCACCGAACACTCCTTTTCAAAAAGTGTGTTTACCTGGAAAGGAGCGTGGGCTGAAGTGCCACAGTTGCTTGCTCAAACCTTGACAAAAGACCAGTTCTGGGAAGAGTTGTGTGAGCTTCTGCAGGACAAGGAGGTGTCTCTGGCTCTACAGCATGCTTACCAAGGCACAACACTGGTTTTACAATAACCCTGTGTTTAGACCCTCTGACAGATGGAGGTGGAAAAAGCCAGCCAAAGATTAACAAACAGCTTTGGCTGGCTGCTGCCAGCTCCCAAGCATACACAGAGCCTGGTCACCGCACTAGCTCTGCGCGCTCCGTGGCCTCTATAGCGCTCTATTTCCAACTCTGTCCATGGGACCCCATGAAAAGCAAGGGCTGTGATGTGGTTTTGATACTTATATGGAAGTGTACGGTCCTTGGTATTTCCTTGCTTCCTCAGGTGGTGTTTGAAACCCTGGACAAATGGAGGACCCAGTTACAGAGAGGATGGATTTTGAATGCAGAGGCTGATGGCAACTGGTTCAACTCCATTTGGATTTTTCCTTGAACTACAGAGTTGTCAGTACTTAAATGCTCAATGTGAAGTTACTGCCAGCATACTAATAGATGTCCTTTTCCCAGAATACGCTTGCTGCTGAAGAAGTTGGCCTTGGATGGGTGCAGGTGATGCTGAAAATTGATGTTGGTATCTCTAGTGTGTGCAGGATTTTTGTACAAAGATTACTGGCTTGGAGGGATGAAGAATTCAAAAATCAGGCCAAGCAGTGAATCTTTTAACAGCAGAACTGTTTCATTCAGAGATTTTTTTTTGTTCCAGCCTTGTGCTAGATCAGAGAGTGCACTACTACCAACAACTGTTTACCCATTGCCAGTATAGATGTCTGTGTACGTGTTTGGGAGCCCTTGAGTTGTTTGTGGACTAAGTGGCTCATCAAGAGCATTGGTAGGACTAATAAAAAAGGGATTTCATCTCCAGGAGAGAAGTACAAAATCTGGCAGATACTTTGCTTGAGCCTCTGCTTAGAATTGAAGCTAGTTGAAAAGGAAGCCAACTTGCTTTGCTCTGCATCTCTCCTGGTTTCAGTGTTTCCCTCCCTTGCTCTATAGGACAGTCAAATTTTCTGTGCAGTCTTATTGGAAATTCAAATTTCAGTGGCATGAAGATTTCTGAAATGGCTTCCAGATAAATTTGCTGTTCAGAGAGCTTATGACTATCTTGTTCTAAATATGCTTCCTGGTTGTGAATAGAGTAGAGGGTAAATAAGGTGAATAAGCTCTTTCAGGAAATGAATAGATAAACATCTGTGTATTCTTTTATTGGAGCTCTAGAACACATTCTGCTTTCTGTAGGTATTATTTTTCTTCTGCTTTTCTAATTTCTTTCATAATTTCATGCCTTTTATCTGAAAATACCAGATAATCTACATTAAGTTCTGGGCATTTCTGAGAACTATATTCATACTAGTAATATTTATTTGAAAACAAATAAGTACAAATAGGCACAGAGAAGATGCATTGATTGAAGTGTAGAAACTGAGTAGGTTTCTTGCTTCCTTCCTTCACTAGCCATTAAACAAATGGACATGAATCACCTTTCAATACAAGTACATATCTCTATGCATAGATATCTCTCTGCATAAGACCAATCAGAAAAGATCCATGTGGATCAATGCTTGCAGTTGTTATATAGATAATATTTGGCACTAGGCTGAATAGTTTGGCAAAGTTGTATCAGAATGCTAATGAAATAGGAGAACTGTAGCTAAAGCAGAATTATCATTTCTACAGATGAAGGAACTTGAAAATCAATAACAACAACAAAAAAACCACCTTTCTCCCACACAGATGTATTTTTTCTTTAATTGTTATAATTCCTCTGTTTCTGTAAAAGTGGTCAATCTTTTCGGTTTATAACTTCCAACTTTCACCGGAATGATAGAGGCTAGAAATGTCCTTTTCTGAAACAAGCTGTTATTCTTGCATGGCTCCAGTAGACAGAGTTTACATAGAAGACAGAGAGACCAGTGACCAAGGCACCAGAGTCGGCAGTGGTGCAGATAAATGAAGAGCGGATGCTCAAAGGGAGCTTCATGGGCTGGAGGAAGGGGCTCTCTGGGATAGTATCTGCTCCTTTCATGAATATGGGGAAGATCCTACCTATTCTTGGCACCAAAGAACTGCTGGGTACAGAGGTCACATGTCCTGCAGATGCTGAAGGGACACAGAGCATCTATTTCTATTACCTGGAAACTTTAATAATTTCAATATATGAGCTGAATCTTGGAGATATCTGCTTAACGAATAAGCTTTTTGAACAATTGCCTCACAACTTAACACTTTCACAACACAAAAATATTATTAACCCCCCCACACACACTAATTTCATCAAAGAAATTGTTTGCGTTAAGGGAAGATTCACCTGGTAGAAATGTAAGCACTGCCAAATCATATAGACACAGCAAAGTATCCATTGCTATGGAAACGAGACTAAAGATGGCTTATGCTGTGAAAAACAGCTTACAAGTGACTGTGAAAAGCAGGTTTATAAGGATGGCACCTTTGGGGCTGATCTTGATAGACATGATGTAACACAAGCATCTTGGTTTAGAAGGCTGCTTTTATTCATTTTTCCACCATGAAAGGTAACTTTCACCTCTATTCATACAAGTCTGACATAAAAAACTATCAGTGTACATGCAGGTAGACAGATATCAGCCAGTACTGGCTAAAACTTTTACTGTCAACCACATTAGCAAAATCTCTTCACACCTAACTAGTGAAAGATGAACGGCTTAAGTCAGGACAGAATATTGATCATAATAAATTTTCCTTTATATGAGTAAAGTTATTCATAAAAGAGTTAAAAAAACCTACTATCTAGTGTTTAAACAAAACATACTTTATACATTTGGCTAAACATCATACCTTGCCAAATGAAAAAAATGCTCTCTAACCATAGCTTCGCTAGCAGCTCGGTAGGTATGTAAGGCATGCAGTTCATTTCCTGCCATGGCTGAGAAAAATAGGTAAGTCTAGGATAATATTGCTAGTATGCCTGAAAAAGGTCTTAGCTGTTAATGTTGTAGCTGACTGCATACATATGTTTTGGCTTTTGGTCTCTTCTAGAATATCCCAGGTAAAGCTGTTGGTCTGGCTCCATTTTAGCTCTGAATGATGGAGGGCGCAGCGGGAAACAGGACAGGATTTTCCAAAGCGTTGCAATCATCAGTAAGGAACACCAGGTCCTGGAGGAACAAGTGAGATGATAACTAACTTTATAAGGAGGAAGGCACAAAGCAGTGAAATATTCAGATGCTCAGGCCCTGATTCAACCTTGTTGAAGTCAGGAGGCACAGAGAGATGGAGGAGGTGAAAGGCAGAGGCTGCATCCCTGTTGTTCCACCTACCCTTCTACAGTAGGAGATCATAATGGTGTACAGGCTCCGGGCTTTTTCCTTCAGAGCACTCACTTGAAGCAGTCTATCACATCTAGGGTATGCCACAAAATCACGAAGCTTTGCCAATACACAGTAATTCTGAAAAACAAGCCAAGGAGATATTTGTAACACTGCACAAATGCAGATCTAAGTTCATTGCCCATTATTTAAAAATCCTGACTGCTTTGTGGGAACCTTGGATTCTTGTTTCTAATCTAGGTAAAACCTTTAGTTAGGAAAATTAGTTTCAAAACATAGATATCTGCTCAAAATCAGTGCTTGAAAGAGGGTATTTTGGTCTGCCAGCATCTTTCCAACATGCTTTAGGAGGGAATCCTGCTTTAGGAGATATCGGTGCCAGTACAATCAGCAGCTCCTGTCGCTGGTAGAGTTTCTTACAGCAGCTGAACCCACTTTAAGAGAGCTCCTCGCTTAGTTGCTGAAAAGTATTATCAGGGTCTCACGGGCACCATTTCTGTGTTCCCATAAAAGAGCTAATACTAGGAGCACTAGGGAAAATTTTCTCAGAGTAATTCTCCTTCACACCCTGTGTTATCAAAGCAAAGCATCGGTAGAATTAAATTCACAACCCCTCTGCAAGGCAGGTAAATAAACACCCCTGCTCCAGGTTTAAAGTAAAGCACTGGAGCTGCATTGCTTCGTCTTTCTTACAAAAGTGGCTCTGGCCATCCTGGAATCTGGCTGGCAAGACTTTGCAGTGTGATCACTCCTGTAAAATGTGTCAGACATATCTTGGCTTGTCTGATATTGTTTACTTGTTAGCTGCTGAGGGAGTGCTGGGAGCATAAGTATGTTGCTGTCCCAGGACACAATGCTGTAATATAAACTACTTCGGCAAGAGACTGTTTGTGTTCCCTGGAGATAACTAAGACTGTCTTTGCTCAGTATCACACTTCCATATTCTCTGAAATACTTTTTTTTTTCCTTCTGGTTTCAGCAAACGGATGTTTGAAAAGGAAAAGCTAGCAAAGTATTCCTTCACTCCTGCTTATTAAAAATTCAGTGATGGTAGCCACACATGCTATAAAACAAAGTAAAATAAGGATGATTCTACTTTTTTTCCCCTTAAATTATTACTCTAAGCATTCTTGCTTCTTAAAAGGTGCAGTCGTAATAAATTAACAATATGCAAATGGTAATCACTTCAGAATTACCTCATTTTTGAATCTTTAAACAAGCATAATCTCTGAAGCTTCACAGAGCTTTTAACAAGATCCAAAATTATATTTCTTTTTGTTTTTTATTCCCACCTCTCCAGTTAATTAAGCTTTGAAAAATTAATTTCAAAGCACTCATCTGGAGTAGAGTCTAAGCATTTATTCTCTCTCTTCATTAGCTGATTTTACCGCACAGCAGCAAAAAAGAGGAGTGAAAACTTACATGTATGTCCAAATACAGCCTGGGCAGCGTCTCCACACATGGGTCCTGCCGGAAAGAAGAAAGACCACTGCAACTTTGTTTTCCTAGATATTTCTGCCAGAAACTAGCAACTTTGAGTTTCTTTTTCAGTTTTTAGATAGACTTACCATGTCTTTGGAGGTCTGTAAATCCCTAAAAGATTCTGTAATTTCTTTGCTCAGAGCCAGCACTCTCGAGTAGCAGGTCGGAGGAGCCGAGCTGGCGAGCAGAACAGCAGAGAGCAGAGCAATCAGCCTCAGCAGCATCTTCATCATAGGGAGTTTACCAAAAGAAGGAGAAAGTGACGGGAAAAAATCACTGTCAGTGGTTGTGCAGCTACCGGTGAGCTTCAATAGTTAAGTTTGACAAGTGAGCCCCCAATTAAATAGTCTCCTGCACTGATGGAAAAAAAATGCCTGGGAGTGGTCCAAGCAGCAGCTTGCTGCCGTTTTAAATTTCCTGCCAGACTCTGAGCCCAAACCCCTAGCACTTTCCTGTCCTGGAGCAGGGGAAGAGGGACTGGGAATAGCAAAACAAACACTATGTTATCCTGGAGAGAAAACAACCTCGCAGTGTGTAATAAACAGCATAGAGATATCAAAGGGTCACAGGCCCTGATCCTGTGTGTGTTTTGGCACATACCTCTTCTTGGGAATGTAATACACAGCCCTGGGACTACAGAAGCTCCATAAAGAGAAGTAGCCTCACAGGGCTGGTATCTGATGTTGGTTGTATTGGTTAAATTGCTTATCATCCTCTGCAGGTCTGAAGGGTTACTGCTATAAAGGAGTTCCCCAGCATCTTTTTATCATTTCAGTCTATGCCAACTCTTTGTGTTTCTTAATCAAAATAATAGCACTTGTTACAGCTGCTTGGAGGGATGATATATTTATATATTCATGGTCTCAAATAGATTAATACATCTCCATAAGGCCATCATAAACCTATAAACACCATTTTGCTTTCTGAGTCAAACTTACGATGCTCTCTTTCAGTGGGGTCCGAAGTGAAGTGATACATCCAGATACTGGGATGTAGGAATAAAGGCCGAGTGTATATAGGTTTTAGATGTTAATTGTCTCATGAAATGGAAGTGTCCTTGAAAGAAGATCTGGCTACATGTTAAAAACCTGTGAACAAACAACCTCTTGTTCCCCACTGCCACCTTGAAAACTTGCAGGTTCATGTCCCAGGCAGACTGGGGACTGCACAGCCCCTTGGCATTGAAGCAAACTGGGAAGGTCCAGCTGAATTTGGGAGAAGGGGAAAAGACCGATACCTGCACACACCTGTGCGAGGCAGGGTTTCCCACTAGACACGCTTTTATAGGAAATCAGGGTTCTGAAAACAGATTTGGGAGCAAAGATGTAGTTTGCCTTTTGACGTTTGCCTTTTAAGGCAGACATCTCTGCCTTAAATCCTCCCAAATACGTGGGGGCAGGGGAAGGGAGAACCGCATGCTATTCTCCAGTTTTATATTTCTTTGTTTTGTAAAGAATGGTCCATTAGTAAAATCATGTGATCCTGAAGGGTTGAATGATAAATAAGAATATCCAGTGAGGAAAGAAAAATGGAAAGCGTTTAGCGTTTTGGCAGTGGGGATTTTAGGGCTGGCTTTGGCAAATGGTCTGCCAGGTCTTATTTTCAGATAAAAGATTTTCTTAGGCAAGTGAATGAAATTCTCTGAGAAAAAGAGCCAACTTTCTTCAGTAGAATGCAAGAAGACCTCAGTAGATCTACAGTGTGAAGTCAAAACTCAGACACCTAGAGCACATTCGAGAAAAAGATGCAGCTTTATGCAAGCCTTGTCAGCAAAGAAATAAACTCTTAACCACTGTCTCATTACTGTAAACAGGAGCTTAAGCTAGCAATAAAATATTACCCTTCTATCACATTCTTATTTGGCAAGCTGTTAAAACATAGCTGCTCTTCTAGAAAAACAGACTTCTGTACAGTATTATTGTTCTTTCAGTAAAAGAAGTCTGCAACTAAGGTCTTCAAAATGAAGATTTTCCTTTTCTTTTTCTTCAAGTGTGAGCGATACTCTCTTTCCTCATATTTTTACTATATTGAGCCTCCAGTGACAATTTCATTTCAAACCACAGTTATAAGCACAGTTAAATGTCAATGTGCCTATTACAAATCTGCGTGGCCACCCCTTCTCTGCTGAGAGCCAAACACCAGCCAAAGAAACTCTCCAAGTCCTGCGTTTCAGACTGATTCAGGTTACCGAAAGATACCGAACACTGCCAGTCTGCGGGATGGTGCCCGGGGGCCTTGTCCAGCACCCATGTCTGCGGAAAACCCCACAGCATCAAACCGTTAGCTCCAAGGAGTCATTTGGGAAGGAAGTGCCCAATCCCTGTTTGGCACTGAGGACTTGGATTTGTTTTGCTCAAAAGCGCAGAAACCTGGGATTCACTTGTTTCTCAGTCTCTGAAGGTGCAGACTCTTGTTTCCCACATCCCTATTGAATGCCCTGGTCAATAAGCTATAAAATTGCATCTGATCTTCTTTGCAACACTTAGATGTGTCTCTGAGAACAAAGGCTGGATCCAGGTCTTGCCAAAATAACTCACCAAGTCCCCAACCCACTTGCTTTGTGACAGGGCGAGACTGCTGGAATAATTTGCTCTGAAGGTTTTGCTCTGCTGCAGCTTTCCTGCATTGTAGTTTCCCTTTGATCCTATAGAAACTAAAGGAAGAAAAGACATCTATGAAGACCACGATGGCCACCTTTGCTGTCCTCGTCAACTCAGGAGCCCGAAGGCTCCAGTGGTTTGGGTGTCACTAGGTCAGTTTCACATCAGCTCTTCAGGCTGATGTCGTCACTGCAACTCTTTACTGCTACTTATAGTATACGTATTTATTCTTGGTGTATAAAGAATATTCCATCCCAAATGTAAACACACAAGCTAAGCCTAGATGCTGCTCATGACATGACTGTTTATATATATATCTTTTATTTATTTTTGAACCATGTTGTCTCCTTACTTCTATTTTCCTGAAAGCTCAAACAACAATATTTTTCTAGAAGTCAAAGGACTCGTTATGTAGGCGGAAATTTCTCCCGTGTTTGAACAGTCTGCCAGGGCCTCAACCAACATTTAAGAAAAGCTCTTTCAAGTTGCTGCCTTCCCAATACTAAAATCCACTTGCCTAACAGAAATGTTTATTTTAAAATAGTTGGGGGCTGCCATGAGGCACTTCATGAAGTGAACTTCTGATTATACTGAAAAATAGCGAAAGAAAAGGAAAGTAGAACAGCACTTTACAGAGCCGGCCTTGTGTACTTAGGAGGGGAATCAAAGCCCCATGACTCACTCACTGTTGTGTCCAAGGTGCCACTTTTTGCTTCAGAGCTGAGCTGAACGACATCGCGAGTTTCAGCCTCGGCGCGGAGCTGTTCAGAGGCTTTTGGAAAATGTTGGAAATTTGGGGTAAGGCCTTTCCTGTGCTGGTGTTTGTGCACTGTCGTACTTGCACTTTGGCGAGCAGGGGGCCTGCAAGGAGCTGTGCAGCATCAAGCTCAGTGCAGAGGGAGTGGAGGTGCAGGAGGAGAGGAGCCTGCCTCAGCACGGGGGCTCCAGGCCCTCTCCGTTTGCTCCTCACAGGTCTCCACAGGAGAGGATGGGAGTGAGGGGGAAGATTGGGGCTGGCACTGCTGCTGCTCCTGCAAGCATCAAGGAGTGTTTTTCCTCTCCTCCGCTTATGCCGTGACACAGCTCTTTTTTTCTACACTGCTGTTATTATTTCCAGTATTTTTAAAAATTTGCATACATATTGAGGAAACAGATGTTGCTGCGCAAAAGCCTGTTTTTAGATAAAGCGGTTATAGAAGCAGCTAAGTCATCTGGGTCAGGAGGAGAGACTGGATGTTCTGCAGCCCGCGGGCTTTGCTGGTACAAACCTGGCACAAGACGTTTTACCCGCAGGTAAACACTTGGAAATGGGATGTCCTGTGGCCTCAGACCAGGGCAGGACATTTCAGCGGGGATGCCCTAGCCCTGGGTCGGGGAATGGGCAATAGAAACTCAGGGGGAGCAAGTCGAGCTGTCCCCTTTTCCCTCCACATCCACATACAAATGTTGCAGATCGCTTCAGGTCTTGTCCCTGCTGGGCAGCATCCAGTCCCCTGCTCGCATGCACTGTGAGAAATGCTGTTGGGAGTGTATCAGAGGCAAGGCAAATAAATGTATTCATCTCTTAAATTTATGCCTGATATAAGCCCACGAGGGAGTTCAAGGGTTGAATCAATGCGAGGTCTGCGCTACCCGCTCGCAGAGGTTGTCCCTCCAAGGAGCTCTTGTCTATGCTGTGCTTAATCCGTAAGTAAATGAGGGACTTCATTTGCAAGGGCTGGTATTCCCGCACCTTTCAGAAGCTTTATGTCACTGGAAGAAAATAAATGGAGGGGACTGAAAGTGCCACTGTATATAGTAACTTGGTCCAAGCTAAACAAGAATCCAAATAGACTCCTCTGTTGAACTACAGCATGCACAGGAGCTTTCTTGGTACATGCTTAGCATGCTAGCAGGTTCAGTTTTCTATTTATTCTTGCCGAGAAACCCGCAAATGTCAAAGCTTGTGTTGCTGTGTATTTCCAGATTTAAACAACAGTTCTTCCAGCAGGCTAACACAACCACAAGGCAAAATAAATTCTCGTCTCAAGTAGCTGAAAAGGTAAAGTAGAGGTCCATATAATTCATCATGTCCCCATAGTCCTGCGTTCTTTTCTAGGGACTGGTTTTCATGTTTTAGGTTTAAACATGATGGATGAAATCCTGCCGTCACTGAAATAAGTGATACAAGTCACAGAGTCCTGCAGAACCAAATCCTCACTTTACATCTAAACTTGTATTTGGTTCATCAGACTCAGTACTGCTGAAGCACTGAAGTCAAACCAAGAGTAAATCAGACGTAGTATTTCCTGCTCCTATGGGGAGCTTTGCCTTTGGGAGTCATGACTGCCAGAGACATGAAACTGGTTCAAAGCCATCTTTGCAAGGCCCCTAAAACCAAATGAGGTGAAAAGTGTCTTGTAGAGGTATAAATACTCTTGTATGGCACAAAAATGTATAAAATAAGGTGGGAATTACTGATGATATGCTCAGCTTGGTAAAATCCAGAAGTCATGAAAATAACTAGAGTTTCATTCTCTTTAAGGAAATTAATAAAATTATCAACCATTTTATTTTATTTTATTCTATAAGCTTGCCTTCAAATTGTACTAGGCAAACAGTATCAGAGAATGTCCCTGTTCTCAATACCCATACTGTGGTTCAGCTGCAGTTTTCCATTAAAGCTGAATTTCACTTTTAATTACAACTCTTTTGCTTTATATCACATTCATAAAAAGGAGAAGAATCCCTTCTGCTTTGGAACCACATGTAATCAATTCCCAGGTGACCAGATATCCCTGTAAGCATGTTTTTAATTTGTTTGTATTTAATCCAGGTGGCTAAGAAAAGAACCAATTGAAGACTTGCATATTTTATGAGAGATACCTGCAGAGATGCCTGCGCTGGTATCCGTCTGGAAATACTACCACAGCTTCACACAGTGCAGGTTACTGATCACTGCATCGATAGAGCCGGAGGCGGTGTTGCCCAGGGCTGGGCGCACGCGTTAGCAGTGTTGAGCAGGCAGGTGTGAGAACATCGGTGAGTGCAAGGTGCTCACCCACCCTCTTCTGCTGGAGCAGGTGCTTCACGGAGGGTTTCCCGGTGAGCCAGGTGCCATCACATGTGACGAGGACATTGCTGGGAGAGGCTGGGCCTCGTGTTCACCACCACGATAAAAGGCGAGTCAGGTCTGAGCGTGGGTTGGGGGGACTTTCTCAGCCACGGCATATCTGTGTATTCTTATTGCTTTAGAAAGTTTCTCAAAGAGAAATGAAACAAATTGGAGGTACCATTATAACTGTGTCTGCACTGAAGGATTGTGTTGATGGAAATAGCTGGGCTGAAGAATTGCCCTGGCTGCAGCGTTATGCTTTTCACACGAACATAGAACAAGCCAAGGTCTCTAACGTCTAAACTTTTAATTTTGGACCATTAAACTTCTGTTACAAGACAAGCAAACATCTATTTTCTCCCTTCTGTTTGGTTGCAGCTTTTTCTTTCTGTTTTCTCTTTTTGTTTGTTTGATGTTTTAGAAGGGTTGTGACCAAAGGAGTGAGAACTTGGCTTGATTTAAAATGTAAATGCAATTCTATCAATCTTCTCCTCTGCTAATAGGCTGCCTGGGCATTTTAAGGGCATATAGTGAAAAGGAAACTGTGACTGCTAAAGAAAAGCCAGCCCCCTGCTGCTCCTGTTCATATTTATTTCACAATCAACCCATTGAAATGGTGTGATTCACACTCAGATCCTGTCATTGTCTAGCTGGCAAAGTCACTGGTGAATTTAAAGAAGTTTCCCAAGCTGTGAACCAAGCAAACTATGTTTGGGGCAAAAAGTAATCTTATCAGCAATGAGAAATAGTGAGTCACTGCAGCGATCTCCCTTGCCGAGAGCTGAGGCTACCTGTGCAAATGAGATGCTCTTTTGAAATAAGAAGCTGTTTTCAAAAAAGCATAAAAAACGTATTGCTTTTGAAATGTAAAGTGCCCTTTTGGTATGTATATCCATAAAATATACAAGAATAAAGTCATGCTTAAGTTTGTAGAGGCAATGTAAACATGCTTTGTTAAAACCCTGTTCCTCAAGATAAATACCCAAGAAAGGGAATTGTATGTCATTGCACAAGAAGCAAAACAGCCACCCAGTTCTCCAGTCATCTTGGGTGAATAGTAAAGAAAAATCCTGACCATTTGCCTTAAATTACCAAGAGCTGATATATTCATTGCCTATCTTGTACTCCAGCAGTTTGTGTGAAATAATGATAACCCTGGTAACACAAAAACATGCATGGTCAAAACATTATCTTTACTATATTAATTGGCATTATTTGGCAGTGACAGAAGAAACTCTGAAAAAAAACTGAGTTTATTACAGTATTTTTTATTATAGGATGAATAGACTGAAATTGTTATGCAAAACATGAATGCAATCTTAGGGTGTTTCAGAAGACTTATATCCAACAGAGTCAAAGAAATACTGACACCACTGTAAAAGTGGGGCTAAGAGCTCATGTGGAATATGAAATACGAAATATTGAGCCATGCTCCAGGAGGATGAATTCAAACTGCAAAGGAGCAGAAGGAGAGCTCCTGGGAATGGAAGAGATCGTACAAGCTGGGTGTTTTCACCTTCTACCACCCCTTCCTCCATGCCCCAGCATTTTCCCGTTGCCGGTGCCTGGGCTGCTGTCATCATGGGTGCTGTGGCCACGGGTGCTGCAGCTCAGGGCATCATGCCCGTTGCAGCCACCCTGTTCACAGCACATTCCCAGCCAGTGGCTCCCTCCAAAAATGCCACCAACATGTGCTGTGGTAAGGGACAGTAGTCCTGCAGGCAGCTTCTCTGGGTGCACATACCAGGGACACAGGAAACATGGAAATCCTTGTGCTGGGACTGTGGGGTCCAGGCAGGACAAGCTCTGCAGTTTGGTCACATCTTAGACTGAGGCCAGGAACCACCATTTGGGCTGATGCAAGAGACCAAAATGGACCTGCAGAGGCATAAACACCCCTCTGCAGATTTCAGAGTAACAAGTTCCTGAAATAGAAACTGAAGGTCTCTATGAGTCTAGGCTGGAGAAAGATGTGGTAAAGTCCTGACCAGAGAATTACTGTTGCCCCACGGAGACTGAGCGGGAATACACCATTAAAATTCCTGGGCAAATTGTGCTTCTTGATGCTCTCAGAAAGGCTGGGTTTTCTCTCTGTGAAAAGCACACGTACAAACAGCGTGACAGCTGCCACTCTCAGAATGTCAGCCCATTTTACTCCCTAGCTGTGCACTAACGAACAGGCTGGCATCAACTTTGCTCTTGTCAAAAAGACACAGTTTCAGTTTTTCCTTTTGCATGATTTAGGTGCGTGCACCTCTGTAAGGAAGCAGCCAGTGGAGCTCAGGGTGATAACATTGTCTGCATCACTGTCACTGTGGCACCAAAGAGAAGTGGAGCGAGCAGAGTCAAAGAAACTGCACATCATTCAGCGAAGCATCCTCACAATCAAAGCACACGCTTTGATTCTGCTTCACATGCACCATTCAAAGACAGGTTACATTCCCAATTGCAGCGTGTTGGCTCTTGATTCCAGTAAATAGGCTCTGTAGAAACTTAGCTTTATACTTTGCTAGCAGTAGAGTCTGAAAAAAAAAGTCTTTTGCAAGATGCTTTTGTCTAAACTGTGCTATCAAGTGTTGAACTTGCTAGGAAAAGGCTAAATGTGTTTGTTACTCTCTGAGGATGCTATGTCTTACTAAAGAGAGACCTAGTGTCTGGGTTGGGTAGCCCTGTAGAGAAATCCACATTTTGCAAGCATGAGGAGAACTCTTTTTTTGTCCATTTGTATTTAATACACCTCTTTGCTAACAAAGCCAAGCCTCAGGGAAAAAAAAAAGAATGTTTTGACTTAGTTTGTGGAATGTGTTTAAAGAGCTGTTTGGAGAAGGTGTCAGGTCACAGTCTTTTTACAGCTAGAATGTATTGATTGATATTATTTTCATGTAGTTATTTTACTTTTCCAAAGAGATAGGCAGGGATTCAAGGCTCCTGATCTAAATGGACTATTGTGAAATACTGTTTTTTAATGTTATAATTTGACCATTAATGATGTCAAGCATGAAGCTTTTCTTATATTCTGGCAGGATGTACTGCACTTCTGTCTTTATAAAAATCTTATTTTCTTTCCACGGTGCTGCAACTGTAAAGCACAAGGTTCCCCCGGGGAGGTATTTTGTTTAGCTGTGTGGACACATTCCTCCAGGAAACACTGAAGCCAAACCGCACACACACACTCACAAAATGTATTAGGAGAGTTCAAACCCTGAACAGAAAATAAACCAGATTGGGCCTGAGGTCTGAATTTCAGTGCATCTTGAATTGTGTTTTTCACTTTTTTTTTTTTCTTTGAGCCACTGGACCAGTATAGGTACTTACCAAACACACAGCACTGTCTAGAGCAGTCAGTCCCATATCCTTTGGCCATATCAGTGTTTTAAAAAAAGCTGTATTTACTGCTGATGCATAAGCCGTACTATCACCACGCATATCTACCATGTTTTTGTTCTGCTCCTGTATGAGACAACCGTGGCCAGTGGTTGTTTTTTAGCATGAGTCATCATTTAAAAATGCAAAAGATTTACTGCATTGTGCATAAATATCATGTGATTCTGGAGGAAAAGAGGTACAAAATTGGAGATGAGAGATGAAATACAGTTCACTGTTTTATACTTTCTTTTCTTTTGATCTCTGAAAGCAAATATTACGGCATTTTCTCCAAGAGAAAAGCCTAGCTCTATTTTCTTCCAAGGAGGAGCCAGATTTTTGTACCCTCCCTGGTAGTCAGCATCGGGAGTAGGGTGACTGCTGCACTAAAATGGTTAAAACTATCAAAGTCTGGCCCTTGTTTGGCACCTTGCATCTGCAGCGAAGAACAGCTTCAATTAGGCCAGAGCTGCTGCTGAATTAAATTGTCCTAATGCTTTGTTTTTTTAATAGGCTCCACGTTTCTGCTGCCCAGGCAGAAGCTCGTGGCAGCCCCGGCCCATCGCAGCGGCGAGGCCAGGGCTGCCTTCCTGCGCTCCCTGCACCGGCAGCTCCCCAGAGGGCAGAGCGGGGGCCCGTGGATGATTCTTGATGGGTCCGCAAGAAGGGGACACACATTGCATGACTGCCCTTGCCTCCCTGTGGACGTTCTCCCTCCGGCGGAAGAGCTCTGTTTCTTTTCACCCACATCTCGAGTAAATAAATCCATGTGATTTAAGTTAAACTAACAGATATGGAAAAAGGAGGGGGGACAACAGCAGCTTTGTGCGGTGCGACTGCCAAAGGTTATTTATAGAGAAGCAGAGGGAAGAAAGGACTCAAGTCCTAACTGGCTTGAGGGTTTCTTGGGGTATCTGATTTTCTCCCAGCAAAAATGAGGAAAATGTTTCTTTTCCTGGACTGCCTTGCTGGGGAGGTGCACAGTGACCACGAGGCAGAGAGGTGCCGGCGTGTGACACCGCAGCGCTAGGGAGCAACGGCTGCGCTCGGAGATAAACCCTTTGCCGAGCTGCAGCCGGTTCCCTGCTGTTTGCTTTGCTCAAGAGCACTGCTGGGCACGGACCGGGATTTCTTAAGCATCTGCAGCAGTGTTGAACGTTACCGTCACGTCTTAACAAATGACACTAGCAACTGGCTTAAAATCTAGGTTAAGACTACTCTAAATGAGGGTGCGATTTTTTTTCCCCCTCCAATTGCTCCTCCGTTTAAGGTCACTTCAAGCTATAGGTGTGATACTTTTGTTCTCAAAAGAAACACAAGTTGATTTGGGATTAAAATGATGATGCTGGGAATTTTTTATAGAAAGCTAGTGTCTGAGTTACTTGAATTTCCATTGCAATATGTGATCAAGTTTTCAGCAGTGTAAGAGATAAACATCTGACCTCTTTTAAAGAAAACCCTACTTACTGGGAAACGACAGCATTCTCTGGGGGCAGACAGAAGCTCTAACAAATCACTTAAGGACACGTGAGCTGGGGCATATCACTAAATTGGGTAAGAACGCTCTTTTCTTTGAAGCTGTACAGGCACATGTACCTACAGGATCAATGGTGGGCAAAAACTGCCAGAAAACGTTGCAGATAGATATTTTTGAGCAACTACTTTGTCAAGTGAGCTATGCTTTTATTGACTTTAAGTTACATTTTTTACTGCATAAGTCACAACCATCCATGTGGCTCTTGGTCCTCCTGATGCACAGAAGCCTTAAGGAATTAATTGATTTGGGACTTTTTTATACTTTTATTTTTATATTTTATATTTTATCCTTTAATTCCATTAATCTTTTGTATCACAGCCTGCAGCAGGGAAACAAAGTCCACTGAGAGTGTAATGGAAGATGTTTGAAGCACAAAAGCAAAAAAGACACTAGATGTGATTTTCTATAGTTCTGTTGAGAGCTGGATACTACCAGGTGACATAAGTTGTTATCATTGTTATATGGATATAGGGGGCCAAAGCCATAGATGGAGACTCCCCCTGAGGTAGGAGCTGTACAAACCATGAAGAGATGGTCTATGGGCTGCGCAGGACTTTGCTATAACCTTGTCACACTGCTCTGTTCAGATGACTATTCCTTTTCTCTCAAGGCTGTTTCCTTACATCCATTAATAACAATATATTTTCTGTGTCTGGTAATCGCATGCTTTGCTTAGTATTTGTCTCATGAAATCCGAAAGTGAAAAATGCCTGTGTTAATATGGTGGATTCCTTGCTTTTGTGTCTACTGGCATCAGTGAATCACTCCCACTTGAGACAGCGAGGATTTAGGAGGCAATCAAGTTTCTGTCCTTTCCAAGACAGCATTGTTCCACACACCGTTTTCTTGAGTGCTCTATCATTTCTAGTGTTAATGATTCATGCAGGCAGAGCACATACCTCTGAAAATGTCTGTATCTGATTGGGATGCTGTTGCTGACTGCTTTTTGTGTTTCTGCATATCTGGGATGCTGAGGTTGGCCAGCTTTTCTCCCAATAGTTCTCTATTTATGCTCGAAGCACAAATGCTGCTTATATAGTTTGTTTTATTTGGCACCACTGGGGATGAATAGCATCTTCCTTGTGTCAGTCTTCCTAACCAGTCTCTCCTGCCGGGGTCTGACCCTGAAAAGGCAAATTCATCACTGTTAGTTCCACTTTGGTGCCTGGTCCAGAAAAGCGAGGACTTCTGCAGAGCACAAAGACAGAGCTCAGCCCTCCTGCTCCAGCTTCAGAAAGCCTCAGCTCAGTCGCTGCTGTGACCAGCTGTCACATTAATGTCCCTAATGCTGTCTCCCTAGGAAAGGCTTACCTGGATTGGAACTGCTGGAGGCAGCAGATACTTGACACAAGGTATCTTTGCTGCGGTGGTTTCTATCCTGACTGAGGCCAGGGTCTGAACAGGAAATCTCCTGAACTGGTGCCTTTCCCACAGTTAAGGCGTAGAGCAGGAGGTGGTGCTGAGCGGGGAGAGCACAGAGTGGACAGGGTGCACAGAGGCACATGGTCCATTTCCAGCAGGTCCTACACCGGTATTTGTAGATCCAGCAATCACCAGGTATGTGCTCAACACTGCCTAGAGAAAATGCATTGCTTTCTTGGCAAGAGAGTAAATGATCTCTCAAAACACAGGAAACAAACAAACAAACAAAAACCAAACAAAAAGAACATTCAGGTTTGTTTTAAGATTGTACAGCTCCACTGTTTTAGGACTTGTCTAGTTAGTAGCTGAAGTGAACATACTGTAGTTAATTAGGTTTAGGTGGTGTACAAAAACAGAAATTAGAATGAAAAATTTATGGTTTGATTGTTTTACCATACTTCCTCTGATTTTTATGAATCAGATCATTGCTCTTCTCTGTCTAATATAGAATCTCAAAAGCAGTTTGTAAGAACCTTTAGTACTTGGGTTATATCCAGTGCCTTGGTAACTAGACACAGCACCTTGCGGGAGAGGCTGTTCATGCCAGGACTGGTATTTCTGGATATTCAGCTTTCCTTTGGCGAGTGCAGTAGGAGATGCTTGTCCACTCCTCTGCATGTGTTACCCTCCAAACAGCCCCTGTGCTCCCTGTCTTAGGAAACCAGATGCCTTTTGATCAGTTTCCAAAAGATCAACTCGTATTACCAGGCTTTCTTAAAAAAAAAAAAAAGGGGGGGGGAAAGTTTTGAATGTTTTCGTGCTGAACTTGAAGAGGTGACATTTTCTAGCATAATTCCTACTGTTGTTGTTGCTGGTGTTTATCTAAGACACAGATCTAAGGGTCTCAGCGAGATAAACACTGTATATATAGTTAGTCATCTTAAAATATCAGAAGCAATAGGAAACGATGAACAGAAAATGTGCTGTGGACAGCCCTGTCTCCTGAGAGAACAGAGGCATTTTGCTGCCTTCCAAATTATTGCTGTGTCCATGGATGGAAGTGAATTCATGGAAGCCAAGGAGATTTGGCCCCTGTACTCTTGCCCTTCCCACTGTCCCACATTCAGGTGGAGGCAGTGGTGGAAACCGTGGAGACTTTCACAAAATCCTCATTTACGAGCAGTCTCATGAACATTTTCCATGCTTGCAATGAGCTCCATGACCTACGTGAGGTCATGGTGGGGCATGGAGCAGACGTGGCTTCTCTAAACAACAAGCCGTGCCACCAATGTGATTTTACAGTAGCTTTTTCCCTTCTCTGTTTTTATGCCCCTCGCGGGGCTGTGTGCCGCAGTATTGAAGATTCCCGTCATTTCAGCGGTAATCACAGCAGGCTCCTCTCCATCTGCAGCAGCAGCACCACGGCGAGCAACAAAGGTAACAAATTTCCCTTCAAGCGAGCCCGCTCTGACTTCATCCAGGCACACAAATGAGCTCCAAATCCTGAATCCCAGGCTCCCAGCCCAGCAAGACAGAGGCTGCAAACTGAGTTGAAACAAAACAGATAAGCAAGTGGAAACATTTTCTTCCAGCAGAAAAATAACCCAAAATATTTGCACTTTGCCAACCTGCTGGAACCTTTGTTCCTTTCTGTGATCCCGCTGCGTGCAGCGTTCTCTAGGCGGAGGGTCCTGGCCCGTCGGACACGGAGCAATGGAAATTGCAATGGAAATTCCTCATGTTTCTCTGGAGAGGTGACGAGGCTCTGGCTTTGGGGAACCAGGTCACAATGATGCAGTTTGGAAAAACTGTCATCATTGCTGTTGGCCAGAGTCTGCCTTCAGAGCAATGGGAGCAGGAGCAGGGACCCCGCTTTCTTCAGCCTTGCTTCTTTAATTTCCAGCTCACCGTTTGCATAACTAACTAATTTAGCCCTAACGTCCAGCCCAAGGCACAATGAGGCTTTCACTCTAGCAAGTCCCCATACGGAGACTGATGAATGGGAGTCACAGGGGGTGGTCAGCACTGAACACGGACTCTGCCAAGGACTGACCCTGCTCAGATGCCAGGGATTTCTCCCAGCTTTTTGTGGAGACAGAGGTAAGAAGCAATCATAAATACTTGCTGAAAAGTGGAAAAAAAGCCCACGTTTTTATGTGCACAGAGAGGAAGATACTATTAGAAGTTGTTATCAGTTGCATGTTTCCAATATGGCTTTATGATTACCTCTAAATAACACCGTTTTTACAAATGCTGTCTAATGCTATATATTCAAACACCATCATTAAAAGGAGGCAACATAAAAAAGTCATTTCAGAATAAAACATTGCATTGTGTCATCCAATTTCAGAAAATACTTTAGCATATACTCTTTTTCTTCCCCATTATCATTAATGGGAGAATATAGAAAGATAAAAAAGAAAGTTAGGAAAGAAATCAAATAGAAAATAAATGATGATAAGAAAAGCTCTGAAGGTTACAGGAGATCCGAAAAATGTTAAAATCCAGACCAGACAACATCAGTTTCATTTTTGTGTCAAAGCAAGAGAACAGCGTGTGGGCCCATTTTCTGTTGATATTGATTCCTTTTCTTCATCTGTCTTGGCTGACTATCTCCTAAACAATCAGAAAGCTATAAGATATGCAAAATCATTTTTAATACATTTATATTTGTTTAAAATTTTAAATTATTTAAAAACGCATTTAAAAATTTTATCTTAAGATTTTTTATGTAAAAGATCATTTAAATGATGATTTAACATTTGGCAGTGGTTTGCTTCTTGAACTAAAATATGCCATCATAAAGTTTTCTCACAGAAAAAAGTGTCATAATAGCTGAATAAAGGAGACATGACAGAATGATGAAGCATTTCATCACATAATAAGGACTTACGATGGCATCAAATCAGTGGAGTGTACAGGGCTGCAAAAACTAGAAATCCTAGAAAACTGCAAATGTGTTGAGCATAACTGATTTTCCACTTCTGCACTGACTAGTATGTGTGGAAAGAATTCCTTCCCCATATTAACCAAGCATGACTACTCCAGACTGTGTGTCCAATTGTGCTCTAATACAAAAAAAAAAAAAAATCCTGTTGTGAATGTATATTATTCTGCAGGTCTACCTTCAGGAGCCACGCTCATTTCTCACAGCTGTCTGGTTGCTAAGGATAGCTGATGTATATGGATGTGGACTGCTCATTGCATGCATATATGCACTCTATTGAGTGAGGATTTTAAAAGAATGCCTCTCCTGGTGCTTCTACACATTTTTTTTTTCTGTTTGAAACATTTCCTGAATGCAAATTGAGATAATCCTGGAGTAGTAGAACCAAATGCTGAGGTCTCTGTAGGTACCAGGGATTTTTCTTGGCCTACTTGTACAAACAAGTTAATTCCGCAGTCAGCCTAATTTTATACTGCTTCAGGTCCATGGTTTAATGGCAGAAGTTCCAGCTGGGGACAAAAAGTGCTGAACAGGAGTCATAACCTTGTTAGAAGCCTGGGAGTAAGAAGTCAGAACTTGCCCAAAGGGAGGTATTTTGCGTTGTGGACATGAGAAGGTAGCACAGAGCTCTGGGAGAGATCTGGAGCGGGAACACCTGGTGCGAAGGGTGTTGTGGCCGCACTGTAGGTGTGCTGGGGCGTTCACACCAGACTGCCGCTCATCTGAGACACCCACTGACAGTCCAGTACCAGCCACAGCACGGCCTTGGGCTAAAATCTTTATTCTTGAAGTTTTTTATAAAATTTATCACAAAATTTTTGTTTTCTACCCTGTAAACAACTAAGGTGGTAGAGAAAAAGATGAAATTATTAGTTTTGAGAGTACATAGGAAACTTTGGATTCTCATACAAATTGCTCATCAGACACATGGCAACCTTTAGACTAAATCTGTTGGCTCTGCAAACCTGAGTGCAAAGTTTGTGCCTTTTTTCTACAAACTTGTAAACTTCATGACCACCTATATTAAGCCGAGCTCTGATAGATTTTAGCAAACTGCTTGAATGAATACACATTAAATAAATTTTTCATTGTTTTCCACATGTAATTATTTTGATAGTTGTTCCTTCAGATGCCTTTTTTTTAACAATTTCTTTTTCACCCTGCCATTGCTCAGCCTCCACATCTTCAGAGTCCAGAAATGAGCTGTTTGCACAAAGACCAACTCATGGTTTTGTTGTATCACTCTCAGCAAATGACTTTGTTTTTCTAGCCATGAGTTTCTATTTCTTTTATCTGTTAGAGTAGAAAACATGTCTTGAACTGTTTAAGTTTTTTATGTCTAAATGAAAACAGAATGTGTGCTTATTCCTCTGTGAGAACAGGAACAGGGGAGCCGTAAGTCATCTTGGCACTTGTATTTAGTGTTTTGCCTTAATAGCACAAATGTAATAGCTTGAAAAGACTGGCCTGTTACCATTCTGTTTAGTAGGTCTCTTCATCACTCGAGCTGCTCTCTGAGTTCTTGAAAGACACTCTGCAGGCTAGGGAGGACTGTGGAGTCTATAATTTTATATCAGTCGATAGTACTGATAAATTGTCAGTCACAAGAACGGAGAAGACAAAATACAATAGGACAAGCTATTAACATTCCAGATACAGCCGTATTACCTAGAGAGGGGAAGAGAAGAATCATTAAGGAGTAAAGCTTATTAAACAGCTGAGATTAAGGGGAACATAAGCTACATGAAGCCAGTATGGGCTGTGAGAGAGAATGGCTGAGCTGTTCCACTGCTGTGTAACGGCTGCACATTAGACCAGCAAAGCGCCCGGAGCAGGCACCCTAGGGAAATGCATATACGGCCTGACCTCACGTGGAATGTTCCTGCAGGAGAAGGTGTGTTGTGTGACTGATAGCACTGTGAAGTCGTTAGGCTGGGGAAAAACACATAAGCAAAAAACCACAAGGAACTGCTGCTCAGGGGATATTCTGGGACAATATATCCTTACCTGTTCTACCTAGGTCCTGTTTTTCTCCAGCACTACTCGCCTTTATGGCCCAGTAATACCCACTGGAATCAGATTTCCACTCTCTTAAGTAAAGGGAAGCTAATTCAGGTCTTTTTATTTGCTCGTTTGTTGAGCTGCAGGAACTCTGTTCATCAAAAACTACTTGGTCCATAAAAACACTGAGATGGAAAGATAAGAAAGTGTGCAAAGGTCATAGATTATGAAGAGCAGAAGAGAAATGTGGGAACCCCTTGTGCTCATGCCCAAGCTGAACACAGTGCTCAAGAGCACAATTTTATAATAAGTTGGCCATGGTGAAGTTGCATGATCTCAGGAGTGTTTTATCCCATATGTATTTTGATGCCATCAATGGATTTGGAGAGATTCCTTTCTGACCTGTCAAGTATAAATCCAAAAGCTATGACCAGTGCCTGTACAGACTGCAAATATCTTGTCTGCACACTGTCAGATTCGCTATCAACCCGTGGTGGTTGCCCGTGGTTATAGAGGGAATACTGAGGCCATCCACCTCAGGGTCAA